>CM055983.1:2855000-3235000 GCA_029531755.1 Holothuria leucospilota | reverse complement strand
TATACTCCATGTAATGGCTTGTTTGTCCATGTTTCGTGCAGCTGCCGTTGTCCAAGCGTCTTCGCTGCTTTCTTCACCCTTTTTGCGTAGGTTGTGGGGCCTTCATTTTCGTTGGGTGTCAACACTGGTGCTGCAAGTTCTTCCCTGTATTCTTTGGCCTCTTGTACCAGTGAGTGCGTCTTTTTACTGGTCTCGTGGTGGCGTACAATACTAATAAGTAGGTCTTCTGTCTTTCTTAAGTATGCTTCCAGCCCTATGGTGGTGGTCTTATATGTCATTTCTAGTTGGATCAAACCTCGCCCTACCGAGGCACGTGGTATGTATAGTCTGTCTACATCTGCCTTCGGGTGGTGTAACCTTTCCATGGTCATTATCTTTCTGGTCTTGATATCAAGTCTCTTGATGTCAGTCAGAGACCACTTTTTGACATTGAAACTGTAGGTTACCACAGGCACTGCCAGTGTATTGATTGCTTTGATTTTGTTGGCCGAGCTGAGTTCACTCTTGAAAATCATCCGTATTCTGCTATAGTATTTCTTTCTTATTCTTTCCTTGTATTTGGAGTGCTGGATACCATCTCCTTCATCTATTCCGAGGTACTTGTATGTTTGCTCCTGCTCAAGTTCTTTTATCTTGGTGTCCATGTCAATCTCAAGGTCCTGTGTTGTAGATAGCTTTCCTCTTTTGAAGGTAGCTTTTGCACATTTGTCTTGACCAAACTCCATGCAGATGTCATCACTGAAGGTCTTTACAATGGTAATTAGCCCCAGCTGTTGCTCATCATTTTTGGCATATGTCTTCAGGTCATCCATGAGCAGGTGGTTTATGCGGCCATATTGGGATGTGTATCCATACGAACTTTCGTTGAGTAGGTGACTGAGAGGGGCTAAGGCAAGGCAGAACAACAGTGGAGACAGCGAGTCTCCCTGGAAAATACCAGCTCTGATATTAATTGTTCTCGATGAGAGTAAACCTTCTGCACTATGAAGTTTCAGTGCAGTCTGCCATGTTTTCATCGATTTTCTGATGACATGGGTGATTGTCGGGCACACTCTGTGGATATTCAAGGTCTCCAATATCCAGGCGGGAGTGTGGCACGCTATCATATGCCTTCTTATAATCAATCCATGCTGTGGAAAGGTTTCTTCTCCTCATTTTGACTTCCTCTAGGATTGTCTTGTTGATCAGGAGTTGATCTTTGCAGCCGTAACTCCCTTTCCTGCATCCTTTCTGTTCTGGGGGGAGTAGTCTCTTGTCATCGAGGAAGTGGTACATCCTCTCGGCAAGGATTGATGTCAGCAGTTTGTACATTGTTGGGAGGCAGGTGATAGGTTCTTAGGATTCTGGGTCTCCTTTGATTTGGGGAGTAGATAGGTCACTCTTTGAGTCAGCCACAGGGGACACTCTCCTGGGTTAGTTACGATGTCATTGTAGGCGGCCATTAAATCTGGGTGGAGGCTGGACAGGTTCTTGATCCAGTAGTTGGTAATACCATCTATTCCAGGAGCTTTCCAGTTGTTCGTTCTCTTAATGGCTGCTGCAATCTCATCAGCGGTTATGTCATTCCATTAGGGGTGTTCAATGTTGGCATGTCTGTGGTATTGTTGTTGTATCCATGAACCTGTCCCATTGTGTTGTTTGTTCCTCTCCCAGATTCCGGACCAGAACCCTTCAACTTCAACTTGCTCAATGGTAGGCGGTTTCGTGTTTGATTGATTGATATTTTTCCGTAGTTCTCGATATAGACCATTCGGATTCTCTTTGAATGTCTTATTTTGGTGGTGGAATTGGCGCCTCTTCTACATACCTAATAACGAAATTTAAAAGGAATTACTGTAAGAAAATGCTATAAAACGTACAGAATTTAGAAGAGATACTTAAAAATGGCACATGAATATAAGATGTAAGTAAGTAAATGGTGATGAAACTTAAAAGATATAAACAGTCAAAATAAAACAAAAGTTATTAAATAATATTTAATACTTGTCTTTTAAAATTACTTAAGCTATTTGCATTTTTTATTTCATTTGGTAAAGCATTCCATTATTTTGCTGCAATGTAGAAAAATCTTTTTCTGTGGAATTCAGTTTTTCCACCAGTCATAAAGAGCCCTGATGACGCCGTTGACCAATTAACCCGTAGTTATGTATTCCACACGTATAATCAAACATTTCTTTAAGTTCATATATAAGGTGGGGCAAGTCCATGGAGGGATTTATATACCACAGCAAGTCTTTTCAAAATGGTCACTTGACCTTTCGTCATCACTAGCACCTAGAATAATTCGGGCCACACACTTTTGAAGCTTCTCAATACGGTCAATGTTTCCCTTATTACATGAACCCCATACAAGATTACAATATTCCATGACTGGCAAAATATAGCCTTCATAATATAAAACACTAGTAGGGATGTCTATATATCTTTTAATCCTTCGTGGCAGAGATATTCTATTACTTATGGTACTACAAACATAATCAATGTGGACATTCCAAGTAAGATTCGCATCAATTCTGACACCTAAAAGCCTTTCTGACGAAGTATTTCCTAGCAGCTGGTTATTTATCGTCACATTTAAGTTACTACGGTCTAGGGTAGTTAGCCTTTGCTTAGAACATATTAACATGCATTTTGTTTTCTCAGTATTAATGACCATTTTGCTTTGCTGGCACCATTTGTATATATGCCTAGCATCATCATTTAATTTCAAAGAAAGCTCATCGAAACTCTTATCACATACATGAAATGTTGTATCGTCTGCATACATATTTGCAGAACAGTGTTTAAGACATCAATTCAAGTCATTGATGTAAAGTAAAAATAAAAGTTGCCCAAGAATTGAACCTTGTGGGACACCACTTTTCACATACATGGGGTTTGACAGAACTCCATTCAAGAATACACTTCGAGTCCCGCCACCATGGGCGTCAATCCTGGGAGGGGGGACGGGGACGGGGGACAAGTCCCCCCACATTTCGATGAGTGGGGGACACAATATCAAAAGTCCCCCCACATTTGCGTAAAAGAGTAGTGTCGTGGCTCTATTTGACTGGCTTTTTGAGTGGCATGTAGGTTTGTTGGGCAATTGTTAAGTGTCTCCATGCAGATTCTGAATGCAGATTTCGTCAGGGAAATCTTATTTAATGACAAAATTTCGGCGCGCTTCGCTCGCATGCGTCACGGTTTGCACTCCTCATGACCATTAAAAAGGTAATTATACGTGGAACTATTCTGATCATAATACTTTCCGAAAACAGACATACATCGCCAATCATCTGAAGGGGCCTCGCATCAAAATGGGATCGTTCAATCAGTGGCATACGCAGAGGGGAGGGCCATTCGGCCATACCCCCCTCACTGATTCCGATGTTTTTTAAGTTGGAGAAGAGGGGGGGGGGGATTAAAAGTCACAAAAAGTTTTCTTTGCTATAATTTCAAATTGACAGATGATATGCAAGATCAAAAACACCCTCGAATGAAGCATGACGGGAACATACTTTTCAACACATTTGATGGGGCATAAGTGATTGTAGTTTTGAAATATGGGTCAATTTCCTTAACAATTTTGTTGTGACAACCTGCCCCATGCTCGGGGCAGGTTGTCACAATGCACGAGGTTACTAGAAGCACACGGAAAATCATCAAATCAACAAAATATATGGACCTAACCTATGCATAAACCATGTTCTACATTTGCAATACTGGTATGGAGCAGGTTGTCACACTCGCGGGGTAGATTGTCACAACGACATACCAAATGTGACAACCATCCCCGACACATTTTTTATACAGTTGATACCTAATATGTGAAATCACAACATGTTATGAACTCGACAAACAGGCTTTAGTTTTGAGACATCTTCAACGTAATTTTGCAATAGATTTCACATCCAGTATCATTTAAGGGACCAATACGTAACTCTTTAGGTGGGGGGGGGGGTGGGCAATTCTGTGTTTTTGAGGCTTCAAATTTACGACGATCTTTAAATAGTCTTTTGTGTATTTGTGATAGCCGGATTATGGCTTCACATGAAAGAGATACCACAGTAGTAAACTACCTCACTATCGTCTTTACCTATTTATTTTTTAGTTTTCATGTCATCGCATTTGTGATAACCAACCTTTGTGACTTTCATCCCCCCCTCTCCCCCTTCCTAAAAATACGTACATTTTTTAACACAAATTTACTTCAAAAAGGAAGCATATTTGGCACCAGCAGTGGGCACCAGATTGCATGTAAGGACACCAAATTTTACAAAGAGGAGGGTGACACCCCATTAGGCCATGCTCCTCTCACTGATGCCTAATTTTTAGTTCCTAAAAAACGTAAATTTTTTAACACAAATTTTACTTCAAAAGGAGCATATTTGGCACCAGATTGCATGTAAGGACACCCAATTTTTCAAAAATTTTCAAAGGGGAGGGGGACACTCCATTGGGCCATGGACCCCTCACTGATGCCTATTTTTTACTTTCTAAAATAACGTAAATTTTTTAACACAAACTTTACTTCAAAAGGTAACATATGTGGCACCAGATTGCATGTAAGGACACCTAATTTTTCAAAAAATTCCAAAGGGGAGGGGGACACCCCGCCCCTTAGACCCCTCCCCAGGCCGGCGGTCACACAACATACTGCATGCCTCCCCCTTGAGAGAAATCCTGGGTACGCCACTGCATTCAGTCTAATTTGTAGCATGATGTGAAAGGTTGAAAGTACGTTGTTGCCGTTAAACATTTCTCAAAAATTTTTACCGAGGGCTTCGCCGAAGCCATTATCGGTATAGATGATGATTGCACTTACGACTAAAAAGCATTCTGAAAACGCCCTTGCTAGTCCTTCACACCTTTGCTCTACTACGATCCAGGCGCAGATCCAAAGGGGGGGGGGGGCTTTCCTGGGCTCAGCCCCCCCCCTTTTTCGCCACATCAACAATAACAAATACGCGAAAATTTGCATAATGTCATTCTAGGAGAATATTCGAGGGGGCTTTCAGCCCCCCCCCCCTTTTCGAAATGTCTGGATCCGCGCCTTTGATCAGCTCCAAAAATATCTTAAAGGTCAAAAGCAGTCGCCCCAAACTTATTTTGAAACAATAGCTAAATGTCACAAATTTCTTCTTATCTCTTCCAAGTATCTTTCATAATATTTTAAGACATAAATATTGCATATTCAAGGTAAACCAAGCAGTTGCTCCTTGTAAATTTTACAACTGAGAGAGAAAAATACTGCCACATGATTCTCTAGAGCCATTCAGGAAATAGGATAGTCTACTATACAATTCTTTATTGGGGTGACTGCATTCTCCCTTTAAAGATAGCACCATTTTGCATCTAAGCAACCTTAAATTAAAAAAAAATCTCAAAGGGGAGACACCCCTTAGACCCCTCCCTAGGATGATACCTTTATATAGTCACAAAGGAAGGATCCCCACTGATGTATACAAAAACGCAGGGTGCATAAAAAGGTGCAATTTACGCGCCGCCACTGCAGTTAGTAAAAACATCCAGCCAGTCGGAAAAATTAGAATTCACTAAATTATGGACATTTTCCAGCCATATACGATCAGCTCCAAAAATATCCCAAAGATAGCACCGTTTTGCACATAAGCAGCCTTAAATTAACAAAAATTTCTCAAAGGCTCCCCCTTCCCTTAGACCCCTTCCCCAGGACGACACATTTATGTAGTGACAAAGGAAGGTCCCCACTACTGTATACAAAACGGAGAGGCACAGAAAAGTGCAATTAACACGCCTCCACTCAGTTGGAAAAAACATCCAACCAGTCGGAATTTGGGACCTTTACACCCCCAAACACATACCCTAGCAACGGGCCTGGTCGGGTCCATGATCTCTGACAACGATCCACGCTGCGGAGCGTGGTTTCAGCTATTTTGGGACATGATGAAAATAACATCTTGAAGTTATTCCGTGGACTCCGTGTGTTTCACCTGGTAGATCATCTGTGATGCTCATGTTAACTTTAAAATGATAATTCTTATTAGAATAGGACGTCAGTCATCATAAGGGGGGAGGAAAGGGCCTATAGGAAGACACCCCTCTTCAAAACCAAAGGGATTGGTTTGTACTATGTCACTATGTCCCCATCCCCCCACATTTGAATACGGATTGACGCCCCTGCCTGCCACATAGATAAGAGTGAAACCATTTCATTGAAGAATCACAGCTTTGGTAAATATTCATTTTTTTTTCCAAGAGGATACTATGGTCTACAAGGTCAAATGTTTTTCTAAGATCTAAGATAATTGAACCTACTAAATTTCCATTATCGAGATTTATCATTTAACAATCTGTCAAATTAAGGAAAGCCGCCTCACATCAATGTTTAGCTCTAAATCCTGACTGCATCGCTCTTAATAAGCTAAAACTAGTTACAAATTCATATAGATTTTGGTGAACGTGGTTCTCTAAGATTTTTGACACTACTGGTAGCACTGCAATCGGTCGGTAATTTGCTGGGTCAACGGGTGACCCACTTTTATAAATCGGAATAACTTTAGCTGACTTACATGTCGAAGGGAAGACGTTTTCGTTAATACTAAGATTTAGTACGTGAGTAAGGCTTGGCACTATGTACGGTGCACTCTTCTTCAGAATAAAAACACTTAACTCATCAATGCCAGTAGCTTTGGTTGTGTCTAAATTATTGAGATATGCGAGGACAAACTCATTCGTAACTTCCGGTAAATTAAATCTAGTGCCAGGGGGTAGTTTACAAGATACATACTGACTTAACAGTTCGTGTCTTCTATTTAGTATTTACATCATGTTTATCATGGTCATCATCAGTGTTTACATACTTGCTTGATACGGAGGTAAAAAATAAATTAAAAGCATCAGCCATTTCGTTTGGGTCAGTTATACCACTGTAGTTTCATGGAGTTTGGATTATTGGGCGATGATTGAACAGTTCTTAAGATCTGCCACAGTTCTTTTGTTTTCCACTATTTTTAGCAATGATATTCTTAAAGGAACCCTGTTTAGATATGACGAATGAGGGACGTAGCTCTATTTCTCCAGAAACGATATAGCACGGGTTCTTTAAATTTGGCTTTGTCCCTCCATTCCATTGCAGATCTTATTTCTTCAGTTATCCAGGCAGGTTGATACTTTCTCTTCACCCTTTTTACTTTCTGGGGGCGTGAGTGGTAACAAATACCTACCAAAGCTGCTTTCCACATATGAAGTGCCTTTTCAACATTCTTTTCAAAGAATATATTACACCAATTGTAAAACTGCAAATTGTGGACCGAGCATGCAGGATTCAGCTGGAAACTATTTTTCATCCTAAAATACCGCCTCTGCCATATTTGGGGAAATGTACTTCAATAATTATATTATCTACTAGGGCCATAAGTATTTATAAAACGTGCTGTTCCACCAGTATAGATGGAGGGCAGTGACAAATACTCAATTTACTGGTTCCGCTCAATCCAGGTGAGTAGTAACCACTGATCTTAATTGGCCATCTAATTAAAGCCCGGCTCGCCCTTAGTACCTAAACAGTAAACGGAGCCCGGCAATCCATGTACTGTACGTACAAATCAGCAGTATATCCATGATTGAACGCTCGTCGTACAATTACAAATCAACAATCAACAGAGTAAACGTGTGTGCCAACGTAAGTTGGGAAAGACGGGAATCAGAAAAGAAGATCGATGGACACTGATCTCGAAGTCGAGAAAGCGCCTGAGGTCTTCGATGGGTCCGAAACTCTCGTGCTCTCACAGGCGTTGGACGATGTGGTGGTAGGCCTAGGCTATTTCTGTAGATTTTCCTTATTGTACTGTGGCCTATGCTTTGGCAAGGCCTAACGTTAAAACACTAACATTAGGCTATATTACTATAAAGTTAGTGACATTACCAGCCTAAGGTAAGCCTAGGCCTATGCCAGGCACAGTGTTACGCCCCTTGATAAACCCCCCATTCCGAGGCTTGGAAACTTGAGAGGAGTGACCATTTTGAAGTCATTCAGAAAGTGTCCCCTGGTTCCCTGACCAGTGCAACCAGGTGACACTTTGTGTTTACCAGGAGATACCAGTTTCAGTGATGTGTGCATAGCCTAGCCTAGTCCGCAGTCTGCTGACCTAGTATTTGGGAAGCTTTGGGGCTTCCCATACTAGGTCAGCAATATACCCATTGTCAAAATTGGGCTACCGCACCTTCAAAAATTTTGAATGGTCTCGAACTTTCTCAATTTCACGTATACTCCTACATAATTGACCTCTATGGGTCCTTTATATGTTTAAGACCCTTCATTCTAAGATTATTTGCACTTAGTGTCCAAAAAGAGACAAAAAATTTTGATTTACACAAACGATCCTGTTTTGTTTTTTAAACATTCTATGAAAATGCTAAATCGTGTTACTAGGATGTTCACACTATTGTATGCTAAATAGCATGCACTGCTGTTTAATTGTGACATAGTCCATAGCTATAGTTACGTTCATACACGCGCATACGCGTATATAGCAACAATCACTGCAGCAACGCACGCAGACGATATTACTCTCACAGTAATATGCGGTCAAAAGTTTGTGTTGCAATAGCCTAGGCCTAGTTCAGGGAACAAAGTGTACGTGAGAACTAGGCCTAGGTACCCTAGGCTAAGCCTAGCCTAGGCCTAACGTTAGGCCTACCGGTATCCAGTTTAAACAACCCTTTACCAAAATTTCCCCGCATTTTAGCTACCAAAACGTCCCCGTGGTATTATATATATAATGCAAAAACGTCCCCGCATATGAATCGAATGAAACGTAACATTATACTTTAACTTTTAAATCTTTTCGGAGGAAATATTTAACTGTAGGCCTAATTGATTTGCTGCCGATATTAAGAAATCAGTTGCAGTGATTTCACTGACTCGGGCACCCGGGTCAGTGATGCACAACTTTTCATTTTGATGCACAGACACAAAACTTCTGGGGTCAAACTGACGCACAGCTTTTTCGCCCCAACAATCAGTAATGATAACTCAATATTGCCCATCTTTCATAGTGCAAACTAATTCACAAAATAGCACTTTCCAATTTCCATGTTGATTATCAACAGATTGAATATCAGGCCTGATGTCTTACAAGAAAAAGATAGTGGAAAAGCATCACAAATGGGCCAGTCCATGAAAAGTGGTCCTGATACTAGGTAAAATTAGAACTCAGTACTAGGTGTCTAATTTCAACTCTAAAGATTAGTAGACAGGTGCTACTTTCACCTTTAGTAAAACTTGCATGGATTCAGTCATTCCTTTGGAAAGTGCCAACACCAAAGAATGTCTTAGATATGGAACACTTAAAATACTGAATTATAGGTAAAAGGTAATTTGAAGAAAAATGAAGCAAAATAACTAAATAGAACATGTCTTTCTTGATTGCAGCTCTGAAAAGCTATCCCATTATTCATTTCTTGAGCATTGCACTCATAATTTATCAGCTATGTGGATCAAACACAATGTTTAAATCTGGTCATTGTCACTGTGACTTACGTGACAAAAAACATGCAAAAGTTTTTTTACAACAAATAGGCAATGCCAGAGACAATGATGAAATACATATGCAAAGGTAGGGTGGGGGTTTAAAGTAACTTATCATCATTTGGAAACATTTGATTCCAAAACTTCTTTTCTATTAAAGTTTGAAAAGTGTGAATTACGTGACATCACGTAAGTCACAAAGGGTGGCGTGACTTACGTGACAGTTTCAGGTTAGCACCTTACCACAATATGATAAGTGAATGATAGTTGGCATTTCTGCCCCTCTATGCAGATAAGAAATCACTTATTTTTAACCAATCCTAGCACTTCAAAGACTCCTCAAGTGTTTTAATAGTCCCATGATTTGGTCTCAAGCCATCGCGTAGTATTTTCAAAACCACACTCAGAACTGTAGTGATGAAGCCAAATTGTATGGCATTTGATTTTGACCTGGGTACACTGAAACCTAAGAGAAGCCAAAATGTATTCTTTTAAATTGCAAAATGGCAATGAAACAAATTATTGCACTCTCTGTCTTGAATTTGAAATGCCATTTAGTATGTTTAGATCATACAGATGGAATTGAGTATCAAGAAGATATAGTACCATTCAAAGAGGTATTACTTAGGAGACTCAGTCCCCTTGTGGTTCTGATGAATGCAATATACACACTTACACAGGCCAGTAGGGTACAATAATTACCCAACATCAAATTTTCAATCTAGTTTAAAACACATCCAACAAATTTAAACTGCTACTGTATGTATCCTCACTACTCTTCACTCAGAGGTCTTGTAGTGGCTGTACGCAGTGCACAGTACACCTTTATCTTCTTTTCTAAACTGTGGAATATTGCATTATAAGATTTTAAATGCCATTTTCACATAAGTTTAGTACAGTAGTACAGGGGTCGAAATTTAATTTTTTCTCCACTGTTCCACGGAACAGTACCTTTTCCCAAACTACTGTTCCGTATCAGATTTTACTGGTCCAAGTTTTCATATACTGGAAAAGAGCAGGTTCTTGTATGCAATGAGTTGGTTCTCCTTCATATGAACGCATGTACTGGTGTTCTTTTCTGGGCCGCAAATTTAAGTGAAATTGTAATTCTACTCTTGTCCTTCACAGCGTGGTTGATTCAACAATCATTTCACACGGTGAGTCAAAGGGACGATCTCATATTTTAAGGAAGAAAAAACACGTTAAGGCCCGTTTTCTTTGGACACGAGATGTTAGCAGTCAGATTGACTTGCTTTCAGTCCTTGTACAAGTTTTGGTGCCTAATTGCTTGTAGCTGTCACGTTTTAACATTTAAACGGTTAAATGACCGGTTGTCCGTTTAACCGTGGCTAAATTTAACCAAGTTTTTAAACGGATTTCTTTAGAAGAAAGGTTAGCACTTTTTCTCCCCATGTTTTGCTTTGATATCTGTCATTTAGAAATATAAATTGTTTATTTGCAAATTCAATGACCAAATTAATGCCTTAGAAATAAACGGTCAGTGACTTTTCATTCATAGCAATATAATCCCATGATTGAATCCATTTTCACCTACTCAAAATGCCTTTATCCCGTGTGCAGCAGTAGCTCAAATCTGATTGTTAGTTCACAATACGGCTTAACGAATTCACAGTTTATACTGTGATCGTAGTCTAAGCCGCTCACAGCACGAACGTTAAAACAGAAATACTTGCACCCCCTCCAATATATTCAATACATGTACTTGGACATTCCACACCATACTACCGTGCTTTACCTATACATAAACGGAGTGTGCAGGCTTGCACGTGTTTGTTTTGAGTATTTCATACAGCAGTACGTAATGAATGCACGAACTACATATATCCATACGTAAATACTTGTTCAATGCATGCGCTAGGCGCAAATCAAGTAAGCTAGTATGAGTGTAGGCTATATACAAGGCAATCGAATTATTTTGTCAAACTTTTGTTACGTTTCAGGCATTGTTATTTCATAAATCATAAAGTGTAAAGCACACTTTAATTTCACATAAATTAACATGAATGCTTTACATAAAATCACCAGCTGAAAATTACTACAAACTACGATGTAACAACTGGTGATTTAGCGGTAAAAACAATATCGAAAAATGTTGTAATTTTCAGTACCATGCTCAATGTTCTTGCGACGTACGTCAACTTCTATACAAAACGGGTGCGTACTAACCTTATAGTACTGGCAATTACAAACCTGTACACATGCTCTGACTTACTGTACGCTTTCATAGTGCGTTTCACTTGAACTTCTGTACAGAACACAGACATGGCCTATATATAGGCCATGTCTGTGTTCTGCACAGAAGGGTATAGTACCGTTGTTTGCGTAGGCTATATTTCGCCCCATATCATACGTGCAATTAATGTCTATGAATTTGATACTTGGTCTCGTTCATTGTTAGATTTGAATGAATCGAAAAAGATGTTGGTGAATGATCGCTAAATGTGCAAATTTACAGGGGTTTTTGATATTCCCAGCATGATTACTTCATCAGAGATAAGGATACATGCGTATAGTTGCAATGTGTTTCTTCTGGAAAAATACTGTTCCACGGAACAGTTGCTTTTGGAAAGTTACTGTTCCGGCACTAAAAGCACTGTTCTCGGAACAGCAGAACAGCGGGAATTTCGACCCCTGGTAGTACTGTAGGCACCACAACAAAACCCTACTGTATGTATTTGACTGTCCTTTTGATGCATACTAAAAGGGGAAGGAAAAAGGGCTGTCTTGGTCTGTACTAGCCTTGGAAGGATGCAATGCATTGCAATATGTTCATAAAAATCACTTAATATGGAAAATTTCTTAGTACAGTTCAGCTTTGCCAACAATCATCACCATTCTCATCAAAGCCATTTTACAGTAGTTACTGTACAAGGATTTCTCAAGAGTTGCAGGGAATGGAAACCTAGATGGAATTTTATCTGCTGATACACCGAATTACAAAAAAGTATACTGTAGGTATGCCTCCTTTTGGCCCTTCTCATATTCATTTTTACAGGTCTCCCCTAGATGAGCCATGTCATGTATAGTGAATTAGGAGGACCCTGTACAGTACAAGTAATGAGAGTGTGGCCTAGATTTGATGAATCTGGTCAAACAAGACTTTACAGTTATTGTTGGCTACATTTGTCTTTATTATGTCATGCTCACCGAGCCATTTTTTGCTAATCACATTTAAAAATGCCCTGACTTGACTTTGATAACATCTGCCAGTACTCTTCTTTCAGCTTTCTGGTTTGACCATGCTGAATGATCTAAAGGACACAGTTTACCTAATTTTTCTCTCAGTTTACAGTTTTTGGTCAAAATTGCTCTCAAAAACTTTTAAGACTGAAACTATTAAATTGGTGAAAATTTTCCTGTCAAGGATCTTCAGCAGCTACAGTAACAACCAAGAAAAGAAACAAAATGCAAAAGAGAAAGACAAAAAAATGATCAGTCAATGATACCACTGTTACACAATTAGCACATACAGTATGGAAATGCCACACAAAATGAAAGACTTCTGTACCAGTGCATGTACAGTACAGTACTTCTGCGCAAATAAGATGTGAACTGTAAAATCTCTTTAAGGTTAGTTCTTTTTCTCGATCACTTCTGAAAATGTAAACACAAGTAAACACCCAAGTATTCTTAGGATTATTGCACTCTTTCCATAGCAGAGGGAATAGCTCAACTGAAATTAATATTTTTTGGAACAATTATTTGTAAGTTATGGCTGGCAATATAAGCGTCAAAGGGCAGCCATGGAGAGTACATTTTCTTTTTAGATGCACTGGAATGAAATTATTTTGACCCTGTCTTTCTAGATATAAATGTTATTTCACATAAATGACAATTCTAGGTCAGATGTATAGCATATTGTGTCTCCCGTAACAAGCCAAATGACTAGTTAGATGGAAACTGTTTGTTTGTGACTTACGTGACGCCATTTTGTGACTTACGTGACGATAAACATCTGTTTGTACCGTCTCAGGAAAAAATTCTAAGAACTCAACTTGACCTGTTTTACATAGACTATTATCTTCTGTTACCAATCCTAAACCTAATTATCCCTTCCTGCCTAACACTTCACAGGATTCTCACCTTTTGTTAATCAACTTGAAAAATTGCAATTCTCTGAGTGACTTACGTGACGTTTATTGAGGGCGCTATTGTTCATAGCACGATAGAGACCCTATAGTGGGAGAGATTGGCCAACCATTGTTCTCAGATACGCATTCTGATTGGACGAAATTCATGGGCATTATTTTGGAGCCATAGTACGAGCTTGCAAGATCATGTGTACGTGTGTAGCCTACGTACATTCGAGAAGTTGTACAGGCTGTACGTATCCTGTGTGAGATAGTCATAGATAGACATGTTTTGTTTCCAAAATTGCGGCCGGGTTGTGCTGCATTTGGATGCACGAACAGACCAGAAAAGGGTTACAAGTTGTATAGATTCCAATCCTGTACAAAAAGAAGGCATCAGTGGGCTGTAAAAGTTAGAAGGTTCAATTGGAATCCATCAAATAGCGATCGCTTATGCGATGTAACTTTACAGTATACAACTTAAAAATACATGCAGGCCTAACGTTAGAGTAGGCTTAGCCTTATAGTTAGATTACAACGTTCTGTACAAGGCCTAGCCTATACCGTATACGGAGGTTCCATCTCTACTTCCGACTGATTGATATTCCAACACATGAACCCAAATACAACTCCTAAACCTTTGGCCTAGCCGGCTAACCCTAATCCTAATACTCGGAACATCCCCACAGAGACGTTGGAATACCAGAGCTGCAGTCCCCAGTCATAGCTAGGTAGGCCTATAGGAGCAGTGGCGTATTTAGGGGGGATTGAACCATCCCCCCACCCTCACTGATGCCGATTTTTTTTTACTTCCTAAAGATGCATTAATTTTTAACACAAATTTTACTGCAAATGGTAGCATATGTGGCACCAGATTGCATGTAAGGACACCTAATTTTTCAAAAATTTCAAAGGGGGCACTGTATTGGGCCATGGTTCCCCTTCACTGATACCGATGTTTTTGTTTTATAGTTCCTAAAATACGTCAATTTTTCAAAACAAATTTTAATTCAAATGTAGTCTATGTGGCACAAGAATGCATGTAAGGACACCCAAGTTTTCAAAAATTTCAAAGGGAAGGGGGCACCCCATTGGGCCATGGTTCCCCCTCACTGATGCCTATGTTTTTGATTTAGTTCCTAAAAATACGGTCTATTTTTAACACAAATTTTACTTCAAATGTAGCCTATGTGGCACAAGATTCCATGTAAGGACACCCAGTTTTTCAAAAATTTTTATAGGGGAGGGGGACACAATAACAGGTCAAACATTGCTCCTGGATCTATTAGTAACATGAGAAAGCTGAAACATTTGCGTACCTTTGACTTTGATGTAGGTTTTTACATGGAATACACCCTGGTCAGTCATAATTTTACTAAAACCTAGGCCTAGGCCCAGGCCCATGGACGTCAACCCTGGGGGGACAGGGGGACACGTCCCCCCCCCACATTTTGGAAATACACCCATTGACTTAAGATTTTTGACAAAAGTGGCCATGCCCCCCCCCACACACTCAACTGATTGACGCCCATGCCTAGGCCTTTCCATAAAATAAAAAAAGTCTCACTACGTAGGAAGTCCCCCTATATTTACCCCTTCCCCCAGACCTCCCCTGAACTTTCACTAAATAATGAAATATCTTAAATGATTAGTTCAACTTGCTACAACTTTCCATAAAGTTAGGTTAGGTTAGATGAGGTTTAACGTCCCAGTTTCCAACCAATTGGTTCAAGTCGAGACGGCCACGGCCTTTTTGACCCTCTAGTCCCCTCCCAGGACGGCTTTTCTTGCACTGGGTGACAAACTAAAGGATCCTTCAGACAGTGCCAGCCAGAGTCAACCAATACGAATGATTGTCACAAGAGAACAGAACGCTGTAACTCACTTTGTTTTACATTTTGTACGGAAAACTGTACGCACACAGTGTATACGATATCTGCCCATAGTTAACATTTGGCTCCAAAATGGCGCCCATGAAATAAGTTGGCCAATCTCTCCCACTACAGGGTCTCTATAGCACGAGGGTGGAATTGAAGATTTGTGAAATTCAGAAGAGAGATATCTTATGACATTTTTGGAAAAAGTACTTTTTGGAATACTAGTATTCCTTTCATGGTCCATAGGGGGGCTTTTCCACTAAAATTTCAGTAAATGCTGTGACTTACGTCACGTGGAATGGCCCAAATATAGAAAATATTTTAAACAAAAAACAGGAATAAAGTTTGTTGTATTAAACTCAAATTTATTCTGACCCCTTCTCTTTTAAATTCGACTCTTGTAAATTTATTTTGAAGGGTCTGTGACTCCTGAAAAAAAATGATGATTGAAAACCCTGAGTTATATTTTTTGGTTTTCAGAAGAGTAATATTATGACAAGAGAAAACTTAGCGCCACGCTCAACTTGTAAGCATGTTGGCTGTACTGTTAGGCCTACAACATGTAACTTTGTAGGCCTAGTTCTGTAAATTGTATAGGCTAATATTTCATTTTCTTTGAAGAAATAGAAAACTAGACTACTAAAGTTAATAAAAAATATTGCACAAACTGATCAAATAGTTAGAAAAAGTGTCATGAAACTTACAACATTTCAGTGTTTTGATAAGGGGACGTTTTGGCACGGGGACGTTTTGACCAATGGCGGGGACATTTTGGTACGGGGACGTTTTGGTAAAGGGATGTTTCAACTGGTAAGTGGCCTACCGCCTAGGCCTGTGTTATGCTGGATTCCATAGTTTGTCAGTCGCGCAGAACTTCTTCCGCATGCATTTTCAGTTTATTTACCGATGTAACGATGAATCGATGCGCAATAATTCAGTTTGGTTCCGCGTGCTGTGTGCAGGCAGAGAATTGAGCAAAAGATTGGCGCTGTGCAAGCTCAGTCTCGACACTCAAGACTCACTCAAAAAATTACGCTCAGTACACAATTCAGAAAGAACCAAGTAATCACCATCTTGCGTAGCAGTTGACACAGACTGGAGGTGTGGTACAATTATAGAATGCAGGTCCACTGCTTATTTCTTCCTAGAATCCGGATTCGCAGATTCAATCTCAATTTTTGGTTCTTAAATAGCTTAGAGTGTAGAACTAAGGTCTTATCCATGAATCTGGGAATCCACTCAGGGAAGCTTCCATGGAGTTCGTAATATTTTGTCTTTAAACCCAGTGTGTTGTGTGTTGTTCTCAAATAGCTCAGGGTGAGGAAGCAAGATCGTATCCACGAATCCGCGAATCCACGCAGGGAAGCTTCCCTGGAGTTCGTAAGATTTTGTCTTTAAACCCAGTGTGTTGTGTGTCGTTCTCAAATAGCTCAGGGTGGGGAAGCAAGGTCGTATCCACGAATCTGAGAATCCACTCAGGGAAGCTTCCATGGAGTTCGAAATATTTTGCCTTTAAACCCAGCGTGTTGTGTGTCATTCTCAAATAGCTCAGGGTGGGGAAACAAGATCGAATCCGCGAATTCACTCAGGGAAGCTTCCTTGGAGTTCCTAATATTTTGTCTTTAAACCCAGTGTGTTGTGTGTCATTCTCAAATAGCTCAGGGTGGGGAAGCAAGATCGTATCCATGAATCCGCGAATCCACTCAGGGAAGCTTCCCTGGAGTTCATAATATTTTGTCTTTAAACCCAGTGTGTTGTGTGTCTTTCTCAAATAGCTTTGGGTGGGAAACAAGATAGTATCCACGAATCTGTGTATCCACTTAGGCATTCCTTCCCCGGACTTCCTAATATTTTGTCTCTAAACCCTGGCTTTGTAAAATCGAAATGACAAGAACTGTGGGATTCCTTTCCTGAAGATCGTATCCGCGAATCCACGAATCCACTCTAAGAACACTGTTACATGTGGACCTGCATTCTATAATTACTACGGACCTCCCAGCGGGGTTTCACCCCTGCACCCCATGCCCAGGCGCAAAGCGTTCGTAGGCAATTTTGAACTTAACAATTAAATTCCGTGCGCAGTTAACAAACTATGCAATCTGGTGTCATGTTTAAATGCCACACAGTGGCTGAGGCTATATTAGTTTGCAGTCTGCTGACCTAGTATTTGGGTCGCTTTAACAGGGCTTCCCATACTAGGTCAGCAATATACCCATTGGCAAAATTGGGCAACCGCACCTTGAAAAATTTTGATTGGTCCTGATCTTTCTCAAATTTACATACACTCCTAGGCAATGTAATTGACCTCTACATGTCTTTTATATGTTTAAGACCCTTCATCCTATGATTATTTGCACTTAGTGTCCAGAAAAAGACCAAAAATTTTGATTTACACAAACGATCCAGTTTTGTTTTTTAAACATTCTATGAAACTGCTAAATCATGTTACTAGGACATTCATCCTATGTATGCTAAACAGCACGCATTGCTGTTCAATTGTGACATAGGCTAGTCCATAGCTATAGTTACATTGATACACGCACATACATGTATGTAGCAACAGTCATTGCAGAAACACACGCAGATGATGTTACTCTCACAGTAAGCATGCTGGAAAAACTGTACAGCAATAGTCTTAGAGGCATAGTTCAGGGAACAAAGTGTATGTGAGAACTAGGCCTAGGTACCCTAGGCTAAGGCTATATATGGTCTAATGGCTGTCATATAGACCTAGGCCTTAGCTAGCCCACAGGTGTTCGGAGCATTATATATACATATATACACTATAAATATATATGTATATTAATATGTATACATGTAGTATTTATGAGTCGATCAGTATCGTAAGACGATCACTACATTCTAAATGCCAGTCGCGATGTGATTCCACTGTGAACGTGACCCACAATGCATTTTCTTCAAACAACATCAAAAACGAGTATTTGCCGTACAGTTTCCATGTTCAAAGCAAAAGTATTACTCTCAGCTAAATTTTCAAGTTTCAGCATTAGAATTAACAAGAAATTTGCAAATGTCACCAAAAATGATGACCAAAATGTCTTTGATGAAGCTTTCAGTAGAAATATTGATAGAAAAGACAACATTCTCTTTGTTTATTGACATTATTATTCTTAAATGCGGTAATTAATAGTATTTTGCCTGCTGTTTTTCTGTAGTGTTCAACCCAAGATTCCTTTTCAAACATTGCATTGTGCACTGCCACCCACAACTCAAAATTCATTTTCTACGGGTTACTCGATCCAGACAACAGTAAAATACTACACAATGAGGAAGACACATTGGAAAATACTACTGCAAAGTTTCATTCATTTTCCTAGATGTTTTTTATCTCAACTCCAGTATAGTAACAAGGTAGGACACCTCATGGAGGCATCACAGCAGTTGCGATTACTTGCGTAGCTATCCATGTGGCCTCTCTCACAAAACGCATCTAGGCCCAGTGCAAGATAAGGCATAGCAGAAGGTAAGTCTGCTTTGCAGATGTATAGGCTTTGTCATTAGCCAGTCACAACACACATCACAGCACTGACAAAGGAAAGCTTCTGAAGCTTTCATCTGAGCTAAAAATGTGGGAAGTGAAAATGGAAGGGCTGATGCCCTTGTCTGTGAGGTCCAGAGAGATTCCAATAAAACAAATGTCACTACTTCGCAGGAAGCATGGTGTTGTCATTCCAGCTCTGAAAACTTGGATAGGGTCAGAGGGGCTGGGTGTGTGTCACATACTTCAAGATTTTTGTCTTGGCAGTGTGAATGGGGACCAGAGGGGGGCTGGAGAGGAAATTTGCAAATCCTATCCCCTGCCATGGCTATGTACTCAAGTTTGTTGGGGGTAGAGTAAGGTTCCAGCATCTCCATTGGATTTTGCATCAACTTGGAGACTAAATTTGTGACAGGATTTTGTAACTGCTTGTAACAGTGATAGGTTTATAGGCTATGGGGGAAAATTTGCAAATATTTTCTTAAGTTTTGACATTTTGCAGATGCCAACCTGTCGATAAAAAAAGACACGGCATGCTTAAGAGCATGTTAGAACTAAACAAAACATTGGTACTGTAGGTGTCATGAGGCACCCTGTAATGGTGTAAAGTGCAAGTTCGTAACAATCAACTATTTCCACAAGCATTGACATGATACAACTTGTAGCAGACAAGGAGGAAATCATGAGCCAACACACAAAGGTTCCATTTTCTTGAACAGTATACTGTATTAAATGCAAAAAAGAAAAAATGTCTTCCGTTTTGCTTGTAAGAACTTTGAAAAAAAGAATGAAAGATATAGTTACATAACAAAGTGAATTATAACTGAATCGTCTGTATGCACAATAACTTAAATTAATCTAAAACACTCCCTCTCTAAACTAAGATCCTACTTCCTACTGCCAGCTCTAAACTAAATACTGGCCATCTAACTGAATGTCCGTTTCTTTTTAATTAAACATAATAACATCAGGTCTGTTCCATCTTTGTGCATCTTTGTTTTGCGTAGCTGCTACCGTAGTTAGTGCTGGAATCCTCGGCCTTGCAGTGGGCTGTCAACTCGAGCCATCTATAGAGCCAATAAAGGAAGCTTAAACTTAAAACTTCATCCCTATAATTTCCATATGAACATTATGTGTGATTAAAAGGCTCATACTTCCCAACTTTACCCATTAATAGTTTTTGTTACTTTACCACATCTTTAACTGCAATACTGAAGCAATCTTTAACATTTCTTTTTAAGGCTTTCAATTGTTCAACTGCCAAAGTACCTTAAATATGAACAACAAAGTGATACTCATGCTTGACACTTCCATAAATGTAGCACACACCATCTCAACCATTAATACAGTTGGACAAATACAGCACGTATTAAACCACAGTACAATGCTGTCAACATGGTGTGGCCAGATTTGCCACTCCCTGGGTATCAGAACAGATTAACTTCAAGGTGGCTAGTATTCCAGGCTCTTGCGACTTACATTCTGCAAACCAGGTAAGAAGGTCTCTTAACCACATGAGGCACAGTATTTTTTTGGTTAACCAAATACAATAGAAGACTTGCCTAGGCCCAAGCAATAACCTCCTTGGGAATGGTATACTTGTGTTCTCCTTATTTACATGCAAATAATGCAGAAAAACACTCAGCAAGAAGTTCCTCGTTAACAAAAATAAGAGCTAGCCCTCATATAACGTCAATTGTGACAGTAGGCACTTTAGAACAAAAATCATTAAAAAAACTTTAAGCTCTGTACAGCTCTTTGAGCTAGGAGTGTGTTGCAGACACACATGTGTACAGTAGGGTGGGTTCTCAGTGTACATATTTGCTACATGTTAGGCAATGGCAAAAGTGCCAAGACATGCTGAAGAAAATTAAATCGTACTGTAGGGAAAACTTGTAACCTAAAGTTCACAAATGTATTGCAGATTGTTATTTGAGGGTCTTTTGCACATGCAATGTAAATGTTTTTGACATTCTTGACTGTGTGAAGTATTGTCGATTGTTTTCAATTAATAATCCTGGTTCGTGGGAGGAAGCTAGTACAAACGTGTGTGCAAACTGCAGAATGCAGCAGCTCACAAGTAAATTAATCGGGGTTGGCTTTTTGACTGCCCAAAACTGGTTTTGACCAGAAAGTGGTTTAAACCTGGTTAAAACCGGGCAAAAATGGTTTTAACTGGTCAAAAGTAGTCAAAATGAGATAGGACATTAAGAGTCAGCTTAGGGTAAGGAGGGATCAAGTCGTAGGAGTCCAAGTTGATATTGGGAGGAAGGGGGGAGCTGTAGCAACTTCCCCCCCCCCCAAAAATGACCAAAAATTTCTCTTTGCACATTCAACATGTTTAATAATGTACATATCATATAGGCATGCATCAATTATCACAGCTCATGCCAAGGACTTCACGTACGTGTTATTATGTGGGTCAGCCAATTTGCCATGAGGTCTGTAGGTCTTTAGACTAAATCGTCTTTGCTAACTTCACTCAGTTTGATGCATGTGATAAAGTAAAAGAACTAAGTGACAAACCTTTTCATGCCGCTCGTTTGCGATGTTGTGTGCATGTATTTTCACAATATTATCAGGCATTTCCATAAGCGATACCGGGAGCAAAATTACATATTGATATATTTTGCGGATATTGTCATGTCGTAACAACCCTAGTGCACACAGTACAGAAAGTCGAATGCTGCAGCCAATTCCTGTACATCTGGTATTACATGATTGCACCCACTGGGAAATCCAAATGTAACTCATTCACAAGGAACCTAAAGTATCTTGCAATGAAATTTTTCAACATTTTGCCGATGTTTATTTTTTCTCCAGCTGGCCGCAACTTTTCATTTTGTCATCTTTTTGTAAATATTCTTGTGAATGGTACAATTACTTTGTGTATTTGAAATTGGCTGTTACAGAGAGATTTGCAACAGACACTTCACCAATTTTGGGGTCATGTCCATTCTTGGGGACTTCTTGAATGATGACATGGTCTACTTTCGGTGAAAAAGTGGTGCCTGGTAACATTCTTTTAGGGGTCTTGCAGGCACTGTTTGGCAGGAAACCAGCGCCAATAGCGCCTGTTGCCCAGTTACTCTCACCCTTGGTCCTCAGAAGGCACCTGTATAGTTTACAGGACTGGACTTTTCGTCTGATCATCAGTGACAACAAAAAATTTGCATGGGATTACCAAAAGTCATCTGGTTGGTTGTCCTTTAGACGACTGATTTTCTTGACAGAGAATTAAGTTAATAGTGTTTTTCTAATCCTGATTTTTGTAAAACTGTTCAGGGTAAAAGTTGTTGGAACGTTGTCTGCTCTGCATTTATCTATCTTGTACATCAGAATTTTTCGTAAACAAACTGGAAGTGTAATGCACAGCTACAGTAGCAGCTGTCATTATTTTCTGACCTGATAGTTGTACGATCTACACACTTTGTGCGGGTGTTAACTACACTGGTCTTCCCTTGGCAGTCACCATATTGTGTACCCAATGTGTCTCAGGATAAACCTAAAGGAAGTATTCTGTACATATGAGAAAGGCCTACAGTATCCATTTTTCCATCTACCTTTAGGGCCATTTCACGTGACGTAAGTCACAGCATTTGCTGAAATTTTTGTGGAAAAGCCCCCCTATGGACCATGAAAGGAATACTGGTATTCCAAAAAGTACTTTTTCCTAAAATGTCATAAGATATCTCTCTTCTGAATTTCACAAATCTTCAATTCCACCCTCGTGCTATGAACAATAGTGCCCCCAATAAACGTCACGTAAGTCACTCAGAGAATTGCAATTTTTCAAGTTGATTAACAAAAGGTGAGAATCCTGTGAAGTGTTAGGCAGGAAGTGATAATTAGGTTTAGGATTGGTAACAGAAGATAATAGTCTATGTAAAACAGGTCAAGTTGAGTTCTTAGAATTTTTTCCTGAGACGGTACAAACAGATGTTTGTCGTCACGTAAGTCACAAAATGGCGTCACGTAAGTCACAAACAAACAGTTTCCAACTAACTAGTCATTTGGCTTGTTACGGGAGACACATTATGCTATACATCTGACCTTGAATTGTCATTTATGTGAAATAACAATTGTATCTAGAAAGACAGGGTCAAAATAATTTCATTCCAGTGCATTTAAAAAGAAAATGTACTCTCCATGGCTGCCCTTTGACGCTTATGCCATAACTTACAAATAATTGTTCCAAAAAATATTAATTTCAGTTAAGCTATTTCCTCTGCTATGGAAAGAGTGCAATAATCCTATTAAGAATACTTGGGTGTTTACTTGTGTTTACGTTTTCAGAAGTAGTAGGCTATTAACATAGATAGAGAAAAAGAACTAATCTTAAAGAGATTTTACAATTCACATCTTTTTGCGCAGAAGTACATGCACTGGTACAGAAGTCTTCCATTTTGTGTGGCATTTCCGTATGTGCTAATTGTGTAACAGTGGTATCATTGACTGATCATTTTTGTTGTCTTTCTCTTTTGCATTTTGTTTCTTTTCTTGTTTGTTACTGTAGCTGCTGAAGATCCTTGACAGGAAAATTTTCACCAATTTAGTTTCAGTCTTAAAAGTTTTTGAGAGCAATTTTGACCAGAAACTGTAAACTGAGAGAAAAATTAGGTAAACTGTGTGCTTTAGATCATTCAGCATGGTCAAGCCAGAAAGCTGAAAGAAGAGTTGGCAGATGTTATCAATGTCAAGTCAGGGCATTTTTAAATTTGATTAGCAAAAAATGGCTCAGTGAGCATGACATAATAAAGACAAATGTAGCCAACAATAACTGTAAAGTCTTGTTTGACCTACAGTATTCATCAAATCTAGGCCACACTCTCATTACTTGTACAGGGTCCTCGTAATTCACTATACATGACATGGCTCATCTAGGGGAGACCTGTAAAAATGAATATGAGAAGGGCCAAACAGAGGCATACCTACAGTATACTTTTTTGTAATTCGGTGTATCAGCAGATAATTACATTCCATAGGTTTCCATTCCCTGCAACTCTTGAGAAATCCTTGTACAGTAACTACTGTAAAATGGCTTTGATGAGTTTGGTGATGATTGTTGGCAAAGCTGAATTGTACTAAGAAATTTTCCATATTAAGTGATTTTTATGAACATATTGCAATGCATTGCATCCCTCCAAGGCTAGTACAGACCAAGACAGCCCTTTCTCCTTCCCTCTTAGTATGCATCAAAAGGACAGTCAAATACATACAGTAGGGTTTTGTTGTGGTACTAAAATTACGTGAAAATGGCATTTAAAATCTTATAATGCAATATTCCACAGTTTAGAAAAGAAGATAAAGGTGTACTGTGCACTGCGTACAGCCACTACAAGACCTCTGAGTGAAGAGTAGTGAGGATACATACAGTAGCAGTTTAAATTTGTTGGATGTGTTTTAAACTAGATTGAAAATTTGATGTTGGGTAATTATTGTACCCTACTGGCCTGTGTAAGTGTGTATATTGCATTCATCAGAACCACAAGGGGACTGAGTCTCCTAAGTAATACCTCTTTGAATGGTACTACGTATATCTTCTTGATACAGTACTCACTTCTATCTGTATGATCTAAACATACTAAATGGCATTTCAAATTCAAGACAGAGAGTGCAATAATTTGTTTTATTGCCATTTTGCAACTTAAAAGAATACATTTTGGCTTCTCTTAGGTTTCAGTGTACCCAGGTCAAAATCAAATGCCATACAATTTGGCTTCATCACTACAGTTCTGAGTGTGGTTTTGAAAATACTACGTGATGGCTTGAGACCAAATCATGGGACTATTAAAACACCCGAGGAGTCTTTGAAGTGCTAGGATTGGTTAAAAAATAAGTGATTTCTTATCTACATAGATGGGCAGAAATGCCAACTATCATTCACTTATCATATTGTGTTAAGGCGCTAACTTGAAACTGTCACGTAAGTCACGCCACCCTTTGTGACTTACGTGACGTCACGTAATTCACTTTTCAAACTTTAATAGAAAAGAAGTTTTGGAATCAAATGTTTCCAAATGATGATAAGTTACTTTAAACCCCCACCCTACCTTTGTATGTATTTCATCATTGTCTCTGGCACTGCCTATTTGTTGTAAAAAAACTTTTGCATGTTTTTTGTCACGTAAGTCACAGTGACAATGACCAGATTTAAACATTGTGTTTGATCCACATAGCTGATAAATTATGAGTGCAATGCTCAAGAAATGAATAATGGGATAGCTTTTCAGAGCTGCAATCAAGAAAGACATGTTCTATTTAGTTATTTTGCTTCATTTTTCTTCAAATTACCTATAATTCAGTATTTTAAGTGTTCCATATCTAAGACATTCTTTGGTGTTGGCACTTTCCAAAGGAATGACTGAATCCATGCAAGTTTTACTAAAAGTGAAAGTTGCACCTGTCTACTGATCTTTAGAGTTCAAATTAGACACCTAGTACTGAGTTCTAATGTTACCCTATCAGGACCACTTTTCATGGAATGGCCCTTTATGGAAATAAGTCCATCCATACCTAATACAAAGTGAGCTTTTAATGACTCTATGACTGGAGCAAGATGGCTCAACCCACAGAATATCGATACAACTCGTAACCATATCACAAATGACTTGAAACACAGGGCTTGAAATTTCCTAATCATATTTGTTCCAAAGTGTTTAAACAAATGTTGCCTAAGATGTCGGTAAGAGTGTTCAGGCTTATTTATGGTCGGGACGGGATCTTGTCAAAACGACTTAAAATAGTTGTTAAGTTTTTTGCCTTACATATACTGTTACAAGAAGCTGATATAATCTCAGGATTCCAACACCATGCAAACCAAATTGAGTCACATGAACCTGGCACCACTCTAAATGCTCTTCCATAGCTATGGAGAAGGGGAATTCATCAGTAACCACCAGACCAAACCATTGTGCCCCACCCTCCCCCACCCATGTCAGAACATAGGTACTGATAAAAGAGGCTTTACACTGGGTTTCAGATCAACATTGTACTAGATACTTGTACTATCACAAAAGGCTGTAACATTTTTTTTTCATTCTGATGATATTTTGGGCCTATAGACTTTTAGTTAACCCCTCAATTCCTTGAGTTGGCGCCCAGTTGTGTGGTAACAAGATGCTCGTCGAAGTGCAAGCAGTGTAAAAGGAGATCAGTTTTCGTAGGAAATCATGAAGAGATCTTGGAATATAATTCAGTTGCAACAGAAAGAAGTTAAGCAATGCCCATATGATTTATTTTATGATATGTTGTTTTTATTCCTTATCTCAGTTTACATGTAACAAGTATGCAAATAAACAACATATCTAGGAAGATAACAATTCAGAAAGGTTTCCCCAACAAAACCGAAAACCTTGTAAACACGATTTCTCAAAATAGCAATGATACTTTTCATATTTGGTATAGATTTGTCATAATGAAAGGAAGAACCCTATTGTCTGTGGTGCTTAAAGGTCATCTGAGGTCATGGGAGGTTAAACTGCGAAAACCAATGGCTTGTAAACGGCTTGTATACGTGATATGTCAAGATAGAAATGGCTTTTCTTATTTAGTATATAGATTTGTCATGTCAGACTTTCCAACCTTTAGGGAAATATATGTGTGTGACTATCTAAGCAGAGCGCCACCATCGGTTGGCGCGGAGCATACAAGAAAATTTTTGGTTTTACAAACTCCCCAGATGGCCGGAAACGGCACTTCCTGAGTGGTCTAAGCTCCATGTACCCAGTCATGAAATATGGATCTCATGTCTGCAATTTCTGAATTACTGATAAAAATTCAATGTATAAAAAATGGTAATGCATATCAGATGGGTTCTGAGACCGTGCGCAAATCCCAACAGGGGGAGAGCGCGGAGGGGGAGGGGCTTCGCCCCTTCACGCCCCCAATTTTTTTTCGAATTTCTCTCTTTCTGCGATGCATTCTAGTGCCATGTTGGAGTAAACATGATGCTCAACACAATGATGACACTACACAAACTACCAGTAGTTCAAATCCATGTGACGTGTTATTATAATCCTCTTGTTTCTGCTAGTATGAGAAGTACAGCCCTGAGATCAAGAATGGATTTACGGTTTGCTACACATGCCCAAACTGGCTTTGCCTTTTTACTATCAACCTCACTTTCGTAAAAATTAAATGAAGGTCAACAATACACACAAGTGCAAGGGTATACTCTAGTCACTGGACTAGTCATCTTTGTCTCACATAGGCCACATGCCATGTTCAATACAAGCAGGTATGCATGCCTGGGGTATACTCTGTTTTATAGGCTAGCCACTTTTGCCAGCATTGTACATGCTCGTAGCATGTTTAGCACCCTTGCTTCCACTAGTTACGAAATTGGATGAGCAAAACATTGCAAATCTCGTGTTCTTCTTGGGTAAGCACAGGAATGTGTGTGATCGGTACTGCTCTGTGTGTGAGCGCGTGAAGGAGCTGAAATGCGTGTGTCAAATGCCAGATGCATGTGAATTGGAAAGTCTGTCATGTTGAGAGGAAGAAACCTACTTTTTGGTGGAGGTCAAAGGTCATTTGAGGTCACCAGAGGTCAAAAACTGAAAACCTTGTAACATAATGTGTGAAGATAGGAATGACAGATCCTTTTCATACTTTGTATATAGATTTGTCATGTTGAGAGGAGGAACCCTATTGTTTTTGGTGGAGGTCACAAGTCATTTGAGGTCACCAGAAGTCAAAACTGAAACTTTGTAAACACGACATTACAATGAAGTACAGACACTTGTCATATTTAGTGTATAGATGGGTCATAGTGAGTAGAAGAACCCTGCTGTTTTCAGTGGAGGTCAAGGTCATCTGAGGTCAGTAGAGGTCAAATTGTGACAATGTAGAAAGTGATATAGTTAAAAAGGATAAACTTGAGGGATTAACCTCAGTGCAACAAATCATCCCCATTCACCAAAGAATCACAAAGCCTTTCGGCTTTCTGGTTCAAACGGAGACGAAAAACAGTGTACACTTACTGCCCTGTAAGTATTGATGTAGGTTCACTCTGAAACTTGCACAAAATTAGGACAGTGTTCTTAGTTCCAGTGCAACAGCCAACGAAAATATGCCCTTGTGTAGATGATTGCCTAAGCAGGTCAAACTGTACTGTGTTTATGCTACCCAGCTGCTTCCAGACATGTGAAATGCCCCAAGATGACGATGTTCTTTGACACAAACATTGAAGTGTTTGCTCAAATTTTTCTTTCAATTTGACGCTTGCTTTACTTTGACTGGTGAATGAAGGGGGCATTCAGTGAGATGTGTTATTACAAAGGACCCGTTCCGACATAAAACTACCCACTAAATAGTACAGTAAATGATGTGGAAAAGATAACGTAAAAGGCTTCACCAGAAGAAGTTCTTGATGCACGTGTATGTACAGTGTGGAGTTGCATGTTTATCTGTTGGAACAGTATCTGGGTACACACCTGCATATGATATCCAACTCTACCTGGTTCCAAATCTTTACCAGAATCTTACAAAAATGTATAGAAGTGGTAATACCCCATGTTTGATTGTCTCAGATTCTTAATCGCTTTCCCTATTTGGTAAATTAAAAGTGACTTTGAGATTGACTTAAATAATCACAAAAATATGTTGGAGTTGTTACCAAAGGTTGAGTCTCAAAGTGCTGCCGAGGTCTTCAGTACACTTATGTGCTTGCATGGCCATGCTTCCAGGCTGCTATACAGTGACCGATGGAAGTTGCATATTCACTTCGCAGACTCATACTTACCCCTTGCTACATCTGTTTTGCATCATTCGCGCTTCCAGGCTGCTATACAGTGTCTGATGGAAGTTTAATTTTTGTGGGCCTTATCTCATTCATTTTCGGAAACTTACAGGTTATTTTCATACTTGCAGCCACCAAAACATATCAGTGTCCGAAACTGAATGTTCTAAAGACTTTCTCAAATGTATTTTAGGAACATCCTTTGACATTTCAAATAAGTACAAACTGGAGGTGTTCTGGAACTTGGGTGTTGCAACTTCAACCATTTACAGACCAGAATGTGGGGTTGAGTGTTGTGAAATTATGTTAATTAAGTTGGCAATACACATTTTCAGATGCTGAAACACACCGTGCAAGTAGTACTCAGGAGTTTGTTTACTATAAAATTGATTTATTCATACTGTTGCACCCATGCCTGGGCCAGCCCAGAGTTGTCTTGTAAGAGTGAAGTTGATCAATAGTATAGACAGATAGTACAATTTTACTCTTTGGAGTTCGAAAATCTCTATTTTTTTATTACTTCCAACACAACCTTGTGTTATCAGTAGTTTAATCCAAGTATTTTATAGATAGGGCAGGGATGCTTCTCATTGTAATGATAAATTCTACCCAGAATTAAGGTGTCTGATATTGGTATGCTTAGCATCCTATTGGCCATTCAAGTGAAGCCTAGACTTAGTTTAAGCTGTTGCAATGCTAGTTAGGCTATAAATAGAGCATTGTTGTACTTCATACGTCCTACCCAGAGGCATTTGTTATGAGAAAACTTATGCCTGCAAGCAAGGGAGATTGTCTACTTAGGAACATGAATACAGTTTTATATTCATTTCATAATTTTTTTACTTTTTATGAAAGAATTTAACGGTTAGACCGATTGAAGTTGAACATTTGCAGAAGTCTTATTTTGGGAAACTCAGATTCAGTTTTGGGTGGGTCTACTTTGTTTTTGTGTTTGCCCTTTTTTATTTTATTTACAAATTCCACCACCAGTGTTAACTGTGAATGATGTTAAAAGTCAAGCACCATGTTTTATGTACAGTATGACTGTAGAGTGTAAAGTGCATAGCCTTCAGTGTATAGTTGAATGCAGTCAAAAAAAAAGAATGATTCAGTAAACCCAAGTGAATGCAAGCACTAAAAGAAGGGATGCAAACATTTTTGAAAAGTTGTGTTCGTAGGACACAAAGGTTTTTCACCAAGTAAAATACACTGTGAGGATTGTGTTTAGTTGATCTGGGCAATCATATGCACAGACCTTGATACTGAGGACTACTGCAGGCCTACAATAGTGACAGTATAGCAACAGGATTTGCAAGTTTGTCATGAAGCCTACTTCCATAGACCATTTTTTCAAGCAATAGGTTAAGTGAGCACCACACAGTTTTCAACATGGTGTCGAGATGAAGTGCCTGGTTGGCTTCACAAATATATAGGATCAAGCCATTTCTAATCTACAAAGTACCTGGTCATACCCTTCCAACTTACCAAATACAAAACTGATGTTCATGTTTTAAATACTGAGTGCATTTTCCTTGTTCTGTGCACATAAATTTTCCTAAATGTGTGCACATTGAACCAACTTAGGTTTGAGCTCATCTCATGTTTTATTTTCATTTACATAGTAACTTGTTACACCAGGGTATTCCTGCAGTCTTGGTGGTGTATTTCAAAAAGTGGTTTGACTGGTACCAGGTACAAATCACTGTAATGTAAGGCTTTGTCTTTTACAAATAGCAGTCACAAAGGTTTATGGGATGGAGTTTTGGTATCTGCCTCTCTTGACAATAACATTTTACTGTGGCCAAAACTGACTGTCATTTCTTTTACAATTGCTGTTTGGAAAAGAGTCTATTGAAACCCTCCTTGGGAATTGACAGAACTTTATGTTCACCTTCAAAATTCTATAACCATTAAATTACAACAGTTTCTCTGGGGGGCTCTTTACCATAAATGTGAATGTTGTCCACAAAACACTTGATTTCAGCTGTATTCAGCTATATATATATATATTTGTTTTTTTTTTGCAGATTGATGATACTGAATTTGATATTCCAGAGTTGGAAAGGACTGCCACCCTAGAAAGTATTCTGAATGAGGTTTGGGCATATACTTTCTCTTTTTTTTTTCCTTCTGAAGGTAAAATTTGTATATGTGCACATGTATGCAATTTAAAAGGCTGTTTAAGATTGAGTTTTTTAGCTAAGTTTTACTATAATAGTTAAAAAATGAATACCTCCTACCCCCACCCACTGCAGGTGGGAGAAGTTTGAAGCTTAGGTTTAATTGTTTGCTTTCCAAAATCCAAACAAGAAACAAAATAAAAAAATGACCACCTTTTGGAGTTACCATTCTATGTGAAAACACTAAAATGCATGGCAACATCGCAGAAAAAATAAACAGGTGGACCTTATAAATCTAGAATTCCAACTAAAGTAAGCTTGATTATCCGGAAAACTAAACTTGAGGCTTCTCTCTTTACCTCTAATTTTTCAGAACTTAAAATGATTAGATTCTCATGTTCAAGTTTTCTCCTCCCTGTAGCTGGATGTATTTGTACACCAAGAACCTAACCTACACGTCTCTGCAGTTAATCTGCTACACAAGTGAAGGCTTGATCTATAGCCATGGGGCTATATAGCCCTTGTTGCAAAGTGTTTAGAAAGTTTTCTTAGTTCTCTAACATTGAGTTATGCATGAAAAGTCATATTTATTGATAAGATGGCATCATTAATTACCTTATTTTCCTGCATTATTTTAAAAGTTTAGGATATGTTGCCCATATATAACACTGTTACAAGAAAGTACAATCTCCATGAACACATGCTTGGGCAAATTCTGATGAAACTTACACACATTGGTGACTAGATCATTGGTTATCAGTGATGGTCAGGGATTTGGAGTCAAAGGTCATCTATGGGTCATCTGGGGTTTATTTTATGGAAAAGCAAAAGAGGTCTTATACAGTACCTCCTTATGATGTAGGGATATCTTTGGGTGTTTATTGATGTGATATAACTTTGGTAGTATCCTCATAAAGGGTGTTCATAAATTTTAGGTCAATGGTCATCTAGTGGTCATATTATAGAAAAAGAAAAAATGCATCGGCTTCTAGAGATGTAGTAATAGTTTGGGTTATTTCTTGTGATATTATTTTGGTAGTATAGCCCTGTAAAGGTCGTTCAAGAAAGTTTAGGTCATTGGTCATCTAGTGGGTCATGTTGGGGTCATTTCATGGAAAAACAAAAAATTGCATTGCCTTCCACTGATGTTGGAAAGTTTTGTGTGTTTATTGGTGTGATATAACTTTGGTAAAAGCCAATATAAAGGTCGGGTGTTCAGGAATTTCTCAGATCTTGCAGTAATACTTTTTGTTCTCATAATAAAACAAATGGGACTTGAGATTTTCTTGGGGCTCTTGAAAAAAAGTAAGGCCTGCAGTTCTTAGTCTCTTGAATTTCCAACCCTAATGAAAACCCTTGTGTTTGCTTCAGGAATACAAACTCAATGTTATTGTAAGCATTAAAAAATATAAATTTGGCACTCAAAAAGTCTTCCTAACATATCTGAAACTACTAAAACCCAGGAGCTTCACCCCCTGGACCCCACCAGGGGCCTTAGGGTGGGCCCCTGGACCCCACCTGTTTTAGTCTCGCGATTCGCGCTTGATGTGCATGGTTTGCATGCACTTCTGTTACACCACGACAGTTTGTTCCACTTTTGGAAGTCGAAAGGTTGGCCAGTATGAGTTCTGTCATACTACCCCTTCTGCTTGATAGGGCTCCAATACTACTCTCTAATGATTCAGAAAACTCCTCCATTTTTTCCATCAACCTAGACATGTAGTCACAGGAAGCGATGTCGTCCATTCATTAAGTTACTTAAGTACAGGAATTACCGTTTTTTTTTCTTCACAGGAAGACAATGACTTTGAGCCAGATCTTGATGGAACAAACCTCTTTCCACCTGGTTCAGATTCTTCATCAGACACTCAGAGTATTGATGGTGAATCAAGAGATACACCAGACAGAACACCAACTAAAGGGTAAGTGTCATTAGGGTATCTGAATCTTACGATTTAACAACTATATTTTACAAAGTTTGGCAAATGATACTCATTTGTCCTACTCTTACATTCATAGAACATTCTTTTGCTGAGGTATAAAATGTTGATGTGTATTCACTTGATGCAGCAGAGATTCCAGTATTTTAATCTATCACTGTTGAAGCTTTCAGATTAACTATTGTCTGTTTTTCATTATGTTTCATAAAGCTGCCATACCTTGTACCAAAATGTCATAAGTCTCTTATTGTTAAAGAGCAAGTGATGAGCTATAAGGTCACCAAAAAAATTTCAAAAGAAGACAAACTAAAAGGGAAATATTTCATTTGAAAAAATACCACGACGTGACTCTAATTTAATCCCCATTGTTGTCTTTTACCCTTTCCAAACATGGAACAAAAATAATGTAGTAATAATTCCCACTAAAGTACTGTACTGTACTTAGTTCATATTTTCCGAACTTTTTGTACATGTTGTACATGCTGTAGAAGGCGTTTGTTATTGTCTGACATAATTTGATAGAAATGATTTGATTGGTGGATTTCAAATCAGGGATGATGAAGGAGTGGTTTTGCATGCATAATTGTTTGGGTGAACAAATCTATTAGTTGTTACAGAAAGGTTAAAATTCCTGTTAATTAGTGCTCGGAGGGTAGAATGTTTTTCTTAGTTTACCTCTCTTTTATCGAACGAGACCCAATTGCAAATAAATGAGGATAGATTCAATAAAAAGCCAGACAAACACAATATTTCCCTTAAAGTAAGGGATTCAAAAGGGTAAGTGGCATCACAAAATATTGTGACTCCTGATATTTTAAATAAGTAAATCACAATAGACTATACCTTAGCTATATACAAGTATTTGCTCTTTGTTTAGGAAGAGACAGAGTGTGCAGTATCCAGTCCATGGCTCCATCCTTCGTCATGTTACCCTTAAAAGTGTGTCATCCCAGGTCACAGCTGCTGCAGTAAGTTTAAATTACCCATTAATGGTTTTATGCAAGCCAACCAGAGACATCAGTGGAAAAATTGTTCTCCAATCAGGGAAAAGAGAAAATTTGAGAAAATAGTCCACGTCATGGAATCTCTGGGAAAATTTAATTTTTGAAAGGGGGACTTTTTTTTGTGGTTCTCCTGCATTAAGGAAAGTGGAAAAAGTCCTTAAAATTTAGTTTGGTGTGGGGAAAATATTGTCGTACCTCATTTGCAAGAGTGAAAACCTTACACTTGCGTAAATGATGTTCTTACTTATGTCTACAGTGTCAAAATGTGCAAAAATTTGAACATTTGTCTTTGTTCCCAACAGAATGCTTACTCATCAGCCTTGAATATTGCCATCTAGGGCTTGAAAATATCTCAAAATGAAATAACTCAAAAGTTTAGGGACCCTGAATTTACTTTCAAGTGGCATTATCAAGGGAAAGTTGATTTTTTGTTAGAATTGGTAATTTTATAAGTCTCCACTGCTTAAGTGATGGCAGGAAAGAAAGCAAAGTAGTCAAGTACTGGTCTCCCTTACTTCTGGGTTCTAGTAAGCACTGGTTACAGTTAATTCTGGGTTCTGGCCAGTGATAAATTTTACTGGGATAACTGTCAGGTCAGCTGCCTTCATCAATATTTCAATTAACACAGAGAACTGTTTCAAAGGTAGTTAGTTAGATGAGGTTTAACGTCCCAGTTTCCAACCAATTGGTTCAAGTCTAGACGACTGCGGCCTTTTTCCAGTTGTGGCTCACTGGCTTGTTTTCCCTACTCCATTGCTTATGCTGAGCACCAAGCACAAAGACAGTAGGTTCTATTTTTAAAGTCTTTGGTATGACCTGGCCAGGATTTGAACCCTAGACCTTCCGGCTGCAAGTTGGATGCTCTAACCAATTGGCCACTGCAGTCGGTCATGAAGAGATCTTGGAATATAAGTCAATTGCAACAGAAAGAAGTTAAGCAACACCCATATGATTAATTTTGTGATATGTTGTTTTTATTCCTTATCACAGTTTACATGTAACAAGTATGCAAATAAACAACATATCTAGGAAGATAACAATTCAGAAAGGTTTCCCCAACAAAACCGAAAACCTTGTAAACACGATTTCTCAAGATAGCAATGATACTTTTCATATTTGGTATACTGTATAGATTTGTCATGATGAAAGAAAGAACCCTATTGTCTTTAGTGGTGCTAAAAGGTCACCTGAGATCATGGGAGGTTAAACTGTGAAAACCTTGTAAATGGCTTGTAAACATGATATGTCAAGATAGCAATGGCTTTTCATATTTAGTGTATAGATTTGTCATGTCAGACTTCCAACCTTTAGGGAAATTTATGTGTGTGACTATCTAAGCAGAGCGCCACCATCGGTTGGCTTGGAGCGTACAAGAAAATTTTTGGTTTTACAAACCCCCCCAGATGGCCGGAAACGGCACTTCCTGAGTGTTCTAAGCTCCATGTACCCAGTCACAAAATATGGGTCTCACTCATGTCTGTAATTTCTGAATTACTGATAAAACTCTATGTATAAAAATGGTAATGCATATTAGATGGGTTTTGAGACCGTGTGCAAGTCCCCACAGAGGGAGAGTGCGGAGGGGGAGGGGCTTTGCCCCTTCGCACCCCCCAAATTTTTTTTCGAATTTCTCTCCTTCTGCGATGCATTCTAGTGCCATGTTGGAGTAAACATGATGCTCAACACAATGATGACACTACACAAACTACCAGTAGTTCAAATCCATGTGACGTGTTATTATAATCCTCTTGTTTCTGTTAGTATGAGAAGTACAGCCCTGAAATCAAGAATGGATTTACGGTTTGCTACACATGCTCAAACTGGCTTTGCCTTTTTACTATCAACCTCATTCTCGTAACAATTAAATGAAGATCAACAATACACACTTGAATGATATTTTCATAATTTGGTGCCGCATAACTTGTAGGTAGCCAAGCTTTCATCAGAAGTGGCTCTGACTTCTTCAGGACACTACAGGTGTTTACAAATGTTGTGTAACTCCCTTTGAGAACTTTTAGTTTAACACTATTCTAGAAATACCACTGTGAAGAAGTCAAAGCCACTTCTGATGTAAGCCCCTCTACCTGCAAGTCATTTGACAGCAAACTTATCCAAACATCATTAAATTTTGGATACCCATGTTGAATACCTTTCTGATTTAATAAGTGACGGGAAAAGTGGATGAGTATCAAGTTGACTAGAGCATTGTACTGGAAAGTGTTGGTGGAAAATGTGTAAAATGATTGCTTGTTTGGACAGTATAGTATTTGTTCCTTAATTCCTGATCTAGATTTTTCGCTGATAACTGACATTCTGGAATGGCTTTTAAGGTAACTCGGAGTGGAAACATTCTCATGGACGTTTTGTAAAAATTGTCGTAGTAATGCCCAGGGAAAACACAGACAGTTTTGTTTCCGTGTAATAGACTGGCAACCCTGACAAGGTTTTGTAACTTCTATCAGTGTATATGACATTCTGGATAATTTATGTGAAGTCTATAATTCGAAAACTGATTTTGACAAACTTTCTCAGGGATTTATACATTGCAGATGTGCCAGATATGAAGTAATATTTCACTGAAGTACAGTTTTTACTGCAGTCTTAAGAATGAAGATAGACTTCAGTCTTCAGATTTTGATGGTTGATTATATTTGCTTTTCGTTCTGTGTTGTCACAAAAGTTTTAAGACTACATTACCATTGTCTTTCCTACAGGATCGGGTGGATGCTGGAAAGCCTAGTGCCCTCGCTGTTGGAATGTACATTGCTGTTGGAACCTCTCATGGTCTGATTTTAGTGTTTGGTGAGTTGCAGAGTAACTCATGCCATGTTAATAAGCACATGTTTCACAGGAATGAACTTGTTCTCCCCTTTTCCAGATCAATTTTTAATCATTTATCAAGTGTTGTTTGTTGGTAGGTGTGATTTGGTACTTCTGTTTGTGTCCCACAGCTAAGTAGAAGTTCAAGCACGTGCCATATCTAATCCAGCATAAAATGAACAGAGCTACTTATCACTGAGACTGATTCTAAAAAGAAGTTTTTAATATGGTATGTTATTCATTGTACATGACGAGTAAATATCCTGTTAGATTTAAGAAGCTTCAAAAAACCCGTTGGCCTGGGTGGGTCTTCCCAATTGGCTAACTCACTAAAGGATTCACATCCTCTCACACCTCAGGTAAACAGGTGAGGTGCCCCTCTCTGTGTACCTATTACATAACTAATCATACAAGTTGTCTGATTTTGCAGTGTCTAGCCTGTTCAGCAAGTCTTTGTGATGGTCAGTCCAGGGTCATCATGCAAGGTGTTAGTTAAATTTAACTCCTACAGTCCACTGAGCTTGGTGTATTTGGAAAAGAGATAAACCACTGAGGTCATTGTGTTTGCAGAGGAGGCAAGAAAGATAAACTTAAAGTGAGATGTGGGCTAAGAGAGCTTAAAGTTGCAACCTAACTGTAATGGGGAAAGGTTCATCATGTATCCTCTCAAGCCTTGGGACAAGTTTGCTGTCTGCTTTAATGTTAAATTTTACTACACTTTGTGGAACTGAGAAGGAACATAATGTCATCTCCTTTTTGATTCCTTGCCAAAGGTAGCAGGAATATATGTGACGCTGATGTTGTGTGTGTGTGTGTGTGTGTGTGTGTGTGTGTGTGTGATGCTTTGCTTTTAAACACAATGGCTCAAGAAGGGTAACTGTGAGGGATCTCATACGTAACTTGCGGATATCCCATATTGAGTAGATGACCTCTATTGTTTTTGGTGGAGGTCACGTTGGATCACTAGAAGTCAAAGTGCAGAAATTCTTGTTAATGTGAGATCTCAAGCTATGGAAAATCTGTATGAATCTCAAACTTTCTTGTATGTATTGAGCATATGTCTCTGCAATATTTGCAGGTCAAAGGTTGTTTGGGGTCACTAGAGGTCAGACTATAGAAACCATGAAAATTACTTATACTCATGATATCACCAGAATTGTAACAGTAATCTCATACTCCTTATAATCCTTACAGATCTCATACTCCTTATTCATTAACTGATCTCTATTGTTTTTTGTGGGTCAAAGGTCACTTGAGCCCATCAGAGGTTAAAATATGAAAACTTGGTATAAAGCAGCCCTATTTCTATACAACATTGGTGCCAGTTTAGGATGAAATATGCAGTTTGACCATTTTTTAGTTGCAAAATGCATTTTAAACCTTTAATTTGGGTTCCATGCCAGTAGAAGACTTCTAAAATGTTTAAGTCTATTGTCCTCCTCATCAGATCCACAGCAAACATTGAAGTGGTGCTTGGGTAGTACAGCAGTGGGAGCCCAGTATGGGGCAGTGTCAGCCCTCTGTATCAACAATGATAGCACCAGATTACTAGCAGGGTTTGCCAAGGGACAGGTAAGATATGTGTTACTTGCCTCATACTGAAAAGTTAGTGGACTGGTATAAGTAGACATTGTAGCACTGCTACATGATGCAAACTCTGAAAAAAAAGAACTGTCCGCCATCTCATGGCTCATTACACTTAACGATCCTTACAACCCCGAGGGATGTAAGTTTCCTGGAAACTTTCTTGTATCTGGAAATTTGAAGTCTCGAGCAAAATTCCAGGGGAATCCATTTTGTTAGTCAAAATTTCAGCATCTGAACTATCATTAATTTTTCTCTGTATCCTGTCGGCCTGTCGGCCTGTTAAATAGTCAACTTTCCATTCTGTATTATGTTTGCACAATATGTGTGTGCATATGCACATATCATACAGCTTACTCTATCAGTTTCAAGTTTTGGTAGGCAACACCAATCAAACGTTTATGCTGTGTTACAACTGATAATGTAGTAATTGATGGATAATGTATCACTAACTGATAATGTAGTAAAAATTGACCGATAATGTAGTAAAAATTGACCGATAATGTAGTAAAAATTGACCGATAATGTAGTAAAAATTGACCGATAATGTAGTAAAAATTTTTAACTGATAATGGATTACCATTTGACCGATAATGTAGTAAAAGTTACTACATTTTCGGTCAATTTTTACTACATTATCGGTTAGTGATACATTATCGGTCAATTTTTACTACATTATCAGTTAATGATACATTATCGGTAAATTACCACATTATCAGTTGTAACATGCTGCAGTACCAGTGACCCTTTGGATATTTTGTAATATATTTCTAGTGAAATCAGTCAGTTTTAAAGTGTTACAGTATCTCAACCCTGATATGGCTGTGTAGCCACATTCTGCAGAATATTCATTGAACTTAATAGTGGCCTGTTTTATAAATCATTAAGACAGCTTCATGTGTTAGGCTACTAATATTACTGCAAGGCCTGGGTAGGGCCTAGCCTAATCCTAATACCTGTGCAATTGCCTAACTATTACAAGGTCTTCAGCAAGGCTAAGCATGTACATTGCTTTTTGTTTGTGGTTGATCTTATGATAACTGTTAGAACAAGTGTTTCACAGTGGTCAAGGTGGGTCAAATGGCCAGGAGAAGGAAAACTTGTGGGTTTTTATTAACCTTCACAAAAAAGGATAGAGATTTCTACTAAATGAACACACTCCAAAGACAGAAAATGGTAGCTTCATTTTGCACCCAGTCTTTTTCCTCACATTAAAGATTTTTCAAAGGGGATACCCCTCCCCTTATCTTCCACACTAGCCATTCTACAGGAGGCAGTTTCAAGAGATGACTCACTACTGCACTTACATCTCTGAATTCCAAACTCTGTGTAGTAAAACACTGATAAGATCATTAATTGACAAATGTGAAGGCCTTCCGTTCAGCTGTTTTTCTTAGTTTCATTACTTTCTTTGAAATTCCATCAGATGACAATGTGGGATCTGATGACTGGGAAGCTTCTGAGGACCATGACAGATGCCCATCCACCTGGTTCAGCTGTGCTTCATATCCAGGTAATATACAATATTCGTCTTATATAAGTGTTGGCAGTATACCCCAGTCAATTGTAGTTTTGGGGGTGCACCACCATAGGTTCTCCATTGACTTACCCACTATTTTGTCTGGGTTACATGCCCCCACAGCCTTGTCACAGTTCACAGTCCTGAAAAGCAATCCCTCAAGTGAAAGCTGAAAAGTTGGCCTATCATGGCACTACAAATTGACCATAGTATGACTGTTTAGATGTTGGGCTATAAGGGGATGAAGTTAAGAGGGTATACACCAACCCACACACCACTTTTAATCAATCAAAATTTGGCACCACCAACACATTAAAATGCCTTCTTTCATATCCAGGAAGAATCGGCATCAACTGATCATTTTAAGATGAGAACTTTACAAATAAAAGGACCTAAAATTGACAGTGTACTACTGATTATGAAGGAGCAAACTGAGAGCAAGCAAGTTGAAGAATCACTGACATTTATAATTTTCTTTGGACCAGTTGGTGCTTTACTGTTTTATGCATAGTATATCTTTTTCTTTCTATCCCTCAGTTTACAGATGACCCAACCATAGCTATCTGTAGTGATTCTGGAGGATCTGTTTTTGAACTAACTTTCAAGTAAGTATCAGTATATAAAATACCACTTTACTACTCTTCATGTGTCTTATGTTGCTTTTGGTAAAGCTTTGCATGCAATAAATATTTAAGTCAGGTCCTGAGGTAGTAATTTTATGAAGGTTAGCAGCCAGGAATACATGAGAAGCATGGATTGGCTGATGGATTGCAACGTTATGTTGGATGGCTTTCAAGTCAACATTTTAAGTCAAACTTTAACAACTTGAAAAATGCCCTTTAATAGGAAAAGGTTTAAGTTTAGAATTCAAATACTTCACAAGAACAACTGGACCCATAAACCATTCTCCTTGTTCTGCAAGTACCTCAGTAAATGGGTTTGATGATTCATATCCTGTCTTCAAAGATGATCAGTTGAATTATCACTGCCTGATTGAAAAACTTCTCATACCTACTTACTCCTTCAGAGGAAGGATTATTCTTACTCTGTAAAAGTACCAATTTCATCAGTTCAACTTGGCCCACCTGTATTTGCCCTAAATTTTAAGAATCCATCTGTTTTGACTGTTTTTCAAATTTCGGAAGAGTGTGATTGAGTGGTTTGTCTTTATCTGGTATAGAGAGTAATCTTTGAAAACATTTTAAAGGGCAAATGCAGTCAACATTCAAGTTGAATTAGTATACCCTGGTACCTTAATTTATGTATTACTGTTTGTAATCAAATGGGAATCATGTTGTTCCTGAACTGATAGTTAAATTTGAGTGATTTATGTGTGGTATGCAATATTTAATTTTGAAACATGATCATACTTATAGAGGAAATAAGAGAAGATTTGTAAGGTTTCACTGGTTTCAAAATAAGTTTAGTTCAACTGCCTATCCCCTTTAAAGATGCAATAGAATAATACTGATGTTGCTTTCATTTAGAAATTTACAGTAGAAATCAAACCAAATTATGAATCGCTTTCTAGAAGTAATAAATACTGGTTGAATGAATTTAAAACTTTTTTACTTTTGAACAGGAGAGTTATGGGAATAAGAAGTTGTGAGTCCAGGTGTCTCTTTTCAGGAAGGTACAGCTTGTCAGATTTTACTTGTACTGCAGTAAAGATCATAATTATAGAATCTCCCAATGGAAGTCCTTGGAGAGTTGTTTTCTAGGATTTTTTTGTCATTATTACATGTGGAATTGTTTTGATGCAGTCATCCTGGCTGAGATACTCAGATGTTATGCAAGAAAATAAATTCTACTAAACGCTCTTGTGGCAATAAATTCTACTAAACGCTCTTGTGGCAACTTTAGTAAACAACGCTGAAAGATTTGTCTACTTTTGTGTTTGTAATTTGTTTGCTAGCTTCATTGAAATGCTTCCAGATGAGCTAAGCTGTGTAAAGATATTGATTTCTTTTGTAAGGCACCAAAACCTTGTAAAAGTCATATCAGAGATGCTACAGATCTATGCTGTGATAGACAGTAACATGTGTTAGTGACTGTTAAGTCAGTATGCACCTGTGATGAAATTGTGGTTGAATCCCTATGTCATTTACGACATTTAGGAGACAAATTACCCAGGTTGACTTGCAAAGTTTGAATCAGAGACGCTTCAGTTGTGATTGACAAAAGATAATATTTATATGAATCTGTTAAACAGTATTCAGGCCATGAGTTTTAAATTTTCCAAGTGTGCTACAAATCACACTCCTCAGGAAATTAGGAGTGTGGTAGGTGTGCTGTTTTATTAAACTTTAATAGATTTACCTGAGTTCCCATTCTGTATGTAGGTGTGCAAAAAATCGCACTTCTCTTAGTGATTTGAGGCGAGTAATGGTGTGTGATCACACTCGTACACCTCAAACTTCAAGGCCTGAGTATTATGCACATTGAAGTTCTTGCACAAGGACACAAGATAATGAACTGCTCTAGAACATAACCAGAAACCATTCGATTAATATTCCACCTCCAAGACCATTTTGTACACTTTGTGGTTAACTCTGTCACTACTGCAGGGTAAATTGTTATCCATCTGTCATCCTTCTAAGAAAATATTTTATACACATATAAATGTGATGTTTCATTTCTTCAGCCGTGGAGAAGTCTTTACTCTTGCTCCTCTACGTACAAACTTCCTCATCAAAGACCATCCTCTCAAAGACATGATGCTACTTGCCATGGCAACCCTATCTAAAGTATTCATGGTTCACCTCAGACCTCGACTCACTGTAATTTTTACAAAGCAACTCAAGGTAAGAGTTGCAGAAACAGAAATATTCAATCCTCTCAGATCTTAACTAAACAGTAAATGTTATTGTTGAAGGGAGTGGTGTTGAGTTATTACAGTCTTAGATTTACAAATTTTATAGTATTGTGACAAAGATGGAACTTACAAGATACTTTAGAAAGTAAAGGGAGTAATCGTTCATTGTTTGCAACCAGTTTTGAACTTTGTTCTGTATGATAAAGCCAGCAGAAACCTTAGGGTAAAGTCAATAAAAACATGGTACATATTCTTTTTTTTTGTATTATAGTTTGTCCAGTTTATGCAGAAAAATGTGAAGCTATCAGATGAATTGTTCGTGGCATTATCAGGAGAAAAAAAATCTACTGTTACTCATAATTACATGGGTGTTCCACCAATTTATTTCTCAGGGTCCTGCCACCACTTTGCCCCTGCTTGCCTGGCAGATTGTCATCATACAAGTTACAGACTCATCCAGAGTGATTGATCCTGTGCTGGCATTTGGCAGACATGATACCATCTACTTTTACCAGGTACCATTTATTGCACCATGTCACATTATCTCCGGTATAATTTTATGAGTGAGGGGTGTAGGGGAGGTAGCTTGGTGTGTCTCACACATAATTTTCATCATAGTCTTTTTTATGAATACAAAAGGATTATACATTTATTCATCTGGATCTCAGACTTTTTAGGAGTTCCTACTCATGGTTGACTAGTTCAGTTCAAAATAAAGGATTTAATTTGCATGCCATGGGTACTCATTGTGAGTTAAGTCTTGCATGGGTACTTACTGTGAGCCTAACCTTGCGTGAATACTCATTGTGAGTGTGGTCTTGCATGGGTACTCATTGTGAGCCTATCCTTGCATGAGTACTCATTGTGAGTTTAATCTGGCATGGATTTGCATTATGAGCCTAGTCTTGCATGGATACTCATTGTGAGCCTAGTCTCCCATGGGTGCTCATTGTGAGTATAGTTTTGCGTGGATACTCATTGTTAGCCTAGTCTTGCATGGGTCTTCATTGTGAGTTTAGTGCTGCATGGGTACTCATTGTGAGTTATTCTTGCATGGGTACTCATTACAACTCATTGTTGACAGGATAAATAGACTATTTACATCAGTGAATAAGATGAACTAAATTTGAAAGCAGGATGGATTTATGTGTTGAGTTCCTCTTTCTCAATTCTTAACACTCACAGCATGATGCTCTCTGCACAATTTGTTTTGAGAAGAACCTAGTTGGCAGTAGTGTTCCTCTGGGATCATAGCTTACACCACCCAGTGTACTCCATTAAACTCCATTCAGTAAGAAATGGCTTTTCAAAGTATAAACATGGAAGGACATTAAGTGCATACATGTGGACTAAAACAAACCTACCCAACTGGGACAGTTTAAGGTAGTTTGCCCATTTTAGGCAATTTTAATAAGTTAAGTAAGAATCCTGTCCCAGTTTTTTCAGCTTGTGTTATGATGAACTGTTCATTGCATTGTGGTTATACCTTATCCATACAATTTAGTTTGGATGTTTCCTTGTACAGAATTTCCATGCAGAATCATTTTATATGTGGATGTGGATGATGTTGACACTAGTTACATGCAATTCCAAATCCCATGAGGGAATTTTTTTATCTTTAGTGATAATTTGTGACAATAGATCAAATGTTTTGCTTAATACTTAGCATATTTACTAATCTTGACAGGTTGTTTACCAGGAAGGAACAAAAGTGAAATTTGCACCTCTTCAGATAATGAAGCTCTCCTACTCTTTACTGAACATGCAGGTAGATTTAACTTGTTCTGGAGAAAGTTGATCTCTCTTGTGTAAGAAGTCAGTTGTTGACAATACTGGAATGGACAAAAATATGTGGTAGAAACTAATGGCTCTTTAGTATCTCCCTCCAGGTAATTCCCACCCAGACAGTACCCCTTTGAAAATTTCCTTTGAGACAATTACCACCTGGAGAATTATCACCAGGGCAGTTTTCATTCCAGTTTCCACCTAGAAATTCCCACTGTGGATAATTCCAAATTTTCTGGTGGGGAAGTTGCCTCAGAGGTTAGTCTCATGCAGTGTTCTCCACTAGCTGTTTTGTCGGGGGGCTCCACCCGTACAAAATCTGCCAGACTACTTTAGCGCCCGGACAAAACTTTGCCGCCCGCACAGAAATTGACCCGCCTGGTCGAGAAGTTGTCTGTACACTCAATCACAAACACCACAACTTAGTCATTTGACTGCCTTTTATATTTGATTTCAAATACTCATGACAAGCAATGGTATAGTAAAACATGGGAGATGCAAACCCAGCTCACTTCCACCTGAGCTCTTATACCATTCAATATAGGCTACTGCATTTCTTTCATGATTATGTTTCCACAGTAGGAATCTGTTACCATCAAACTCATGCACTAAACAAAACCATTCAATTGAACTGTTCCCTAGGTTTCCCGATTTTCACCCGAAATTTCCATTAAAGTGAACTACTTCATTCTTGAATATGTCCAAGTGGAAACTGGAGCTTCAGATCTGCAAGGAAGGGTCTAAGGGGACGGCGAACACAAGAGCCCCCGGACAAAAAACAGACCAGTGGAGAACCCTGCTCATGGGTGGGGATTGTTGGGGGGGTTGTCTGGGTGGAAATATTCCACGTGAAGGGGGGAGTTGTACCAACATGGACAGCACCTAATTATACTAATCTTTGAATCTTTGAAAATTTAACAGCTGCTCAGAAGAGATTTCCATTGCCTTAAAAATCTGTCCAGTCACTGGAAATATTGTGCTTGTTGTTTGTAAGGTTTATCTTGTAATGAATACGCTCATAAATGTGTACGAAAGATCCTACATGGTATTGTAGTGTTTTTGTCTTGAAAGTACCATCATGGTTATATCCAGAAAATTAAAAAGGCAGGTGTCATAACTTTTGAAATATAGAGTCAATGGGGTCACTGGTATGCAATTTTAAAGTATGTTAGTGTTGAGAGATTAGCCAAGAAAGAACTCACAGTTCACAAGACATAGGGTGATGTAAATAATTGCTTAAGATATTCCAGCTTATGGCATTATTTAAAAAGAGGAAAATTGTAAGCCCAGCTGCCTGTTGTGTTGTTTGTTTCAGTGGATGAATGCACACACAATGGTTACTGTGGATACGTCAGAGAATCTGCATCTTCTTCACATCCGTACAGAAGAGGAACTAGAGGTGATGGATTTGATGGATATTGAATTGGTTTATGGAAACAGCTTCTTTAAATCACTTGCCACTGGTGGAAATGTTAGTGAAGCTATGGTATGTATAGATTAGTGTATGTTCTTGCTTAGGGAGAAGAAGAGGTTGACAGGAATCTTGTTTGGACTAGAGCTATAGCAGAGTAATGTGTTTAGGTTACATGAAGAGAACTGTACTGGATCCAATTGTAGTCTCTTGCACTATGAGTTATTTAACTGTGGTATTAGTGTGTGTAGCAGTACATTGTCCTTACAGAATGGGAATGGTAGGAGAGGAAAGAGTTGAATATATAGTTTCCCAGCAGGAGATCCTCCATATCACTAGGGGTAGGGGTAATGCCTCAAGACAAAAGGAAAGCTGGGTGTAAAGGATTTGAAAGGGATGTAAGTTTTTCAAACAGAAATCCAGATCTTTTGGAAAATTGAAGTTTTCCAGATTTTGTTCTGATTACAGAAACAGTGCAAAGGGGAAAAAATGTGCACCACTCATTTGGCAAATTAAAATGATGCCTTCCAGAGTTGGGTAAAATGGTTAAGCATAAGACAGACTTTATAGAATTGAAGTCCCATGAACAGCAAATATGTGAGACATTGTCAGTCATTTGAACAACTGAGTGAAATATGTTTTGATGTGAGATCTAGCTTAATGAGCCAAGAATTGGTGTTACAGGAATAAGGGCCCTGAAGTCTAATGATCAGCAAATATGTGAGACATTCACACAGGGGTGAGAACCACTGAGTGAAGCATATTTTGATGCGAAATCTAACTTAATGAACCAAAAATTAGTGTTACAAGAATAAGGGCCCTGAAGTCCCATGAACAGCAAATATGTGAGACATTCACACAGGGGTGAGAACCACTGAGTGAAGTATATTTTGATGTGAAATCTAGTTTAATGAGCCAAAAATCAGTGTTACAGGAATAAGGGCCCTGAAGGGGAGTGTAACGTGCCTTGGTCATTTAGGTAATGGGCAGCCCAGTTTGAGTACTGGAACGGAGTAAGTCAATTAATACAAGTGAACATGTGCATTGTAAGAAACTTTTTGTAGTGGAAGGTTACTTAAAGCACAGTGTAATATGAAGGAAATGTTAGTTTATTTAATGGAATGTTATGCAATGTAATGTAATTTACATAACGTAAATCATGTTATTTATGTTATGTAATGCAAGGTTTGTGTAATGTAATGTGATGTAGTGTCATGTGTTTGTCCAATGTACAAACATGACATGTAAGGTAATGAAAAAATATTGAAATAAAATGAGTTTAGATGGAATGTAATAAAAGGTTTCCTTTCTTAATTTTTTATTTTTATTTACTTATGTTTTGTTTTTGCTCATGCAGGCTCTTGCAGGAGAAAGGGCTTGTTACCAGTCTGTTGAAACTCATAAAGGTCAGCTTCTTCTCTTAGGAACAAAGGTAAGTAGTAATACAGTAGACAGAAACTGTTTTCATTAGATTGCATACTTTTGGAATTTCTTGAGCATTTACTAGAATCCAAAGTTTGTGCTTTTATTTTATAGGAATTTTAAATTCCAATGCAGGTAGCCTAAATGAAAGAAGTAATAAACTTGAAAAATTGCTGTTAAATATAAAAATTCCATCCAAACTATTTGTAGGGGTTATTTCTCATCAGTGTTTACATTTTCTACTGCAAGCAGTGCCTCACGCTTGACCTAAATTTGGCCATGTATTGTGCATATACATGTTTGTATAAAGTCATAGTGTATTAAAGGTAGGGCATTATTTTGTGGGGAAGAGGCTCACTTTAAAGTGGGGGGGGGGGGGTGAATGGAGTGGAAGGTGAAGGGTCAAAACCTACAGTAAAAATGGACCCTGCAAAGTAAAGGCTGTAGAAAGGCTTTTTGGGAGGGGGAGGATGATATTTATGACTTGAGAACTGAAACTGATTAACCAGGGAATAACGCTCTCTTCAAAATTTTGTATAGTAGTTATAAAGCTGGACAGCCTGTAGAGCAATACATGTTTGAAGCAATACCACATGTATTACTTCTAGGATGACAAACCTCACAAAATGCAACTGTAGGCTGTTGTTTTCTCTTTAATTACTCCAAAACTGGTTGTCACTTCACCTGTCACAAAAGGATAGTATTCACTGTCTTGTGTGTGAAATTTCTGCAAAACATTTCATTGGTTTGGTTGTGATTTCAGAGAAGTTAATGAAATATTTTGATAGTATGTCTGGAATATTTGTAGTGACATGAGTTTATGATTTGCTATGTATCAGATTAATTTTCATTTAAATTGAGATGTAACTTCCCAAATATAATTACAGATTGCTAATAATCTGACAGTGATTTTTCATAGCACTCATTGATGGGCTGATGACGGAATCCATCAGAGGCAAGGGTCTTGAACCTGCTTAAAATTGCCCCCTTTTCCCATCCCACCACATTTTCCTTGGTTACAATTGCTGAGAGGGTACTGACAGATGGCAGTCTGTTTTATTCTGCTTCAAAGTGTGTCAGCTGCCCAGCTGGGTCTTGCCTCTTATTTGGTTGTTCTGTCACCAGTGACTGTGAACTTCTGTAACTCCAAGTTTTGTAATTCTGACTTCTTTTCAGTCCGTACATGTGATGACACTGAGACCATGGAAGGATGTAAGTATGCTATGAACTCATTTCATCGTCCTCGTATCACATAGATCGCTTTAATAATTTGCTCATTGCTCCTTAATGTAAATGTTACCTCTTTCATTTCAGAGCCAAGTTAAGGCTTAGACATGACATTAACTAACTGATAAGTTTGGTAATAGTTACCTTCTCCAGCAGGGTTGCACTAGCTTTGGATTTTTGGTAGAGAATCCCTACCTTAATTCCTTTTTGGTAGGAATTTTAAAATTTTGGTACTCGTTACTTCCACCAGATTTCATGTTTGTAAGACTTTTGAATATCTGTTAGTGAAGAAAAATATGAAAGGTGTGGAAGGGGTTTTGTAATATATGAAATTACCAGCTCAACAAGTTGAGCTGTTGTCATGGCAATGCATCTGTCTGTCCGTCTGTCTGTCCGTCTGTCTGTCCGTCTGTCTGTCCGTCTGTCTGTCCGTCTGTCTGTCCGTCTGTCTGTCCGTCTGTCTGTCCGTCTGTCTGTCCGTCTGTCTGTCCGTCTGTCTGTCCGTCCATCAACATTGGTTAAAAGGCTGTTGTCTGCAGTTGCTTTGACCATTCCTGTCAAAGTTCGTGTGGCTATAACACATAACAAGGGCTTGATAATTATGGTAGCAGGAAGTAGGTCAAAGGTCATTTGGGGTTGTGAGAGGTCAAAAGTGAAATCACGCAAAAGCCTTCAACTCCTTGGGGTTACGTTAGAATCTTTTCAAATTTGACAGAAGTGTTCAGTAAATGATGGGTCATCAAAGTTGTACTTTTGAAGTAGATCAAAGATCATTCGGGGTCAAAGAGAGTTCAAGCAGGAAGAGGTCAGACAGTAAGCTCAAGGTCATTTGGGGTCAAAGAGAGATCAAACAGTTAAATCTTTTAAATGTCTTCAACTCCTAGGGTTTATATTCAAATCTAATCAAAGTTGGCCAGAGTGTTCAGTAGATAATGGGTCATCAAAGTTGTACTTTTGAAGTAGGTCAAAGACCATTTGGGGTCAAAGAGAAGTCAAACACTGGAATTGTGCAAATGCCTATAGCTCCTAGGGATTGTGTCTGAGGCTTATCAAAGTTGCCAAGGGTATTCCGTAGATGAATTGTTGGGTCATCAGATTTGTACTTTTGAAGAAGTTCACAAGTTGTTTGGGGTCAAAGAGAGGGCAATCAGGAGAATCAATTAAAAGCCTTGAAATACTCATGGTTGTGTCGGAATCTTATCAAAGTTGGCCAGTGTTCAGTGGATGATGCATAGGTGTACTTTGTGTTGATGTTAAATGCCATTTGGGGTCACAAAATCCATGCCAGTGCTTTTCCATAAGAGTTTTGGTTTTGTATGATATATATTGCCATAGGAATCATTTTTGATGGACCTGACAAACTGACTTCAGTTTTGTCAGCAGAATTACCTATGGTATTGTGCCTACAAACACTTAAAAAAAAGTCGCCAAGTCGGGCAACTCAGATATTCCACTGCTGTGACCATTTACATCTATAGCACTGGAGTTGCTAGATCATGGCAGTCCACAACTTCTTGGTTTGGATCCCTAGTCACACTTCATAACACTAACTGTGTGTGAGGGAAATTGTAGTTGAGCTACAGCATCATTGATGCTCTTGTTGATTTAACATTAGATGTTTGTTTGGTGTGTATCATTCACACATGATCACAGGCATTATAGTGATGCATATTTATCAATATGCACTGTAAATTTGTTGTAATATGGTATTTCTATATTTTAAATATATTCTTTATTCTTTCCAGTTTTGGGTTGTGGTGTGCAATGGCTATAAAGGAAGTATTGATCTTTATGTAATAATGTCTTCTCTTTACCACTACAGAGGATTCAGCTACTGGTGAAAGAGGGAAATTTTAAAGGAGCCCTGCAGCTTGCCAACTCTTTTCTAAATGGGAAAGCTAGAGCAGTGTTAGGTAAGACGTATCTGATATTATATTGGTCTCAAATATTTTACATCAGGATTTTCCAAAATGGCTGAATGGTTGTAAGTTTAGTCAGAAGATGACTAGATGGCAGCACAGAAATGATCAAATATCTATGTGGGAAATTTAGAAGAGATGTTTACGTTTGTGGAGGAAATTTGTTTCTATCAAAAGACAACAAGCATTCAAAAGAGTTGAAAAGTGGAAAGTAGCCCTAAAGTACTGTACAGCATGAAGTGAAGTCCACACTAATTATATGATCATGTATTAATCTTAATTTATTGTTTCCAAGAAATATTAATTGCAATCTGTCATCAATTATATCACAATTTTATCAATTTTCTTCAATTTTCATGTAGGTTTACAAGGAACCCCTGTTCAGAAGAAGATCGTTGTAACTGAACAAGTAAGTACAACAACTGCAATAAGATGAGAGTTGAGACCAAGGCTGACTTTTCAAATTTTAGATGTAGTCAAGGTTTTGTTTTATTACAGTAATAAATACCTCAGGCTCTGTATGTAAGGAATAGATCCAGTTGAGTGTAGAAGCAATGGTTTTTAATGGAAAAAATATTTACATTTTGCACTTTGATTTTTATGTTTGCTTTTCCCCTTATTGGACTAACATTTGTGAAGTATGCTACAACAGCTTTCAACTTTCAGATGAAATTTTGATAGATATGAAGTTAATCTACAGGTATTTGTGTTTAGCTGAAGTTTACAGTTGTGCAGCAGCACTACCAAAGGCGGCATGAGGGGGCATTTCCCCCAGTCAAGGACTTTGCCACCCCCTGCCTCACCCACTTGCCCTCCATTTTGCTCCTGTACAAAGATATACAGTGTACAGTGTACAGGAGCAATGGGCATGGACAATTTATGCCCCCATTACTACCCCCCCCCCCCCTCCCTACTGCCAGTGCATGTTATTTGAGTGTTTTGTGAGATGGCCTACTATGTTTGATATTCCATGATGGTTATTACCATTGTTAGTGGTCATTCTTATGTCCTTTGAAAGGAAGACATTTCTTGCTTCAGATAATAATGTCTGACATTCTTGTCGAAGGGGGAGGCTATGTGTTTACCACTGTTTTACTTCAGTTGTGGTTAGATGGCATAGTATGTTTGACATAATTGCATGATGGTTATTTCTATTGTAAGTGGTCATTTGCGGATCATTTGAAAGGAAGACCACTTGCTTCAGCTTCTTTTGTTGTCTGTCATTGTGGAAGGAGAGGGTGGCAGGTGGAGGGGCAACTGGTTGGCTAATTCTGACAAGTCTTAATTAAAAGTTTCTCACCTTACAGAGAAACCAAACATAAAGCTTCTCACAGGCTCACAAAGAATTGTTTAATATCTTGTCTCTTCTTATATCCTTCAGATTCTGAGCCTTTTACATAAATATGTAGATGTCTCCATGAACCAGACCTGTCCAAAGAGTGGTGCTATACACCTTCTGGAAGAACACTTTCAGGTGAGAACATGGGTGGCTGCTAAAAGGCAAAATGTCATAACAGTGTTGATGGCATGGAGAACTGGCAAGTTTTTGTTATTGGGGAGGGGTGATGTGTCTACATGAAGGGGCTGTTATGGGGTGGAATATACATCCACAAACCAGAATTGTCCAAAGAGTGAGAAGGAAGTGAAAAAATCATGATATCCAGTTGGTGGCAGAGAGACCTGGCATATTTCTGTTGTGGAAGCAGATTGGTTGTAAGTGCATTTTCTTGGGTCTTTCAGGAGAGGGAGGTGGAATGGTTGTGAGGGGATGGAAGCAAGGTCATTTTACTTTATGTTGTATACATTTTACTGAAATTTTGTTAGACTAGCTGATATGAAATCAGTCACTGAAAGATGATTCTTTTGAAACAGAACTGACATAAAGGAAACTCAATTGTAACACAAGGTCTCTTTTTTAAAATGTTGATCCTTTTTGATTCCTTGCCAAAGGCAGGCAAGGAATCTATGCGATGGTGATGTCGTGTGTATGTGTGTGTGTGTGTGTGTGTATGTGATGCTTTGCTTGTAAACATGATATCTCAAGAAGAGTAACTGTGAGTGAGCTCATACTTGGCATGTAGGTACCCCTTATTGAGTAGATGATCCCTATTGTTTTTGGTGGAGGTCAAAGGTCATTTGGGGTCAGGAGAGGTCAAAATGTCAGAACCTTGTAAACACTATATCTGAAGAAGGGTAACTGTGAGGAATGTAGATGATTCCTATTGTTTTTGATGGAGGTCAAAGGTCATTTGGGGTCACCAGAGGTCAAATGGTAAAAACCTTGGGAATTTTTTGTAAACACGATATCTCAAGATGGATAAATGTGAGGGATCTCATACTTATCACGTGGATAGCCCATATTGAGTGGATGATCCCTATTGTTTTTGGTAGAGGTCAAAGGTCATTTAAGGTCACAGAGGTCAAAGGGTAAAATCTTGGGAATTAATTGTAAACACCATATCTCAAGACGGATAATGTGAGGGATCTCATACTTACCATGTGAATTGCCCACTTTGAGTAAATGATCCCTATTGTTTTTGGTAGAGGTCAAAGGTCATTTGAGATCACCAGTGGTCAAATGGTAAAACCTTGGGAATTACTTGCAAACACAATATCTCAAGAATGATAAATGTGAGCAATCTCATACTTACCACATGGATTGTCCATTTAGAGCAAATGATCCCTATCATTTTTGGTTGAGGTCAAAGGTCATTTGTGGTCACCAGAGGTCAAATGGTGAAATCTTAGGAATTGCTTGTAAACACAATATCTGAAGACGGATAAATGTGATGGATCTCATACTTAGCAGGTGGATTGCCCATATTGAGTAGATGATCCCTATCATTTTTGGTGGAGGTCAAAGGTCATTTGGGGTCAGGAGAAGTCAAAACGTCAAAACCTTGTAAACACTATATCTGAAGAAGGGTAACTGTGAGGAATGTCATACTTGGCATGTAGATTGCCCATATTGAGTAGATGATTCCTATTGTTTTTGATGGAGGTCAAAGTTCATTTGGGGTCACCAGAGGTCAAATGGTAAAACCTTGGGAATTATTTGTAAACACGATACCTCAAGAATGATAAATGTGAGGGATCTCATACTTACCACGTGGATTGTCCATTGATAAGAAATGATTCCTATTGTTTTTGGTGGAGGTCAAAGGTCATTTGTGGTCACCAGAGGTCAAATGGTAAAACCTTGGGAATTGCTTGTAAACATGATATCTGAAGAATTATAAATGTGAGGGACCTCATACTTACCGGGTGGATTGTCCATTTGAAGGAAATGATCCCTACTGTTTTTGGTAGAGGTCAAAGGTCATTTGTGGTCACCAGAGGTCAAATGGTAAAACCTTGGGAATTGCTTGTTAACACGATATCTCAAGAGTGATAAATGTGAGGGATCTCATACTTACCACGTGGATTGTCCATATTGAGTAGATGAATCCTGTCAATTTTGGTGGAGGTCAAAGGTCAATTGGGATCACCAGAGGTCAAATGGTAAAAACCTTGGGAAATGTTTGTAAACATGGTATCTCAAGACAGATAAATGTGAGGGATCTCATACTTAGCATGTGGATTGCCCATATTGAGTAGATGAATCCTTATTATTTTTGGTGGAGGTCAAAGGTCATCCGAGGTCACCAGAGGCAAAAAGATCAAAGCGTTGAAAACACAGTATCTCAAGAAGGATCAGTGAAGGATCTCACACTTGACATGTGGATTGTTCATATAGTGTAGATGATCCTATAATATTTTGTGCAAGTCAAAGGTTATTTGAGGTCAAAAAAGGTCAAAACTTAGTAAACATGATATTTCAAGGAGGGTAACTATGAGGGAACTCATACTTGGCCCTTGGATTGTTCATATTTAGCATGTAGGTCATTTTGGGTCACAAGATTTCAAAAGGTTTTGACCTTGATATCTCAAGTAGGATAACTGTGAGGGATCTCATGCTTGCATACATGTGAGTGATTCATGTTTGTTACAATATATCTAATGGCAAGGAATCACTAAGCCTTTTGGTTTTCTGGTTATTTTCTGATTTTGTTTTTTAGGAAGTTATCCCTGTCTGTGTAGATGAGTGTCTGGTTCTTGAAAGACTGTAAGTATCTTTAAACCGATGGTTTGCACATTTAAAAGAAGTTTTCACCCAAGTTCAGTTTTGATTTGTTAAAGAGGAACTTAATCTGAGCTTTCTAGTGAATTTGTCAAGCAGATACTCTCTGGCTACGCTACCCACGTAGAAACTGTGATGTCACTCCTGCATGTTGGATGGTTACCCTTGATAGAAATGTGAGAATGTCAGTTGCTAATGTCTTGAGAACCAAACATTGGCATGGAAGGAGTTTACCAAAATGCCAAGATAAAGTTTGTTGAAAAACAACTTGGGTTTCAGCTATTATTTTAAAGGGTAAAAACATTACCTTAAGTTTGGGAATATTCAAGATGCTAAACATCCCATCATCTTTTTTATGTTACATGGAAAGTACTTCCCATCTTTAATTGCAAGTTACATAAGTTACATAAGTTACATAATAAACTACCAGTTGTCGTTGTTCTTCTCAACCAATTGAAATTCTACTTGGATATTGAATATTAAATATTAAGCAAAGCTAGTAATGGATCTCATATGACACATTTGAAATAAATGTTAACTTAATGATTCCTTATCTTCATTATATCCTTGTTTGAATGAATTATTTGTATCACTTGAATATATGCTCTTGGAACTTAAAAAAGATCAATAAATGAGACCCCATAAAATATCGAAGGATCTAAACAGTCCATGTTATCCAATTTTGCAGTACTTAGCAATTTGGCCCAACAGTCTGCTTGCTGTGAATGAACTTTCATGGAAGTCCATGGTAGCATGAGAAAGTAAATTTACACATTACTCACCATGTCCAGTTTTAACAAATTTGAGGAAAAAATAAATGTCTACAGCCAGCTTAAGACCATTTTTATTAATTTAACTTAGCTACTGCATGTGCCCTTCAGTATCTCTGCGCATAAAAGTTATGATGAAGTTATAATAATTTTACCTAGGATGATGCTGTTTTTAGTTCAGAGAATCATTATTTTTTTTTTGTGAGCTGAGTTGTACATCTAGGAATGTCTTCTTGTGATCTTTTTGCAGTGACATGCTGTTTGGTGCCATTTATGACCAGTTTAGCAGGGATACAATTGCTAGGGGTGTCTTTTTGGAGTGCCTGGAGCCATACATTCTCAATGACAAGTTAACATCCATTCCACCTCATGTGATGAAAGACTTTGTGGAGCATTACCGGGACAAGGAGATGGTGCCCAATGTTGAAGCCTGCATAGTACACATGGATATAGCAAGTTTGGATATACATCAGGTAAAAATAAACTTTGGGCTGGATTCATGAATGCATGCTTATATGAGTATGTCCTATCCACCTTTCAGGTGACAACTAGTTCACAAGATAGGAAAATATCTTGGCATGCAAAAAGAAAGTGTGAACATTAAAAAATTACCTCGTGTGCCCTGCCCATCCCATCTCTTACTTTCATTCCTATCTTGGGGGTTTTGGACCACCACATTTGGGTCTTGTTAATCCTACAAAAATCCTTTAAAATATAGATGGAAGTGTTACATGGTTTCAATGTTTGTTTAGCGTGTTTGCTACAAGTACATTGAATTTCCCTCCTAGAAAAAGCACTAGACCTCATGATTTCTGTAGTGTAGGTTCAAAGGTTTACTCACAAAGCTCATGTGTTGTTGTCACATATTTAAATATAAAATGGTAAATGAAATTCCAATTTGTTCTTACAAATTTGAGGCATTTTAACCTTACTTACTAATGTGTAACTTGGTTTTACAACCTGCACAATTTGAGAAAACTTTGTTGAGTTTAGACAGAACATTTGTTGTTTTTCGATCAGGTTGTATCTCTATGCTGGGCGTATGGTCTGTATGATGCAATTATTTATGTTTACAACAAAGGGATGAATGATTACGTCACACCACTAGAGGAACTTATTCAACTCCTGAGGGCTGCCCTCAGCACTGGAAATCAACTCTCAGGTCAGTGGTATTTTTGAATGAAGTTGAAAAGCTATGCAATAAAGTGTTTAATCACAAGAAAAAAATTCATTAGTCTATGAACAGTCTAAGACCGTGATACTTGCCAGCCTACATTCTTGTATCAAGACACTTTACAGATTTCTTCACAACAGAGCATTCCCTGTAACTAGGCCATCTACAGATTCTTCAAGTCTCTCCCATAATCTGTAACTGGCAAGGCAAGCATTTGGTCTTCAAGGAGAAACATTTCGCCATGATTTGTTTAGTTTCACCCTAATCTTTGGCTTTCATGCTGCACTGGATTCATCATGTAGAATCTGAATATTAAAACTTTCTTAATCACCTTGCTGCATTAATTATTATTTTTGAGAAGGTTTGTGCTAAGATGGAGTGAGAGTCTTTAATGTCTTTTGTAGATAGGTTTTGCCGTGGGTAGTCTTGTCTTTGTAAAGCTGTCTCTTTTCTGTAGGTTATTGTAGTTGGGCTTTTTTGGGGGGCTTTTTTTTATGTTGTTATGCCTTTAAGGGAGTGCACATCGTCAAGTCCAGTGAGGTTTCTCTGCATTCCTGTTCACCTCATGTATATTTTTGTATCACCGTTCTTATTATGTTTTGCATTTGTGTGCATACCTGAAGTGATGAAACAAAGAGAAATGAAACATGAAATTAGTATAGGATGTGGTTTGGCATGTGCATGGATGAAAGATATATAAACCCATGTCACCTCTGTGCATCTGTCTGTCAGCAAGTGTCTTTATGAACATGAGGTCATAGGTCTGAGGGAGGTTTTAAATGTTTTGGTTGTAGTACATTGGGGTATCATTGATTTTCCTTGTTTCTCCTTATTACCAGATAACCAGGTTCGTCTTGGAAACAAAATTTTAGTTTATGTCAGGTTAGTGCCACTTACTAGTTTCTGTTTTATCTGATAAATGTTGTCCTTAAGCCTATATCCATAGAATATGCTGCGTTGCTCTCTTACAAGTTCTTTGTTGTCAAGCTAAGTATGTTATGAGTTATGTTTACTTATTTTCAGTGTTGTGATTATTTTTAGCCTTTTGGGGTATCATGGTTACCTCACAGGTATTTTTCAAAGAAGCTTTCCAAAACAGAGCTGGTGGGTCTAATGGGGTATTGAATGCATTAATAACCATTACCATCAGTATAGAAACTTTCCAGATGGTGGCCCACACCACTGCATGTTGTCTTTACATTGGGCCTCCTTTAAAACCCCATCATTTACAGCCATTCCAGGGTGCTCTTTGTACCTCCCAAAGGTTAAAGGAGGCCCCTAAAAGGGGCCACATCCCTCTAGTTTCCAGACCATGGTCCTGTGTGGTTTATGATATGCACAGGGCTGATGAATTTTACTTACTGTGATTTGGAATTGTTGAGTTGTGTACACTAAGTCCTGTGATCTGTTTTAAATTTAAGACCTTCTAAATGTCATTAATATTTGTCTTTAGTTGCTGTCTTGCTGGAAGAGCTTATCCCCTTGGAGATATTCCAGAGCATTTGGTTCAAGATGTCAAAGAAGGGGTGAGTCATTTCACTGTTTAAATCTTTGAACAGTTTTTGAACACCTCAATGTAAACTACTTAATGAAAGGCAGGAGGGTATATTTACTTTGGTTTACAAAATGATGCAATACTTGCTTGGCTTACACCTGTAGGTTTTTTTTTTTTTTAATATTTTTTTAATACAAAAATGGAACTTTCTATGGCATGAATAATGCACAGAAAATTAACATATCAGAAGAACGAAGTAGAGGAACCAGAAGTTAAAAGTTTGAAAACTTTTCTAGTCTGGTCCCTTAAATACAAGAACAAAACAAAACAAACAAGAATCTGAAAAAGTGTTTAAGAAGAAGGATAAAGTTAGAAAGAAGAAGAGCCGTGAAGTAGCTAAATTTGTTTGCTATTCAGAAGGAAGTTTTTAACTGCTTATCAGTCAGAAGTAATTGTAACTAGTTACATTTTCAACATTGTAAATAGTAACTGTCAGGGGTCACCATTTTAGGGAAGTAGCTGTTACTAGAACAAGTTACTTTCAAAGTGTACTGGGACCAACCTTGGTTTAGTACAGGTTTCCACGCAGTAGGGTGAATGGAAAAGTCTGAAATTTTTTTAAGGTTTTTAAAGTCAGAATTTCAGGTGTTTGGTCTGGAAAAGTGAATTTTCTCCTTGATAATAGTAATGCTAAGCTTTCTGTTATTGAGATCATTTTGCCAGATGTGTAAACTCTGATTAATTGCATTTTTTGTCCCAATAAAATTGTTTATGCTGAAGTCATGAAAATGGTCATTTCACAATCTCAAGAATGTGGGAATCATTTTTTAGCACATGTAGGACATTTCTGTCTAAAAGAGAAACATTCTCTCCAGTTAATAGTATTCATTTGCAAACAGAAATTGAGTTTTGTTATTTTTGATGAAAATAGTTCCCCTAGGAAAAATTGTCTGGTCAAAAATAACATTGTTCAAGAAAATAGTTTGATACTAGCATCAACACCATTATAAATCTTTTTGAGATAATTTGAGATATTCTCGTGGGTTAGTTCTAATCCTTTGTGGTGTATTTGGGACTTAATAGAGTGGAATATTATTTTTTCCCCCTACAGATTTGGAAATGTTTAACAGCCCTTCACACCAAAGATGCCAGTGAAGATGAACCTACTTATCCTGTCCTTCGTCTTCTCCTAAAATACAATACTAGGGAATTCCTCAATGTCTTATCTTTAGCATTTGCTGAACCAGAATTTGACAATTCCAATGGGTTAGCATGTTTCTTTGATCAAGTTATCTTTTCACTTTGAGAAATACTGCAGTAAATAAAGTTACAGTTGCAATATTTCATATCACCTCATGGGTAGTAGTGTAACCATGGCAACATCCTTAAAATTGTCTCTAGAGAGAGAAGCTAACATCAGGGTTTCTTTTGCAATGGAAAACATGCTCATGTCATGAAACTTTAAGTTAAAAATCTATCCAAAAAGTAGCATTTACAGAAAGATGATAATGGAATAGAAAAATGGTAAGCTTTAACAAACAAAGCAGATTAGGTTCATTAAAAGGATGGTGGACAGCTGTGGGTTTGGCTCTCAAAAATTATCTTAAAATATGTTCCCAAAATGTTGCCTTGTAAACCAGTCCACCCAAAATCTTTCAATATTTAGATGTGAAAAAAATATTCCAGTTAAGAAAAGTCACTAAGTTTTGGGAATAAAGAGATTTTGATATCGTGAAAAGGATCTGGAACAGCTCTAAGCTAAGACGTTTGTCAACATATGCACCCAAAATTTAGCTATGTGAAGGATTATTTGGTATTGAGTTTCAAATTTTGCAAAGTTAGAAACCATTGGCTGAGAAGATCAAGTCCTGGGAAGGTCATGAATAATTTGTGAATTTTTTGTCAAGGCAAGGTGCAACAACTGTTAATCATGGTGCTAAAGTATCAGCTCATATGCTCATTGGGGCAGTTTGGGATTTCATATTAGTTCACAAGGCATTACAAATATTAGCAGGGGTTTATCAGAATGAAGTTGTTGAATTTGGCACAGGTTATCTTGTATCAGACTGTCTTCCTACACTTCAAAAGATTATGACAAAACAGAATGGGAAATCAGTGAATGCTCATATTGCTATAGTTACCTATTATTCTTTTGCAGTGACCCAAATGCAGTACAGTCTCGTCAACGAATTGTGGATATTCTTCTCCAAGTTATGGTGGAAAGTGTCGGCTTCTCTGTGAGCATTATAATTAAGAAAAGTTTTAGTACCTAAAATGTTTCAGTGAACTTTTTTACTCTTAATGTGTCTATGGGAAGTTTGTTTCTTTATGTTGAAGACAACAGTGTCCTTAATAAAGTACTCAACAGGAGGAAGTGAACTGAAAATACACTTTTCAAATTTCATGACAATGCAATACCCAAACAGCATACAAAATGTATGAAAACAACAAGCAATTCACCCCTGCAGCAGCCAAAGTCACCCCAGAAAGATATTAAGGACCCCAAAATAGCCCCCATAATCTTTTAGGGTGAAATTGAAGCTGCTTTATCACCCAGACATAGCTAAGTATACCCCTATATTCCTATGTACAACCGGTGAATGCACGTTGATTGACATAAATTCAAAAAATAGCAACACCCTGATTGGTCGGTGATGATGTGTGCAGTTCACTGAAATGTGATGCAGTTAGCCCATTGCATGAAATGAAAGAAATTTACCAAGGGACTGAAACTAGCAAAACTGTAGGTGAGTGATCTCTCTTGTGTGTAAACTATCCTCAACTACAGATACTCAAGGGTAAAGTTAAAGAGGTTGTTTCATCACCTCAAACATGTCTAGGAATATCTGTATACCTCTATTAACAACTGGTGAATACACTTTGATTGACATAAATTCAAACAATAGCAACATCCTGATTGGTCAATTATGACTTGGGCAAATTACTCAGTGTGACAGATAACTCACACACAGTAGTGTGTGGATATGGTATTAAGTAATGCAAACTCAGTACAGGGCAGTGTAGCTTTGTTCTAGGATGTACACCAAGCAGGTGTTCTTTTAATTTGGAGGAGGGGCTAGAAGTAAACGTAGTAAGAAGTATTTCTGTCTTCAGCTGGATTTTTTGTCCTTTTTTGAAGAGTATACTGACCAGAGTCCCTATAAACAATTCTAACTTTCATGAAGCCAAAATTGCTTGCAAAGATCTTATAATGATAATGATTGTAAAGTTTTGCTTCTGTAGGAAACTAGGACTGGGTAATCAGTGGTTGTGATGGCAGGTTTTACTTAATCCTCATTCCAAATTAACTTGTGATTCAAAGTGTAAATTTTACTTTCTGAAGTATTTTTAATCTTGTTATTTTGCCTGTTTTCTCTGTTTTTAGCCTGCACAAGTTGGCTTTCTCTTCACATTCCTTGCCAGACAAATGGCCAAATATGAAAACTCAATACTTGTCAACAGACTGCTCTTTGATCAGGTATGAAATGATTGTCACTTCCATAAAGTTTTTCAAACATAAACTTCATCAGTAATACATTGTTAATATGGCATTTTTGAGTCAGTCCCCACATCTACTGACTAATTCAGGCCTTGAAGACAGACATGGCCATAAATTTGGAGGCAGTGTGGTAGTTGCTCATTATAGCTTCTTATCAGGTGGCTAACCAACGTAACATTTTAGGTCAAAATTTTAATTCTTTATTGGATTTTTCATTGAGTGATATCAGATGAGAAACTACAAATTGCTCTTTACTTCAAAAGCCCAACTTACTAAATACCTGAGTGGTGATCAAACCCCAAACTATGTTTATCTAGTGGGTCACAACACAATTGTTTAATGAAATCTGTATTTGGTAAGAAAGGGTTTAATTTTGTAATTCATCAGTTCATTTCCTTTTGGTGTGCTTATGTTTCCCACGCCATATGTAACGTGTTACTTACAAAGCTGAAAATATTATGAAAATAAAAAATGAAAAAGAAAAAAAGGCAAACAAAGGGACTGGTGTGAGGGAGGGAAACAATTTTTTTAGGGTTTGTCAAAAGATTACTCCCAAAATATTCATTTTTTGATCCAGGTGCTGGAGTTCTTATCTAATCCAAGTGAGGAGAGTCGTCACGAAGAAAGGGAACAAGCTTTTTTGGAGTTGTTGAATTCTGGAGGACTGGGAGATGCAGATGAAGATAAACTTCTTAGTTTGGCAGAGAAAGCAAAGTTGTAAGATAGTTTTGTTTCCTCCTAGAATTGTAGCATTACCTTATGGGAAGAAGAATCTAAGTAAAGTTTTGTGGTGTCTTAGGTAAATAAAGGGAGGAAAAACTTACCCCTCTTTTGTGAAGGACACAGTTTGCTCCTATTTTTGTCATTATACTTAGGAAGATAAAAAAGTGAAACTGTGAATGTTGTGAATAGTTGCAAACTGGTTGTCTGAAGATAGGTTCTTTCATATTGTCACTTTCAGTCTTGTCATACTTCCTTATGTTTATTACTTGTGTGTATTAATTTTTCTGAAAAATTGACTCAGATAAATGTTGAAGGAATCCGAATCTGAAATCTAAATATCAGTTAATCTAGTTGGAATTGTCAATACCTGATGACTGCATGCATGAAATATGGAAACTTTTATGGAAAGTACATGTATATACAAGTGTTTACTTTTATTCAGTAACCGTAAACTTTGCCTGTTTAACATCACAGCAACCGAGTGTGTGAGGTTCTGTATGAGAAAAGGAGACAATTTGACAAAATACTCTTGTGCTACCTCAGAGAATCTGCAAGAAGAGTAAGTATCCTTTATTTCAATATGTATTTAATGGAGTTTCAGTTAAGATTTATTCAGTAGTGTACCAGTGATTCACTATACCACAGTGTTTAGTACATTAATGCCTAGTTTCATGTAAAATTTTAATTTAAATGCCTTTGCTGAAATCCTCTTCAAACACCTCTCTCAAATTTCCTGCCATGTTCCTCTGCAAAAAAAATCTCATTCCCTTCAGTTTTCTTATAAGATGCTATATATATCTCAAACCTTAAGCATCAAATACCTGTGTAGGAGGTATTTGTCAACAAGTGCAAATGCATTTGGCAATAGCTTCGGTTATTTTGTCATTATTTCAGCCATTGGTGTTTAACTTTATCCATCAAGTGATGATGGAAAGCTTCTTTCAAGAATCAGAAAAAGATGCAGTACAAAAAGAAGCTCTGAAGCAGCTGGAGGTGAGTATTATCGATAAGGTATTATCTGGAAAATAATTTAAGTGTTCAAATTTGTCCTTGCACGTTTTGAGGCATATCGATGATTTTCATCATATATCAGTGAAAATTTTAGGGATGTGCATACAAAACAATTGTTACTCAACTTCTCATCAGAGTAGCAATTAGCCAGCTTCCACGTCAAAATGTAATGTATCATACAAATTATCACATGATAAGAAGTTAGTGCAGCCCTTCAGACTTACCAGCAAATTTGGATATTCTGAAAGAAGATATTTATCTTCTGAAAGTGTAAGGTAATGAATATAAATGGAATTTGTCTAGCTGTGGCATTTTCGGAAAGAATCCTAAAAGAATCACAGGGGTAAGAGGGCAGATAGAGCTAGGAGTGTCTTGGTGCATCTGGCTTATGAAGTGTGGAGCTGGATAGAGGGGGCACTTTTCTAAGTAAGGATGATTAGACATACAAAGAAGCATATTACAGTGAGATTATGTGAGAGGTAAAAAAATATTTGCTGTGTGAAGGGGATTTGTGGCAGTGAGGGGAAAATAAAGATTGACATAACATTATTCTTCTTGCATTACTTGGTGACATCATTTTATTGATATAGCTCAAGTAAATTACATTGTGATGTGTTTCTCTGTTTGAAAGTTTCTCTACTCTTATCATTGCCCCTACTTGTCACTTCTCCCCACCCATCATTAGTTCATGACCTCAAACAGTACCTGTGTTGTTGTATTTTTTTTTTTTTTTAAGAATATTTTATAAGAAGATATAAAAATCCCCAAAACCTCATGTGGACTTTTCTTTCCTTACTCTTTGTCTTTAAATATCTAATTGATCTAAAGGATTTACTAGCCATTGATCCCAGAGAAACAGCCCAGCTCGTGTTACGGGATTTTGCTACACCCTTAGCCGAGATTGTTGGTCAGATGGAGGTAAGAATTATCCACATCAAAAAGATATTTTCCAAAATGAGCATAAAATTGTTGCAAACTGTGTTTTCCTGCTAGCTGTGAATACAGTTTTGCAAATATTGATGATGTTCATATCAGCACTCATTGCTAATGAATATTTACTAAAATTATGCAAATTAACTAGAATGGCTATCACTTGATGGCTAGATGACCACCGAAATGTATTAAAGCCTGGTGGCTTGCAAATAATAGATAAACAAATGTCATGTTAAAGTGCAGGTTGAGGATACCCCCTCTGAGGCCAAGGCCACATCCTCTGAAGCTGAGACTGGCTTATCATATACCACATGTGGTTTGCTATACAAAAGATCTAGTCTAATCATGTCTTGTTTGTGCTGTAGCCTGTATAACATGATTGGGAAAACATATTTCCCTAGTTCTTGAGACACACTTAAATGCTTACTAACAGGAAATGATCTATACAGAAAAAATCGTGAATTTTTTTTGTTGGAGCTGTGGAGAATTCCTAGGTATCATTTTGAAGCCAGCCTCAAACGAGACCTTAGTTTAATAACCATTGGCAGAGGGTAAGAGGCAGAGGGATTACCTCCTGATGTGGAAGCCACAAACATTGACTCAACAGCTTGCCTCATCTTAAGGCTGCCATTGAAACCTCTTGCATGTTAGGTTCCCCTTTTAATATCAAGTTTTCATTTAGATCTCTTCTGAGTAGGAAGCTTGATGAATATGGAGCAGTAATAGCTTACTTTTGGAGTAGAAAAGAGATAATAGCATAGATTTGACACAAAAAGCTTCAAACCATGCTTGTATCTGAAAGTTTTGTATTCGGGTACCATTTTAGAATTGTGGTCTCATTACTTACAAGCCTGTAGGAAGGCATTAGAATCTTGACTTGAAACCATTCATTTGTGATTTCTGAAGATATATCTGCCACTGTTATGTAAAAGGATCATTCATCTTCCTTTTATTGCAAGGTGTAACTTTTGTTAAAAAAATTATTTTTTTTTTCTCATTTCAATAAATGGCATTGCTACTGTTTTGTATTTCAATGGGTTATTTTCTTTTGAGAAATTGAAACCTTAAGAGAGCCATCATATCACCCAGAATGCTATCTTATATTATCCACATGTAGGACAAACCTCGTTTACAGCTAGAATTTCTTCAAGGTGTGTTTGAGGGAAAAGAATCCACTACTTCATCCCCTCAAGCCCAAGTAGATTCCTACATACACCAGCTATACTTGGAACTTCTCTGCCGATTCAGAAAAGAAATGGTCTTAAATTTCATCATGACATCAGAAGGGTACAAACTAGAAGAAGCTCTTCAGGTAAGTGAAAAAAATTGATGTACGTTCCATTTAGGATCTGTTAATCCTTTTAAGTGTGTAGGCATAGTTTAATGTGAACTTAATGTTGAAGAGGAGTTACCCTTTAAGCTGTCATACTTTTAAGCTATACACCCTTCTTCATGGACAGACAGCTGTATGTATAAACATTAAATGTGACACTGACTGAAAAGAAAATAAGCAGTAGGCCTCCTTCCAATCAGGGAATTGATGTGCAATGTGATAAGTAGTTGCTGCTAATTGATACACGTCTTGAGGAATCAGGTACTATGTGCTCTCCATTAACCATCTTTGGACTGTGAATGATTAGCTTCCCTCTCACCCCTCTGTGACTTTGATCTATTGGGGTTTGAAAATGTTGTTTTGATGAGGGGTTCATGCGAATGCTTTATGATGGTAATGGCAATTAGAATGAATAATTGTCTTTGAGAGTAGTTATAGTGGCAATTAGTATGACTCATAATGGAGGCTAGTATTATATTGTAACCTTAGAATCAAACAAAACAAGAGCCACCTTTGACAGTGAGTGTTTTGAGTTTGGTGCCGCCAGTATTTCATGGCTAGTAAGCAATAATGTTACCATTGATTCGTCAACTTACTACCTGTCAGTACTATTGCCAGCATTGATTTACAATTTTTGCAGACATTTATAATGATACTGTTCTCTCAGCTTATACATCCATCAATTTATCAGGTATTTTGTAGTAATGTTGCCACCTCTAAGTGTTACAACCCACGTTGTGTCAGTATGTCACCATTTTCTTTGTTTCTATGTTTTGTTTTTTTCAGATTGTAAGAAGCTACAAACTCTCAGATGCTACAGCCTTCCTACTTGAGAAGGCTGGTGATATCCATGGAGCATTTGGTATTTTGCAGGAGAGTTTGCTAACAAAGATAAAAGCTCTGATGGAGGTGGTAGAGATCGGTGTTGACAATTACGACCAAAATGGTGAGTGATATGTTCAGTAAATCTCACTACAAATTCTGTTAATTAGGTATGGTTTTGCAATATTTAAAGTTACTGTTGAATGTTCCATGTTGAGCATGTACATTGTTACTGTTATTTAAAGCAATATTGTCAGCACCTTATCAATTACTGTATGGATTTCTTGGTTTCAAAGCAAATTTTTGATTCCTTGCCGAAGGCCGAAGGAATCTATGCGATGGTGATGGTGATGTGTATGTGTGTGTGTGTGTGTGTGTGTGTGTGTGTGTATGTGACGCTTTGCTTGTAAACACGATATCTCAAGAAGAGTAACTCCGAGGGATCTCATGCTCAGCACATAGATTGCCCATATTAAGTAGATGATCCCTATTGTTTTTGGTGGAGGTCAAAGGTCATTTGGGGTCACAAGAGGTCAAAAGGTCAAAACCTTGTAAACACGATATCTCAAGAAGGGTAACTCTGAGGGATCTCATACTTGGCAGGTAGGTTGCTCATAATGAGTAGATGATCCCTATTCTTTTTGGTGGAGGTTAAAGGTCATTTGGGGTCACAAGGGGTCAAATTGTAAATATGCTGGAAATTGCTTGTAAACACGATATCTCCAGAAGGATAAATGTGAGGGATCTCATACTTACCATGTGGATTGCCCATATTGAGTAGATGATCCCTGTTATTTTTGGTGGAGTTCAGAGGTCATTTGGGGTCACCAGAGGTCAAAAGGTTAAAACCTTGTAAACACGATATTTCAAGAAGGGTAACTGTGAGTGATCTCATACGTAGCATGTGGATTGCCCATATGGAGTAGATGATCCTTACAGTTTTTGGTGGAGGTCAAAGGTCATTTGGGGTCACCAGAGGTCAAAAGGTCAAAACCTTGTAAACACGATATCTCCAGAAGGATAACTGTGAGGGATCTCATACTTACCATGTGGATTGCCCATATTGAGTAGATGATCCCTATTGTTTTTGGTGGAGGTCAAAGGTCATTTGGGGTCACCAGAGGTAAAAAGGTCAAAACCTTATAAACACTATATCTCAATGAGGGTAACAGTGAGGGATCTCATACTTAACATGAGGATTGCCTGTAATGAGTAGATGATCCTTACAGTTTTTGGTGGAGGTCAAAGGTCATTTGGGGTCACCAGAGGTAAAAAGGTCAAAACCTTATAAACACTATATCTCAATGAGGGTAACAGTGAGGGATCTCATACTTAACATGAGGATTGCCTGTAATGAGTAGATGATCCTTACAGTTTTTGGTGGAGGTCAAAGGTCATTTGGGGTCACCAGAGGTCAAAAGGTCAAAACCTTGTAAACACAATATTTCAAGAAGGGTAACTGTGAGTGATCTCATACTTAGCATGTGGATTGCCCATATTGAGTAGATGATCCCTATTGTTTTTGGTGGAGGTCAAAGGTCATTTGGGGTCACCAGAGGTCAAAAGGTCAAAACCTTATAAACACTATATCTCAATGAGGGTAACAGTGAGGGATCTCATACTTAACATGAGGATTGCCTGTAATGAGTAGATGATCCTTACAGTTTTTGGTGGAGGTCAAAGGTCATTTGGGGTCACCAGAGGTCAAAAGGTCAAAACCTTATAAACACTATATCTCAATGAGGGTAACAGTGAGGGATCTCATACTTAACATGAGGATTGCCTGTAATTAGTAGATGATCCTTACAGCTTTTGGTGGAGGTCAAAGGTCATTTGGGGTCACCAGAGGTCAAAAGGTCAAAACCTTGTAAACACGATATTTCAAGAAGGGTAACTGTGAGTGATCTCATACTTAGCATGTGGATTGCCCATATTGAGTAGATGATCCCTATTGTTTTGGTGGAGGTCAAAGGTCATTTGGGGTCACCAGAGGTAAAAGGTCAAAACCTTGTAAACACGATATTTCAAGAAGGGTAACTGTGAGTGATCTCATACTTAGCATGTGGATTGCCCATATTGAGTAGATGATTCCTGTTGTTTTTGGTGGAGGTCAAAGGTCATTTGGGGTCATCAGAGGTAAAAAGGTCAAAAAACTTGTAAACATGATATCTCAAGAAGGGTAACTGTGAGGGATCACATACTTACCTTGTGTATTGACCATATTGAGAAGTCGATCAGTATTATTTTTCGTGCAGGTCAAAGGTCATTTCAGGTCACAAAAGGGCCAAACCTAGTAAACATCATATTTTAAAGGAATCACTAAGCCTTTTGGCTTTCTGGTTGAGGAATAACATCAACAAAAGACTGCAAAAATATTTCAATTCATGGAGCAAATTTAAAAGTAGTGAACTAGTCGTTAGCAACCTGATAATGGAGCAATGACGGGGTGGGGAGACAAAACAGTTACTGGACATTAGCAAGTGTAATATTGCGACACTTTTGGTTGGTCTACTTCATAAAATGTCAGTTCAGGTGTAGCTGCAGGATGTCATAAAGTGGCTCGATGTGGCTAAAATCACTAGCAATAGCAATGCTGGACAGGTTTCTTTAGTAGGGTCTGGACATCGTCCTCCCCCACCCCCGCCTCCAAACCCTACCATAAAAAATTTGTTATGTGATACATCATGGTGCATAAAATAGTCATTTTGAGTACTGTTTAAGGTGTTTGGGGTGATAAAGGTCATGTTTGGCTAAGGGAAGCCATCCAGACTTGTTTTTGACAATCCGCACAGAAGCCGATTGTATCAAGAATCCGCATGAATATGCCTGTTGACGTCACTTACACAGTTCGGAAGTTACCCAATGTTTAATGAACCTCCCAAGGCCTGCAGTATTGTGCTCAGTTTACGTTCACACAATGGTAGATGTAGCCTTGAATAGGTCTCCTACAAGGCTGCTGTTGAAAGAAACTAACATCTTGACAAAAGCAAAGAAAGAGGGAGAAGGGAAAAGAAAGATCATTTCCTGAAATACGAGGCAGGATTCTGATTATGTTATCACGTGTATAAAGCCCAAGCTTCTGTGTTGATGCATAGCATATGATACATTAGGCTAGAGAGACAAAACCCACAGAATTTTCATTAAAAGCCTTGCAGGATAATATATGCTTAGCAAAGCTTGCAAAAATGTTACAAACTGCATAGTTGCCTATTGTGCACTTGTCATTAAAAAGAGATTGGGTTTTGTTTAGTCTGTTTGGGTTATTGAAACTTCGTCGATCATTCGCTAGACAGTGTATACAGTCTACAGTACTGCAGCATGAGCAGCTCAAAGTATGGTAACCTTCATGGTAGGTTGAAATAGTTGCCAAGTTTGCTTGTCACTGCAAACTTGCCATCATGTTTTACCAGTTGCAGCACAGAGCGACTGCAATCCTTTTTGCATAGTTAAATGAAGAGTTGGCTGGGAGTGTGTCAAATGTTTGGACAATGGCATGCCAGATGTGTATTCTATAGTACACCTTATACTGGGTCTCTTTGCAGAAGTGGTAGGCTACACAGTTCAAATGAAGATGTGCACATTGCCACAGTGTCCTCTGGAGATACAGTGCATAATTTCTTACTGTAAAACACTTATTCTAGGCAGGGGACAATTGGAGAATTATCATTGCATAATAGTGGTAAACAACTTCAAACATTAATACTTCTTTGTAGATGCCAACCTTGCCCTGGCTAATATTCAAGCCATTTTGATGGTCATTGTCCAGCTCTGCCAGCGTAACACAGGTAGCATGGATGAAAAGCAAAGGGAGGTGAGAAGATTTCTTGAAATGTTTTTGTGTTTAAAATGTTGATTTAAAGTATATTTGCACAATTTCTGAGTCTTGATTAAGGTTTTTTATGGTGTTGAAATTGATAGTGCTATTGATGAAAATGTGGCAAATTAGAAATTAATAACAGAGAGGCTGTAGACATGTTGAAAGAACATGATTGAAAGAGGGCTCCATTTTGAAATATTTAGAACATAATTTGTCATTGAATGATAAATCAGTACGAGAAGAGATTGACATGCTTAATGTAGTGGAGCATATGAAAATTATTACTTTTGGGAACACAAGATAATCATTTTGGAATCTGAAAATATTGAAGGATAGTGATTTGGGACTAAGAATTATAGTAAATGTAAAAAGGTTGGATTAAAACTTGGATATAAAATATTTTAATGATTAGGCAGAAATGTGATACATGCAAATTTAAATATTAACTCAAAACACATGAAGAGTTCTGTAGTCAATCTCTTTCAAAGAACTGAAATTATGAAATCATGGAGATTATTTTAATTCTCTGCAGACTCTTTGGTTTTCACTGCTGGACACTATTATGACATCACAGAAAAGATTAAAACTCATTTTATCAGAAGCCCATTTTGAAGGTAAAAATTTCCTTCTTTAATTGAAGATTAAACTTTGTAAGCTGGGTCTGTGGGGTGCAAATAAATGTTTAAATATACTTTAAAGGGAATATGCAGTCTTCACAGCAAGCTTATTTTGAAACAGCATTTGGGCCAGCTCTTTAATTGCTCTTTTTGGAAGCACAGCACCTCCCTTGAAACATCAGATCATTCAAGTGATACATTAGCAGGGCACCTCCCACCTCTCACCCATATGGGTGCCTATTTCTAATATACTGGCACCTATGCAAGGTAATCACATTTTAGTGGCAAATATGTATGCAGTAAAACCCCATTTATTGGAACTAGCCATCAGATTTAACAACAGTAATATTCAACATAGTTACGGTCAGTATCCACCAAGTTTTCAGTGCTTTACAAGGCAGAATTCAACCTAAATTTCGGCAGAAATGCACCAGTTTTTCCCAGGACTTTAAAAGTCAGGGTAAGATGTCACGATGGCTAAAACAGTGAACATGTAGGCATAGGAAACAATCTGTTATCTAGTTGTCAAATTTGGAAGAAAAATCGTACGGTTGCATGATGTCAGCTTTTTACAACTGTACTGATTTTGAAAGACCACATTGCTCTGCAAAGATATATTTTCTCATGTGTTACATTTCAGTTTTCAAAGACATGAGCAGACATGTCCTCAACAGCATGATGGGATACATTTCACTACCTTCTATATTGCAGAAGATTATGCAGGTAAGTAGTGTAGACATACAGTACTTTGTCAAAAACTAGGTTATGCATCAGTACGCAGCCTGGTTGGACTAAAAGGGACCTATAGGAGGCTTAGTGGATGTGTAGCCAAATGGCTGTTAATTTAAAGCTATCAGGCTGCAAGTATGCTACAGTCAGGCTGTAAGTATGCTACAGCCAGGCTGCAAGTATGCTACAAACTGTGCAGCTAGATGAGTGAGGTAATGTGAATACAAAGCTGTCAAGCCCCAGTCTGTTTGATATGAGCTCATCCAGGCTACAAGTATGCTACAGTCAGGATGCAAGTATGCTACAGCCAGGCTACAAGTATGCTACAGCCAGGATGCAAGTATGCTACAGCCTGTGTAGCCAGATGAGTGAGATTGTGAATTCAAGGCTGTCAAGTCTCAGTCTGATATTAATTATCCAGGCTGCATGCATGCTACAGTCAGGCTTCAAGCATACTACATACTGGCTTCTGGCAGGCTACAGCTGGGAAACTGGCATGCTAAGCCAGGCTATGCTCATGCTATACTCAGACTACAGATGCTATAGCAAGGTTGCATGCCTGCTACAGTCAGACTGCAGGCTTGCTACAGTCAATCTGCAGCCTTCTCCACAGCCTTTGCTTGGCATTGTCTAATCCATGTATTTTTTCTGTGGAAAGCTTAAAATGCAGATTAAATTGGAAATTTCACAATAAGTGATAAATACCAAGTTTTGCCAGTTTTCATCCTCTGATCCTTGCTCATAAATATGCAGTGATGGTGCTGATGTTTATGCATGATTTATTTCTTGGGGCTATTATAGACCAAAGATTCTCTTTAATCCTCTCTTTCACTAAGTCAAACAACAGTGCCTATATGTAAGGGTGTAATGACACTACAGTTAAAACAAAACTGCCCAGAACTTGGTATTTTTCTTCGTAAAATTTTTGTCATTCCTTTTCAGGATCCAGCTTATAATGTTGGCAAATTTGGAGAGATGAAAGAACTGCTTTTGGGAATGTTAGACACATATACATATGAAAAGGTTAGAGACTGACATGTAATTGTCATGTATATAATATAATGCATTGTAATAATGTTAGGTCACATTACATAACAGGCAATTAATAAGTTGCTGCTAACAGTACTACACATATATATTACAATGCAAGAAATGTATGTGTCATTATAATGTAATATAATGCAATGCAGTGTGATGTAATGTAATGTAACATTACATAAGGAATATTGTCAACAAATTTGGAGAGATGAAGGAACTGCTACTTGGAAAGCTAGACACTTTTACATAGGTAAAAGGTGATAGAAAGATACGTTATTCTTGTGTAATGTAATGTGTATAACATGCAATGTTGGTCATGTAGTGACAAAAAGGAAAAGAAGTCATGGACTGTCAGTTTAAAGTAAATAGGTAAAATTGACATGATAGACTGAACTTGTCTAATTAATGCCAAAAAACTTACATGCCCTGAAGGTGACATGTAGTGGGTGTATCATTCATTCTCATATATTTGATACATATGTCATGTACTTATACACATGAGAATGACTTTGAAGTGTACTTGTATCCACAGATTATGAAAGTAAGGCATTGCTGCCTAAATACAAAATGTTGTATATGTTTGTGCCATTACTCATCAAAAATGGTGTTTTCTAACATCCACAAAATTTTGTACTCATATTCATGAAAACTATAGGACAAAGTTTTCAAAAGTGGGTGAAAGGTCTGATTTTTTGTTGGTCTTTCACTCATGTCATTACATATAAACCTGTCTCTCTCTCTGTTTTGTTCAACATTTTGCCAGTTGGATCACAAGTGTATCTATTATCCCACTTTGTGGCCATACCAAGAACATAACTTCTGAATGTGATCAGTAAACAGGTGCATGCATGGTGACAAGACTTGCATAAAAAAACACATGGAAAGCCCTAATGGATTTGGGGGTTTTCGTGTTTTTTGTTTGTTGCTAAAGATGAATTTTATTTCCCTTCAACAGACTCTTCTTAAAACTACTAACAGTCTTCTTGCCCAGGATTTGTACTCATCACTCAACTCATTGGTGAAGTCTTCTCATAAGGCGTTGGCACCTCAGAAACAGACTTGCTTGTTGTGTGGAAAAAGATATATATCATCTTATACAGAGCCAGTGATTGTGTTCAGGTAGTGCATTCAAGTATTCTGCAAAGGATAAACTTAATACAGATTTACCAGGGAGATAAATTAATGAAAAGGTTATCATTCTGGAGTTCTTGGAAATTTTGATTCTACCACCTCTAGGCATCCATTGTTGAGAATCCTGTATTCTGATTGGTTAAACACTGACCTGTTAATTCACAACACGTGGTCAGTAAATTTAAAAACTGATAAAAATGAAGTTTCAAACATTTTTGGTGGTAGGATAGGAATAAACCACATTTGTCTGACTATTATTGTTCCATAAACCATCTTGACTCCAAATATGGCAAAATAACAGAGTCGGCTTCGCATTGTTGTTATTTTGCCAAATTTGGAGTCTCTCCGGTTTATTCACCAAAAATAGTCTGCCAAATGTGCTTTATTCCTTAAGTAAACCAGGAGGTTTGTTTAAGTAGCAGTAGTTACTGTTTGTATCAAAACTTGATTGTGACATAATTATGTTGCCTCACAACTTGTTTACTTTCTCCTTTGTGTTCAAACATCTGTGAGGAATTAGTTTCATCGCCAGACTTTGTGACACTTTTATCTTTCTCAGAATTGAAAAGCTACAATAAACTATACATTTCATTGGCAAGGATTCCAATGTTTGTATCTTTGTTTGCAAAGTCAGTTTAAATGTTGTCACATTTAGTGTATAGCACAAAAGGTTGCTAAGTTTTCCATATATTGATGTCACATTAGAAGCATGAAAGCCATCTGTGGTGATCAGTTTTCCTAGAGTACATCTCACAGATGTTCTATCGTGCTCTCATTCTGATAAAGTAATTTGTTTGAAAATATTGTCTACCAAATACAAGTCGCTGTAGAGCTAAGGTTGTTATTCCCCCTTTCAGGAAATTGAGTATGACTGTTTTTGAAAACATCAAGTTTTGTCCCCAGAATGTGCTGTTAATGGTAATGATCTTGCTAATTTAACTTTAAGCAACTGTCTTTACCCTGGAAGAGCATGTTTTAGTAATTGAGTGTATGCATTACTTTCCCTCTCCAGCTGTGGCCACACTTACCACACATCATGTCTACAGTCAGCTGGCTTCTCAGCTATGATTGACGGCCAGCGACACTGGACATGTTACCAGTGCAATAGCTCCAAACGGGGGAACTTGAGTCATCAATTTAGATCCCAGAGGATCCTCAGTTCATCATCTGAAAGTCAGAGCCCACTTGGCACGTCCATTAGCCATGCATCAGGAGGAGGGATCAGGGACGATAAATCTCAGGTGATTGTGAATTTCTAGCAGAATGATATCAAGTTTAGAAAAGAAGACTGTAAAAATAACACTTTAACAAAACTTGAGCAAACGTGATCATGGCACTGTGAAATTGTAATAAGAGTGATCAGTAGATAATATCTGTTATTAGCTCAACCCACGAAGTGTGGGTGGAGCTTATGTGGTACTGTGGGGTGAAAGTGTCTGTCTCTCTGTTGTAGAGGTTTCACTGCTTTAAAAGTGGAACAGATTTGCCTACAACTTTTTGTGAATGATTAATTTGGGGATGGCTATTCGGCTTTGTACTTTTGGGTAGGTTTGGTTGGGACAGTTTTGAGATAGATACGAATTTTCTAAAAATATTCCTTTGAAAGTTGTGACTCCCATCGCGTGTATTGTTTGCCGTATTCTGGTCCGTACAAAAGAAGCAAACACTCGGAGGGAGTGTGTTTATAGTAGGCGATAGCCTGCTGATTTCAGGAAATCTTAGATTTCATTTCAGGAAAAAAGAAATTTAGGGTGTGGAAGCACTGAGTGAAGTATTATGTTTGCACTTACAGGTTACGACACGTACTACGGTTTCACAGCTGTAGTAAACAAGTTACTGCAGTGCAGTGCAGACTGTGTATCACAGGTTACTTTCACGATATGAACGTTTACATAACGTTCAGCAAGTAACGTTAGTGAAGTCCAAGGCCTACTTACTAAAAGTTTCGATTTGAACTAGCCAGGCCTAATGTTAGGCCTAGGCTAGTCCTCAGCAAAAGCCCGTGTATAGCCGGTCGCCGATAGCTCCCTGCTGTAGCTAGGCGAACGACCACAGTCCTTTACTGAGGACTAGGCCTAGGCTAGCCCTTCAACAGGGTCCAGCATTACCGCATTCCTAAACTCTACACTAAAGAGTGAGTAGAAGGAGCGGATTATACGGTCACACCTAGGCTAGTCTAGTCCATAGGCCTAGTCTAACTTCAGTATCTTAGGCTGCTTCGGTGCTTCCCATACTACCGTTAGGGAACAAAGTGTGAACTAGGCTATGTGAGAACTAGCCTAGGCTTAGGCTTGGTACCCTCGCTAGCCCCGTGTAGGTGGGGGTTGTAGAATTATGCCCATGATATTTCCCGCCTGTCATAAGAGCCACTGACGGGAAGGACTTGCACCATATTTGATCTGTACTTGAAACCGTTTTGAAACTTTAGGCCCTTTATCTTCAGTAGGCCTAGTTGACACTATAGGCCTAGCCTGTAGGGCCTATACAACACATTCATGTCGGTGTGTTTAGGCTAAGGCTCATACCCATACAGGAAAGTTCAACAGTTTTAGACAGATTTGTAGCATATGAAAGTGTACACCTGCAGTGATAAACAGTAATGAACTGTAAGACTGATTCGTTCTGAGACCAGCTGTAATTTAGTTGGAGTGGCATGATCCCTCATTTCAAGACCAAATTTGGCTCAGTTTGTGGTGTACAGCAAGCAAACTTCTCCGTACAGTATGGCTATAGATTACCCTGCCACAGTTAAAAAACACCTTTTTCAAAACTAGGAGGCGAAATCATAGTGGCCATATGGTCTCCCAAGATTGTTATTTTGAGAACGAGTCAACATACATTTTGTGCTAATGGTTTTGGAAAATGACCAAGTTCACTGAGCCTCCAGTTTTGAGTGGGGCGCAGTACTAGTCACAGTGGAGGTTGATGAATATTACTTTGTCTTAGACTGCGCCTCCAGAAGGGAGGTGAGGTTTAGTATTGGCGGACCAAACCCAAACGGGTGGTCTCTTTAAAGCAGGGTTCTAAATAACGCATGCACACGTGCACCAATGCATGTAACTTTTTGTCAGTGCATGCAACTTTGAGTTGCTTACCTGCACGCATGCATGTAGGCCTAGGCCTAATGGTAGTTTAAAGAGAAATGTATTAAAGTTAGAGCCACAGATTTTCCGCTTGAAAAATAACAAAATTATGTTTTTAAATTTTAAAATTCTATGAAATTCCATTTTAAGCATAGCCAAATTCCCAAATTTTCGTTTCAAGCCTGCTGTGTATGAGCAACCTATGCAAACACACTATTGCATAGGCAAATTGCAACCTATACCCAGAAAATTTTGACAATTTTCAAAAACTTGCTCCTCCTTTTTGGATCATATTTTTGATGGGTTTTGATAAATTCAGGAGTGAATTACCCTCATTATAGATGGTAAAATGTCGGTGTATCTCTTTCACAAATGCAGACTTTCATTTGATATGGTTTTGGAGAATAATAGCTCATCTTTTCTACCAAAAAGTTACATGTATATTGAGCTGGATAATTTTTTTGCTAAATTCCGCAGAGAATTGTCAAAGTTCCGGTTTTTTTTTTCGGGGCCCTAGATGTAGTGATGGTATCAACCTGCATGCGTAGCCATTGCTGGGTGGCATGCATTATCTCACTGATTGTTCCTATACTTGTAGGCCAAGGCTATTGTAAAAAGGGAAGAAACGGGTAATGTTTGGCCTGAGTTTTTTTAATCTTTCATTGTCATACTTCAGTGGTGCATGTTAAAAATTTATTTCTGCAGGTAAAATTTTGAAGTTACATGCACAGGTACAGTACATGCAACTTTTTTTTCTAATTCAAACTCTGCTTTGAAGGGTTGAGCGACAGCAGCGCTGCTGCTCTAGTTCACTGACTAAATCAGAACTTTTGCCCAGTGACAAAATGATAGTTATTTGATATCCTTAGTAAAATATATCTGAAACTGCTTTCTATCTTGATTATAATTGAATTTCTGTTTTTCAATTTCAGACCACTGATTACTTGTCTTTTGAACAAGAAACAGCCTTGGCCAATCTGGAGAAAAGATTAGAGGGCCCATCTAGGGTAAGTCAGTAGGAACACAAAGTTTTACTGGTACATCAATTTGACATGTCCATTTCAAATCTTCCAAATATTTTAAGTTTCATAAAGTCATTTACCAATTCCTTGCAAATGCACCATTTTCTTAAAGTTTGTAATTTGTGCTGAGACAAAGTTGACTAATGCTGTCAGGGCAGAGATGTAATTTTTTTCCAGAGTCGTTTTTTAAGATGTTTTGGTTAAAGGTAGTGCCTTAAAAGTTATGGACGCTATGTTGGAATCCACAGGGGCTGTTTTTATTGTTTTGTTGACAATTATTTAGGTAGGGAGAAGGGTGATTTTTGTAACATTTGGTGGTATTTTGTCACTGCCCCTAATGTGTTTCTAGGGGAGATTTTGGGTAAATCACGCAGTGCCTTCATGTCTTTTGTATCCTGAATGCTCTCAATGGGAAATTCTGTGGACAAGTAGGCAGTTCTAGTATTAATTTGGAGGGGAGGAGGGGGCACAGAAGACAAGATGGAAGCATGGAGCAGGGGGAGCATGATACCCCCATTTATTACATCCTTTCTTCAGATATGTGCAGAGTCATTTTACACAGAGGTAAGAACATGTGTATGTACATTTCTAATACGAAAAAGGGAATGAAGAATGCACATTGTATCTAACATTTGGTATTCTTTATACTCACAGCTTGGTCTCTTGTCAGAAATATCCAGGAGTCAACGAGATAATGTGACACAAAGGGGAGTAGTGAAGTCTGATAGTATTCTGCATAGAGAAAGTTTTAAATTGAGACTAGCACCTCCACCCCTTGTGGACTGACACACTGAAATTGTGCGCAATGTTTAGAGGACCTTTCAGACAAATGGATTGTTGGAGTGCATCCATATGAAGTGTAACTTTGTTATCTTGTGGTATTTGTTTCTAGTGTTCTCAACAAAATGAGAATTACTTTGTTAAATTTATTTAAATGATGTAAATTTTCAACCATATATCAGATATAATATCACAGGGATGGTGTGGGAACATTTGGCAGTTTTAAAAAAGATTTGCATTTTATGTCTGAATTTTTTAAGACAATATTTTAGTGACAATAAAAACAGGTATAATGCACCCAAAATTCAGTGTTTTACAACATACAAATAAAGGGAGAAATTTATGGCAGAACTGCCCTAGCTGAAAGTCATTTTTAAACCCTTGTTAACTTGATGTTTCAATATGAGAAACATGCAAGCTATCCATATTTATCAGAAGGTACATTTTATAGAGAAGAACAACCCTATTAATTTTAGTGGAGGTCAAAGGTCATCTGGATGCACTCTGTGGAGTAGGAGAACTCCATTAACAGTTTTTGGTGGAGGTCAGAGGTCATCTGATGTCACTGGAGGCTAACAAATGAAAACTTTGCATTAGAGGATATCTCATATTAGGCAGGATAGAAGCCACTTTTATGCATGGTACATTTATTGCCATATTGAGGACAAGAATATTGTTGCTGTTGTTGTGATTGGGTAAAAGGTCTCCAGAGATGAAACTCTGAAAACCCTATAAGCATGGATATCCTAAGGAGGAGGTCATGGATACTTGCCTTACATGTGTGGATACATCACAGTGATCAAAATAATTTTCTAGGATGAAATGTCCAGTACAAGTAGTACATAGTAGGGGCAAGTATTGGTGAAAGCTGGTGTCTAGTGAGATGAATTGATCAAAACCTCAGTGCATTTTTGCATTCTGGCTTTTTCGCATTTAGCAAATCAGAATTTAGAAGAAGTTGTAATTATATACAGCTTTGTCACTATCTCTGAATGGGTGAAGATCGGAGCAATACTCCATTGTGTGAACTTATTGATATGTGATGTATGTGATAAGAGGTGGTGAAAATGAAAATTGGGGATTATCTTTTGGAGAATTCATAATTTTGATGTTGGAAAAGGATTTTTGTGTAGAATCTAAGGCTTTCAACAGGTCCCTTGCACAAGAATTTACCAACTGTTATGCTAGTGGTCAACCTCCAGTCTAAAATAATTTCCAAATTCCATCCTCTAATTTTCCTTTTCTATACCAAATAATATTTATTATTATGTATTTGTCAGGGCCTATGTAACTTATCTTTGTTTGCTTATCTCAGTTTCCTGTTTATATGTGCAACTCACAGGTTTTGTAGTCTGTGAGGTAACACTTGGTAGAGAAAGTTGGCTACCTCTTGGAAAGAGTTGAAAAAATCGTGTAACTGATGCTTTTTACATCTGGATAAACAGTTTCCGTGATTTAGTTTATATTGGAATACTGACTTAAGTATCCAGTTGATGTAGGAAATCATTGTAATACAATTCAGTCATAGTGGTATCTCTACATCATTGCAGTGGAAAATTTTAAAATGAGACCTGGTAGTAATCTTGAATTTTATCAGTGTCTTTGTAAGGGGTCTACGTTGTGAGAATTGAAAAGTGTGTTTGATCATCTTTAATACGTAAGACACAGTAAGATCTGTAAAAACATTTCATACAAACCTTGAATTATCCAAGAGTCTCTTTGCTAAGAATGATAACATCCTGCTTTCTGTCCTTCTGTAGGGTACAGTTTATATTTTCACATGCACACGTTGACCTGCAATGTTTATTACATGAAGTCAAGTATCATTCATTCCACAAAGCTGTGGCATAAATGGGTTCATTTCTACAGTAGCTTCAAAGCATTTGATGTTCAGATGTTCAGCATTTTACTAAAGTAGTACACTGCTATATTGTTTAGCATTTTACTAAAGTAGTACACTACATGTGTGACAATTTGCACTCTTTAAACTACTTTATTTCTTTTACATACAGAAGAAAATTAAATGTGTGATTCAATTCTTTGCACTGGGCAAGAATATTAATCCTATTGTTTGGGACCTGTTTTGGGAATGTTGCAAAATTCACTTCTAATTGTTCAAAGTTGGTGATTAGATTACCGTACTACCATATATGGGTTTGTGTAGACTAGTTTGAAGGTGAAAAATAGTGCAGGGTTGAACTCTGTCCTGTGCCATGTCCATTTTAATGCCTTGTGCTTGTTTTGTCTAAATAATCACCTCAAATAAGTTTAATAGTCACTTCACAGGTTGATGGGTGTTCTTCAGGCCATCAGACTAGGAAGGGTGTGTCTTTCCCCTTTGTATAAGTTTGGAGAACAAAAATTACAATTGCTCAAACACATCTGAGCACATTCTCCCCTATGCTCCAACACTTAGTTAGATAGGGTTTTACGCCTCAACTCATAACCTCTTGGTTTAATCTAGCGGTGCCCACAGCCTTTTTTCCAGTTGTGGGGCACTGGATTGTTTTCCCTTACTCCATTGCTTATGCAGAGCATCACGCACAATGCCCGATGCTCCAACAGAAAAAATATTTTTGCCTCCTAGAAGCTTATGTCATGCCACTTCAACACCTTGTGTTCCTTCAGGCCTGTTTTGAACCATGAAGTACTTAAAGCTTAGGTATACTGTAAAAGCCATAGAAAGCTTGGTATTGCAAGGGGGTGTCTTCAAATCTGTGTTTAAAGTAATAACCATGGAAGAAATCAGTCTGCTTAGATGGATGATGTGAATCAGTTGCCTGTGTAAGTCAGCAAAATGTCATCAAAGTTAAGATTTTGTTTATGTAGTAGAAATTGCCATTGGTGTATTTTGGTTAAAAGGTTTTCAATACAGTGTATGTAATGTTTTTGAAACCCATGTAATGGTGTGATTGATGCCAAAGTATATTCAAAGAATTCAATGGCAGATCTCTTCAAAAATATATTACAATTGTTAACTCATGTTTTTTGTGACCTCCATAGGAGTGATTATCCATTTACTTTTAGAAGGTGTGAAAAAGTTTTAAACAGTTTGTTCCAAACAGGGAAGCCATGTGCATCCCTCTGAAATCTATTGAGCTACTGGAATAAATTGTATTGACTGACTTGGGCTGTCTACCTGCAAGTCTGCTTTTTCTACATCATTAAGATAAATTGATGCAATGTTCCCATGTAATAGGATTATTAATTCACCATGACTTGGTGTATATTGACAAATATAGTTTCATTTCATTTGTTTAGAGTGCAATATCTAGGCAACAATAATGTATTATCATGTTTAGATTAAAAAGTGAACTTTCACATTTTTTTGATTGGAAGCATTACGTAATTACAAAGCTTGCCGATTGTGGAAAACTTAGATACAAAAAAGGAGATTGCCTTGTTCATAGAAAGCTTAAAACTTAAAAGATGTAGCTTCTACCACAAACATATCAATAACTGTGGGACCCCCCCACCCTCCTCTCAGTGCCCCTAGGTATGTAAGCATTGTGCACATAGTTTACACTTGAGGTGCAGCCCTCCTTTGGCTAAATGTGGGGGGGGGGAGTGGTGGGGCCCCCAGTCCTCAGCTAAATCTTGGGTGTAAGGTGGTCATATGTTGGACTTTTGCTTTGAGGCAGCCTGTCCTCCGTCCAGTGTTAGTTAATGCTAGACATTGATTTTCCCTTTCCTTGAATGTGTGTGAGGTTACAATGGAAAATCTTACACAAACTAGGAATGAAAAAAATCACAAATGGCTTCATTCCAATCACAGTTTGAAAAAATCTGTGGACATATCTCAAAATGTAAACTTTACTCATCAGTCACATTGGCATTAATTAAAATCATGTATTCTCAGTCAGTTTGTTTAGCTACAAAGGATATAATGTGTATCCTGGTGTATGTATTGGAACATCTGTGCATGCAATGCTGGTGTGTAGCAGAGTGACCTGGGATTAGGAAATGGTCACCATATTTGGGTGTGCCACTGATCTCAATATAGACTGCAAAAAGTGACTCGCAACCACGTACCAAACATAGCTTAATTAATAAATGCTAGTGAGTTTTGTTATTGAAAGCACCAAGCATTGCTGTGTTTTATGGTTGCTCCTCAGATATTACCCCGCCCCCCTCCAAAAATAATATCAACAATGCCTGTTGTAATGGCAATACTTTGCAACAGGTTTGCGTAGCGAATTTCAGGTTTCATGGGGGTATGCCCTTTTCATGGGCGTCCGCAGAAAAAAATTCAAGGGGGGGGGGCAAAATTTTTTAGGGGCCCAACTTTTTCCATGCGAAATATTTTACTCCCAGAAAGAGTTTAGATGTTTTCACACAGTGTTGACAAAGTCGTAGCCAGGAATTTGTCAAGGGGGGGGGGGGGGCGAAGTGCATATAGACAGACTCTCAGCGCTCCGCGCCACCATGGGTTGGTGCAGAGCGCAGAAAATTTTGGCCCAAAATGCTTCCCAGATCGCTAGAATTGGCACTTCCAAGGCCTTTTTACCGCATATAAAAGGGGTAACATAAGTAATATCGTAAATATAAATTTTAAAAATACAAAAATATGCTCGGGGGACTGCTGGGGCCTGAGTGTTGATATTTTTATTTTTAAATTCCTGTTTTGAGAGTAGTAATTCACACTGATTGAACTGTTGAGAAATGTTAATGTTATATTTTCTTTGTTTTTTTCTTTATTTTTTCTTCGTTTTCTCAAGTTTTTGATTTTCCAGGGGGGGGGGCAAGTGTCCCCTTGCCCCCCCCCTCCGGACGCCCATGGCCCTTTTTGTTTTTAAGCAAGTATACTGAATGGAATGTGATAAGAGTAGCATTGCTACAGACCTGCAGGGGTTAGAGACCGGGGATCATTATACATTCAAGCCCATCAGCCTAGCTTCCAGTTTCCCCTCGGTAATTGCAAAATCTTCAGAAAATCCTAACAGACTCCAACCTGCACTCCAAGGCATTATGAGGGGAAAACAGCCTTTCCATCCAAATAGGTAAGGTTCAGGATTGCTTTTTGTAGGAGTAAATAAATATGTGGATGGCTTAGCAAAAATGCAAAGTTACAAATTTTCCTGTTGTGAAAGTTGGGATGGGAGAGTGGGGGAAAAAGACTATATTTTAATAAGAGTACTCCAGGTGATGCAACTGATCACTTGTCATGATAACAGTAGAATATGTCAATCTTATGTGAACAAGTGAAGAAAAGTCTTTGGAATATTTTATGGAAGGCAGTCAGTTGTACAATAATAAACACTTCATAATATTAATTTGCTATTTGCCTGTTTTTATTCAGTGATTGCATCAAAGCTCTTTGTAATCTTTGTGCAGCGATGTGTGTGTGAGTGTCCATTGTCTGTTCCTGACTGATGGTGTATGTTTTCCTTGTTTGTGGAGGTACAAGAAAAGATTACATTACCATTAGAAGGGCAGTCTATAGAGTTGCATCTCATTGCCAGAAATACTGATTCTAAATGAGCAATTTGTTAGGGCCATTTTTTATGCCATAAGACTTTACTGCTTAAGTGGTAAACATATAATTAAGGCCAAAATGTGAACTTGATACTGATAAAAGTATACTTGGGGGAAGGGGGCTGAGTACAGTATATCATGCCTTTCAGTAGCACCCTTTAAACCCATAAAAACACATTGGTATTTTTGGTCAAAATTTAAGAAAAATGATCGATAAAAACTCTTATTTGGAAGATTCTTGATAACTAGTCACTCCAAACATTGTGTTCATAAATTATTTACTACAAGTCTGAACCTCATACTTCTGTCTGCCAGAAAGAGTGGAAGTTTGAACGTCACTGGTACTTCTGTCTGCCAGAAGAGTGCAAGACTTAGAATTCTAAGATACATTTTTATTGGTTCCTTGCGTTAGCAAAAGGAACCTATGTAGTCAGCTTGGCGTGTGTGTGTGTGTGTATGTGTGTGTGCGTGTGTGTGTGTGTGTGTGTGTGACACTTGCTTCGGTACGCTGTAACTCAACAAGGGAAAGTTGGACTAAACTAAAACTTGGTATATGGATCTGTCATAGTGAGAAGGTGTGCCCTATTGTTTTTGGTGGAGGTCAAAGGTCATGTGGGGTCACCAGGGGTCAAAGACCGAAAACCTTGTTTGCACGATATCTCAAGGTAGGAAGCTTGGATAAATTTCATACTTGGTATGTAGATGCATTATGGAGAGAAGATGAACGCTGTAGCTTTTGGTGGAGGTCAAAGGTCATCTGGGGTCACCAGCAGTCAAACACTGAAAACTTGTTGTTAAAACAATATCTCAAGGTAGGAAGCTTGGATAGATTTCATACTTGGTATGTGGATGACTTATGGTGAGAAGATGAATCCTGTCATTTTTGGTGGAGGTCAAAGGTCATTTGGGGTCACTGAGAGTTGAAAACCTTGTTAACGCAATATCTCAAGGAAAAAATCTTGGATAGATTTCATACTTGGTATATAGATCCACCATAGTGAGAAGCTGTGCCATACAGTTTTGGGTGGAGGTCAAAGGTCATCTGGGGTCACCAAGGGTCAAAAACTGATTTCCCTTGTTGTTAGCACAATATCTCAAGGTAGGAAGCTTGGATAAATTTCATACTTAGTGGATGCCTTATGGTGGGGAAAAAATTTTGGTGGAGACCAAAGGTCACCTGGGGTCACTGGAGGTCAAACTCTGCAAACCTTTTCAATTCTATATCTCAGTGTAGGAGGCTTGAATAGATTTTTGCTTTGAGGTGTTGCATTAAATCTAGCAGAAAACCCATATGAGATTTGTTGGATGTCAGAGTTGAAATCACCAGATGCCAAAAAGCAAATTCCCAAGAATTCCTAAAGTCAAAAAATATAAGCACAAAACTGTATCATTGACTGAAAGATGTGGGACATCTTTCAGAGATGCCAAGTATCTCAATTTTAATTGAAATTATAGTATTATGATTTTAATCCATAATCCTGCCATTATGAAAATGTGCATAAAGTACTACTTTTTAATATTGCAGAAGATTCTCTGCCCACAAAGCAGAGGACTGTTGTGAAAGTTCACTAGACAGACAACATTTGTCCTTAGATTAGGACATGTGAGCTTGCAGGAATTGGAAATTAGAATTGATTAATTAAATGCTACTGTGGGTTGTTAGTTTTATAAAGAGAACCAAGTTACTGATCATTTGGATCAGATACCATTGAGCGTGCATGAATTGTGATTGCTTAATTGAATAAAACAAATTGTAACTGTATACTGTCTGTGTTGATATCCCCTGAAGTGCCTGTAGGCTGTATTTCTTCAGAACAATTTATTTATGCTTGAATGTGTTAACACAAGATGTGCATTGTCTACAGAGCAGATTTTGTGAATCAACAGAAATACTGCTTCATTCAGTAGTTGGCTCAGTTTCATTACATTCAGCAAGGAACCACAGTGCCCATTGGGCTCTTGTTGGATGTGCCATGATCCTACAGCCCATTGTCCAGGTCCCAGCGGTGGCTTCCGCAGGGGAGCCATGGCCCCGTCAGGGAAGCCAGAAGGCTGAAGAATAAGGAGCGGGGGTAGACTAACAGTGGGCTGCATACCATTTGAATCTTCTATATAATAAAAAGAATAAACCATGGCATTGTTAATTGTTTCCTTTATATTCAAGTTGCTTGAATTTGGCACTTATATGGACATTGAAGTTTTCCTAAATTCAAGTTAGCATCTTTAATATTTGGCTTTAAGTTTTTACATTTTTGACTAAGTTGCTGCTGAGTCTGCATTAAAATCTCTACTTGGAGCTTTTCCATAAAATTGTTTACTTGCTTTTTCATCTCTCCTCCATGCATCGGGGAAGCTGTAGTTACTGATGTAATTAATGCACAAGTAACTCTTTATGCTGTGCTACCAAACTTGATTGAGACGATGACAATCTCCATTCATTACGAAGGGCACTAAGTAAACAGGTACTGTGAACAGGAGTGCCCCTCTTCCCCATGTACTGTAGTGCCATGCATGAAAACTGTGTACTGGCTGTTAATCTTATATTAGGGGTGTTTTCATTTAATACCTTAAGGACAGACCAGCAGATTGATTTGAATGTTTATGTTTACGTAAAATGTGTGAGGTTTTAGGCAAATACAAATCTTGGGATGGGGCAGATTCAAGGTTAAAGGGAAAATGCAGTCAATCCAATTTGAATTAGTTTACCCTGTTACCCTGATTGAAGAATGGTACTTTGTAAGTGGCAATATTTTAGATACTGAATTCTTGAATTCTTGCAGAATGTCTACTTATTTTACCTTTAATATGAAAGTTTTTTTTTTGGAAAATCATGAAAAATGTTTGTAAAGAAAATTCGCTAGATTTAGCTGATATGGTTTCCAAGTAAATATGGGGCTCCTGCTCTTTAAGTGCAAATTCTGGAAGTTGTCATCAAAGGTCAACATCACTGAGAAAGACTTTGCAAACTCAATCTATTTCTAGTATAGTTTAAAAACATTTTTACCTCGGTTTCTGCAAACCAGATCTCTTGTAATATTCATATATGTCAACAGAATTTTTGATCTGTTTGAAATATTCTTCTTAATCATGCCGTACTGAACCTGTTAAAAATGTTAAATTTACGACCCCCAAAAATGGGACTTTCGTGGGGTAGGATTATATGTCACTTTCTAACGGCGAGGCTATCTCCATCGCCGAGCCAATTAATTATCTCTTTCCAACAAGCTGTATCACATGTCATGATCTGGACAATAGCAACGTCCATCCTTGAGGCAAATTGGTGTAATAGAGAAGGGGAAAGAGGTTTTCAGTAGTTTTAACTGGACCAATACCTCATGTACCAGAAGCTGTTATTACTGATGAAAGTGTTGAAAAAATGTTCTGGTTATTATGGTAAGGTCCTCACAATAAACAAGTAGGCTTCAAATTTTCCTAATGAAAGTTCTCAGCATTTTTGTAGATACATCTGTGGTTCCTCTTTCATGAGGGTCGGTTCCTTCCAGTCTGAGATGGATTTAGCCTCCCATTCTCCTAGCCTTGGATTCTTGGATCTGCCGCCATGTACTATTTCAGTATCAACATGTCATACCTAAAAAATTCCTATTTAGACCAAGTAGCCAGTATTAAAGCAGAACTTAGCACTAATATTTTGATTTTACCCAATGAAAATTCAGTGTACCTTTGTTTGGAAGTGTAGCTTTCAAAAGTATAGGTACACTTGGATGCAGCAATTCCATTCCTTGCAACATTGATCTGCCCATTTTGTCCCCAAAGATGGTACATCTTACATAGATGTGGTGTGACTAGGGTATGTATTACCACATATTAACCCCAAACATATATTCTTGAGACCACGTGTCAGGTTAGAACCATCCTGCAGCCCGTAGTGGGGTGGAGAGGAGGAATAGGGACAGTCAATTAAAATTTTGATCATATCCATTTTGTGTAAATTTTCTCAGATTTTAAAATAGTGGGAAAGTATCATTTTGGCATTTCTTTCCTCAGAAACATAATGCCAAGTGGTGGTGACACTGCTTTGCTTGTCCAGCTCTCAGCTGCCAAACATTTCTGCAGCCATGGTAATTTCTTTGTAGTTGACCAGTGTCATAAAACCTAATGACATAATCCCCCCTCTTTTAAATATGTTTCCTAGAATATGGGACACCTGCCTTATTAATGGAAAGGAAGGTTTCAAATACTGGTCAAAGCAAAGCTGGCTGTAATCGTGGTTCTAAAAATATTTTGTCATGCAGGCCCGAAACCAGACATGGTGTTGAAGGGGATTTCTTTATATATGGTAACATTATCTTAATTGCAAGTAGAAACTTCTGTTGAGATTTTAGAAGGGGGGAAAACATTTTGCTGGGGGTGGGTGGTGGCACTGACTCTCTTGAATAGGGAATTATGTGTTTTTTTTTTTTTTGAAAGAGAGGGATGCACACAAAAAGTAGAAGCCAGGCAAAGCTATGCAAAAAGTTCTTTTATTGCAGACATGGACTGCAAACTAATCAACATGCGGTATGCATAACATGTCAGTTGAGCAAAAATAACATGATAATATGCAATGACACTTATAAATAAAGGACAATATGCACATGCACACAAAACATGTAAAGAAAACATTTTCCTATAATCACTAGTTGTGTAACAATATGATGTTCTAAAACAAACAATGGATCTTGAGTTCATCCGCAGTTACCGTTAGAAATGTACTCTTTGACGTCCAAAGTGGGGGAGGGGGGGGGGGGTTGTACGACTTGATAATGTAGGTTACATGCAATAGCGTGTAGTGACCTGATTTGGAAATTTGCAGTAAGATATGATTAACAAAACGAAGTCTAATTAAGAAAAATAAAAGTGGGAAAGAAGAGAAGTCGATAAAAGCTACAAAAAGGAAGATATGAAAGAGAAAAACAACTTTTTTTTTTTTTTTTTGAAGGAAAAATCTTTATTTCCATCCAAGAAACTATATACACTATAATACAATATTGATAATTTACAATTATTTACAAATAATTTCAGTTTGAAAGTTAAGTTAATACGGCATTCACTTCCATACAATTCAGCCTGCTAAGAGAAAAACAACTGTAAACAGTCGACAGTTCCACAGCATTAAAACCCCAAAACGAGAAAAAACACACTGCCAGGTCTCCGGGAGGACTTGAACTCACGTACTCAACAGTCGGAGTCGAGCGCCATACCAACTAAGCCACAACAATGCTGATACTCCAGCGCACTATAATTAATATTTGTAGTCTATAGTGTTACGTTGTGTGATATACAAGTACCGGATGTAAGGGGGGAGGGGGGTCGGGAGCTGGAGCGAGCACCCCTTTTCACCTGCATACTTAAATATTGGTACCGTACTTTAATTAATTGCCTGAAACACGCCCCCAGTTTTGGCTTCAAAATACTTGAATATTACGCTATTGATGTTTATAGCATGGCATGTAATTAATGTTTCTTAGCAGCCTGCTCTATAAATGGCATCAATAGGGGTGGGGGAAGGGAGGGGCGGGGTAAAGCTCAGGAAGCCGTGGTCTTGCCGGTCGCAAAATTTTCCAATTTTTTCGGTAAACATGTAGTCGGCATAGGACTAGTGGGTACGATAAAATGTGTAATCCCGACGCTGGCCGGGGGTAGCGCCAGAATGATTTGCGCGACAGGGGTCCAAACTTCCCTACGTAGGGTGACTGCAGCCTGAAGCCCCGACAAGGGAGACGGAGTGCCGTAAGGTCGTCGAGAGTAAAATTCAAAATTTTCGGTGTGCATTTTGGGTTTTTAGGCGTGACATTGGAAGATATGGGGGATTTACTACAGGATCTGCCTTCAAATATCAAGTAAACCACAACTGGAGCGACTGGCTTTTGTGGACTACTTAATTCATATTTTAACGTTTCCCGCCTACACTGGGAAATTTAAACGACCTTGCGGGGGATCCGTCCTCGACGAGGGACATACATGGTATCTACCCCCATCTGGTTTCACCACTGATGTCCCGACGATCAGTCCCCTGAGTGACTTTCTGACTTCCTTGGTCTCAAGAGCACAAATCCTCCAACTCGAACACAACTGACATTTTCAGCGCTCGAGTTCGAGATTTACTTACTTGTGACCTACAACTTTTCAAAGGCCTTCAAACAGACCAAAATCAAGTAAGTATACGCGATTTATTAATGGAAGAATGATTGTTGGTACACGTACGCGCTTTTTGAAGTTTAAATAAATGCTAAGACTTCCTTGCAAAATCCTTACCGTAATGATATGGTAATTTAAATACCTCAGTACTGACGGCCAGCTTGTCGGCTGTACTGTGATTGGTATCTTTAATTAACCTGAAAGAGCACTTTGCATTCAAGTGCGTATCAAGGGAAGGAGGTGGAGGGCGTTGAGCGCCCCGGGTTGAAGACACTTTCTACACTCTCCCATAGGCCGTCATCATTCGGCATTTGTCAAACTTGAAGTCACCTTCCCCCTTCAATTAAGTGATCCTGCATAAGCGGATGTACAAGGCTGTATTCAACGAACCCGTAACCATTCCTTTATTATTAACCTTTTCTTCTTCTTCTTCTTTCGGATCACGGTGACACATCCAAAGGACATTACTACACCGCACATGCGTCAGGGGTGCCCTAATTTGCCCTAATAAAATTAGTAATATATTGAACAGGATCTCTATGACTATCTAAACCATCAATCAAAGCAGCAGGAAGGTTATTCCAATCTTTCAGAGTACTAGGAAGAAAACTAAATTTATAACAATTAGACCGAGAGTAGAGTTGACAAAAATGGAGATTGTGCATCCCACGAGTTTTCCGAGTTGGATGACTGAGTTTGTCAATGGGAATATTAGCCTTACCAAAAAACCTTTCGAGAAGAGAATAAGTCTGTTTTGCTCGCGACGATCAGCTAGCGTGGGGAGATCAAGGTCCTTCAAAATAGATGTCATCGACCCTGGCTCGCGAGAAAATTCGGAGCTTACAAAACGAGCCGATCTCCTCTGGATGCTCTCAAGCTTATCTTGTAAATAAGACTGATGTGGGTCCCATACGCAACAAGCATACTCCAAAACAGGCCGAAGGAGACCCTTGTAGGCAGCTAACTTCACATCGCGAGAGCAAAATGATAAATTTCTATAAAGTATGCCCAAAATCTTATTACCCTTATTGCAGATAGATTGAATGTGCTTTTCCCAGTTTAAGTCGTTAGAAATCGTGACACCTAGGTACTTTATCGAGTCAACCTTAACTAACTTCACATCGTTCAAGACATAATCGAAGTTGACCGGATTTTTTTTTCTAGCGAAAGTAATGATGTTGCACTTAGAGGGCTGGAATCTCATGCCCCAAGTCTTGGCCCAAAGACCTAGATTATTAGTCCGGGGGAAAAAACAAAAATTTCCCTTTTGGGAATCAAAAAAGTCATAGCAAAAGAAAATTTTAAAGGGGCCTTTTCCCCCCCTTTTTTAAAACTTTAAAAATTTAAAAGAAAAAAAATTTAAAAAAAAAAGGGAATTTTTTGTCATACTTTAAACCATGCCCCCCTTTTTAAAAAAGGGCCCACCGAAAACTAAAACCACCCGTAAAATATTTAAATTTATTTGTCACTCAATTAATTTACAAGGAAAATTTTTATAGGAAAAACGTTTAATTTTAAAAAAAGTGGTTTAAAAAATTTTTAAATTTTTAAAAAATTGGAAAAAAGGAAGTTGGAAAACAAAAAGGCTTTACCCAAAAAAAAAATTCTATTGCAAAAAAAAAATTTCCCATGTAAAAAAAAAAAGTTTTTTTTAAAAACAGAAACAAAAATTTGGGTCCGATTTTTAAATTTTCCTTTTAAAACGTTTTTAACTTTACCCTTTTTACAATTTTTTTCTTAAACTAAGGCTTTTTTTTTAAAAAAGTATAACCCAAAAATAAATTGGAACCAAAAAAACCCAATTTTTAAAAAAAAACTTAAATTTTTTTTTTTGGGGGAAAAAAAAAAAAATTTAAAAAAAAAAAAATTCCCCAATCAATTTTTCCCACGAAAAACCCTTTAAAAACCCTTTTATCCCCCCCCCAAAAAATTTTCTTTTTTTTCTGCCTTAAAAAACAATACACCCCACCCCCAAATTTTTTTTCCTTATTTTACAAAAATCCCCAGGTTTTAAAACGAAGGGTTTCCAAGAAGGGGGGAAACCCCAAAAACGGTAAGGGGAAACAAGGGGTTTTTTCTAACGCGTACGGAAAAAAATTTGGGGTTTCGGAAACTATTTTTGTGGGGCCAAAAAAAAAAAAACCCCAAAAAAAATTTTTTTTTTAAAAAAAGGGTTAGTAAAAGGGGGAAAATTGAGGTTTAAACCCAAAAAAAAAAAGGGTAAGCTTGTACCCCCAATCGAGCCGAAAAACCCGAAGGGCCAAAAGCTTTTGAGAAATAAATGGGCCAAAAAACGGGGGTTTTTTCAAAGAAAAATTGGAAACCCGGAGTTGGTGAAATTTGTTTGTGCGACGAAGCAAAGAAAGAAACCCCGGGGAAAACGTTTTATAACGGAAAAAGGTTAACGGAAAAACCGAGTGGATTTACAAAAAAAAAAAGTTTGGGGGGAAAAAACCCCGTAAAATTTCCACAAAAAATCATAAATAAATGATTTGAGTAAGTTTTTTAAAAAAATTTTTTTCCCAAAAAAGCCCCTTTTTAATTTAAGTTTAAAACCCCCCCCCCCTTTTTACTCAAAGGGGTTTCCTTTTGAAATGGGCCCTTTTGGGGCCCCAAAAAAAAAATTTTTCCCCTTTCCCCAAAACACAAAAACCCGGGGGGACTAAAAAAAGGGGGGAACAAAAATTTAATAAAAAAACCCCTTTTCCCCCCGGTTGCCCCCAAACCGGGCCCTTTTTTATTTTGATTTTAAAACCCCAAATTTATTAAAAACATTTTGTCGAAGGTTTACCGGTTTTTTCTATTTCCACTAATTTCAAAAAGAAACCCCTAACCCGTTTGAAACCCATTTTTTTGAAAATTTTTAAGGGTTTTCCCCGCCTTTGGCTGGCTTTAAGGGGTTGTGCGGGTTCCGATCAGGCTTAAAATTTTGGAAAACTTTTCTTCCCCCTTCCGGGTTTTAAACCCTTAAATACCCCGGACTGGTTTCAGCGGTTTAAAAAAATTTTTTGGGAAAAGGGGGCATTTGGCCCCCTTTTTTTAATAAAAAGGGGTTGGGTTTTTCCGTTAACTGTGGTTTCTTATTTTTCCCCTTTTGGGTTTCCCCCAATTGGTTCCAAAATTTTTGGGCCCCTTTCCTTAAAAAAAAGTTTTTTGATAAAAAAAGGGGAAAGGGTTTTGGGGGTGTTTTTTCCCCTTTTTTGTTTTTTTCTGGGGGCCCCCTTTTTTTTTTTTTTAAACGGGGTCCCGGGTTTCTTTTCCCAAAATTTGGAAGAATTTTTCCCCTTTAAGTTAAACCCCCCTTTGGGCCCCTTTTTTTCCCCTTTTAAAGTTTTTTTGGTTTCTTAGATGGGAAAAAGACCCCTTTAAAAATTTTTTTAAAAAAAAACCCAAAAGGAAAAAGTAAAAATTTTTTGGAATCCCCCCTTTTGGTTTTTTTAACGGGAAAGAGCATTTTTTTTTAAATAATTTACCCCGGGATGGAATCATTAAAGGGTAAAAAAATTTAAAAATTCGGCAAGAATATTTCAGATGGGAAAAGCGGTAGAAGAAGGAAAAACTTATAAATTTTTTTTTTTCGCCGGGGCCGTTGCCTTTAATTTTGGGGGGTTTTTTCCTTTTTAAAAACCGGGCCCCCCTTTTCTGATATGGGCCTTGACCGAATAAACGCCCCCCCCGAACCCACGTTCAGCATAGATTCGACACGGGCTACTCGAATTAGAATAAAGGGACTGTAGGGGCAAATCTTTTTCCCCTTTTTTTTTTTGCCGAAACAAACCCCCGTCTTCAGACAATTTTTAATTCTGTTTTAATCCCTCCACCAGCAACAAGGAGCAAAACCTTTTTTAAGGGTTACCAAAGTTATAGGGAGGGGAAGGTTCATGCAGAACTCTTCTCAAGGTTTAGGAACATTATACTTCCTAACCCCCCTTTTAATTTTGGTAACATTGCTAACTTTAGGTGGCAAACACAGGGGTTTTTTGATAAAAAACGGGAAAACAGAATTTCAGCTCCTAAAAAAGCGACATCACTCGGCAGGTAAATTCTGTCTAAAGGGGAAACGTTGATTCATACGAAACCACGTATACCCTGTGACAGTAGGTGGGCTACCCCTAAAGCACAAATAAAAATTTATAAATTCGCAACTTCCTGAGTTCCTTATGACCGATTTTGTGAATGGTAATAGAACAGTTTAAAACGGCACGTTTTAGAAATACAATTTAAGTCCCCAGCCAAAAATAAGTGTGAAACCCCGGGGATAGTGAAAAAATTGTTAAAAAAAAGGGAAAATCTTTCCGCGGGGGCATTCGGAGCTGCACTTAAAATGCGAAAGAAAGTACCCTTAAAAGTTAAAAAAAGAGATGGACACGACCTATGAAACGTGTAAAAATATGGGAACATTACACGTAACCTTTCTAAGTAGGGCAAAGCAAACTCCTCCCGAATATGGGGTTTTCGGGGGAGTAGTAGATAGGGGGCCCTCCCATTGTCACTGAAGGGTTTTAATCGGCGCGGGAAATTTAGGAAAGTCCCTTTTGTAACAAGATATGGTGAAAACTTTGCACCAAAAAAGAGTTTTTGGGAAAATTTAGTAGGGTTCCAGCCCATTTACATTCGCGAAAACCCACCCAAATTTATGAAATCGTAGTAAAAGTAAAAGGATAAGTTGAAACAGCCCACAGAGAATAGGTGAATGTTTGAAAACAATTTTGGACTTCAAGAAAGTACGATCCCCAAAAACTAAGCTCTTGCCCTTCACAAAATCAGGGTTCTGGGGGCCATGTGTAAATCCTTTCCTTTGGGTGACAAGATTGACCGCACGATTTTACGGGACAGGGGAAAAAAGGAGGTTTGTTTGGGATGTTCCTTTTCGAAGACCATCAGTGGTAAAAAATTTGAAAAAGTACGAAAATCTTTGGGAAAAACACAGTGCCCGGCCATCTTCAGGAAAATTTTTGCCCATCTTTACCCGCTATCGGTCCCGGAAGGAAAACGGAGGGTTAATCTCGTTTAAAAAAATTCTCTTTTACGTTGGCTGAGAAGAGCTCCTGCACCTCGGTATAGTAGCCCCAACATTAGGGCCAAGGTGGTTTTCAAAATTTCCAATTTTCCAAAAACCCAAAACTACGGGCCTTGCTCTTGGCTTTAAACAACATTTTCCTCCCCAGCAGTGTACGTGTAGGATTTGGGGTCCGAGGGAAGAGGTACTGGGTTTATTGGAGTCTCACCTGACAAAAATAGCAATTTCTCCTTTTGAACCATACCTGGGGGACTAGACTAGTTGATACTGTTGGGAGGGAAATTGGGCCTCCGTCTTATGATCTGTCCCTTCCCCATGATTGGGGTTTGGGAAAGTTCCCTGTTCCCCCCTAAAAAAGGGTTTGATTGGTTCCGGAGTCAAAAATCCTTTGGCATCTTGCATTTCATTACCTCAGGCAGTAACTTTAGTTCATCATTACACTATCAAAAATCCACCTCGGGTTCAGTTCCCTCGTAGTACAACTTTGAGAACATTGCCCCCGTTTCACAATGGGACCAACGTAATGGTCTTTCATTTGCCTGTGGGCTGGGGGACCTGACTCACGGGTTGAATGAACTGAAGACCGTCAGTCATTTTTCCCCCCACTCCCAAAAACATTCCCCATTTTAAACCTTTTACGGGGACTACCCGAAAACCCACCTTAAAGGGCAGGGTTTATCTTTTTGGGGGAAAGGATTTGGGGGCCCCTTTTAAAAAGAGGGCCGGTTTTTGGAAACGGACACTTTACGGGCTCCTTACATTCGCTAGCGAATTGTCCCCAAAATTTTTGGCCCGGAAAAAACACGTGACCTCACAACTCTTGCGTTATGCCCCCTTTCCCCCCCACTTCAAGCAAGTCCAGGTGTCCCTAATAACGAACCCAACAGTTTTTGCCTCCGAGGGGAATAGAGGAAGGGATTCCTTGTGGGGCTCTATTTGATACTGCCCTTTGCCATTGAACCTTGGGGGTAATCGCAAAAAGTCAATATTGACCACACCAACTTTGCCCTATTTTCCCCAAATACAAAGCGAATAATGTCGTCCCAATATGCGGAACAAAATAACACGTTAACAAAGGGATCGCTGAATTGGATACGTGTTCACAGTGTAGGAAATGTGGGGGGAAAAAAGGAGGGATAAAACTTTTCCAAACCAATTGACACTTTAAAAAAGTTCGTCCCCAAATTTTTCCTGGTAATTCCGAACTGCTAACAAATGCACCCAAGGATCTACGCCATTCGCTTTCAAAAATTCAAAAACTTTGCCTTTTTAACATTAATTCGATTCAGATGTAGAGTAGAGTGCGTTTAACGACGCCATCTTTTTTTTTTTTTTTTTTTTTGAAGGAAAACTTTATTTCCGTCATACAATATTACACTTTTTTCAATTTTTTAAACAATCCTCTTCCAATCACCCTTTGTTTTAAAAAGGGAGTTTTAGATTTCAATTTTTTACAATGAAAAATAAATTTTTACTGAAGAAAAAAAGGGGAAATTTACAGTCTTTTTTTTTTTTTTTTTTTGAATTTAAACTTTATTTCAAATCATTTAAAATATTTGCACCCTTAAAGAGATATAAGTAGGAAAACTTTAAAATTTCATGGGGATATGTACATCTAATACAATTTTTTAAATACAGTTTTTTGTACAGTTCTATGTACAGAAGTACAAAATTTAAACCTAATTTTAAACAATTTTATCATTTTTTTTTCGCTTGAAAGGGGAAAAAATTATATAAGTGTTTTAAAAAATAAAGGAAATTTGTTTTCAAGAATTTCCAAAGAAACAATTAACCAATAGGGGGTTATTACTAGGAATCTGAATTCTCAACCTTATTGTTACTTATGTGAACGAAAAAATGTTTGCTCACCCAAAGCTTTTGATACTTAGTTTTAGTAAAACGATTGAAATCCGCAGCAACACGGGTTTTGATCTCAGAGATAATAATGGAAAGGATTTCACGAGGAGATTGATTCTCTGATTCAAACACCAGCAGACACCTAGATTTCCACAGAATAAACTTAGCAATACAGAACACAAACCAAATTTTATCAAATACCGAAGTTTCAATGCTTTTACTTGGGAATCCATATAAGAAAAAGTTTTCACCTAGATCGGGATGAGAAGTTTCCTTAGTCGAATCATTGAAGACTTTCTTAACCCATTTTAAAACTGGTTGAATCTTTGGGCAGTCCCAAAGAAGGTGGGAAGTCGTTTCAATCTCAGTGCAAACTTCGAAAGGACAGACACCGTCACCCATGCCCCATTTATTACTCCTTTGCCCCGTGTACAGAATACCATGAACTAAGCGCCATTGAAAGTCTTTTTTTTTTTTTTGAATTGAAACTTTATTTCAAATCATTAACATATTTGCACCATTAAAGAGATATAAGTAGGAAAAACTAATATTTCATGGAGAGTATGTACATCATAATACAATTTTAAGTACAGTTTTATGTACAGTTCTATGTACAGAATGTACAAATTAATCCATAATTTTAATCAATTTTATCTATTTTGTTTCCGCTTGAAGGGAAACAATTATATACAGTGTTAAAATATAAAGAGAACTTTGTTTACAAGAATTTCCAATGAAGCAATTAACACAATAGGGGATTCATATACTAGGAATACTGATGTCACGAGTCCCTCCTCCGCTGGGGTTACCGGACACGACGAAAAGACAAGAACTACACCGAGGTGTAATCTTTGGAATTTTATTCCAGCATAAAAAACCCTGTAATGAAGTTATATACAAAAATAAAGTTAATTTTATATTACATAATATGAAAACCTGGAAAATGAAAGAAGCAGTAGCATTTTTGATTTCATTGAATTAAAAATTAATACAACATATAACGTCAACAAATAACCTTTAACTCAATTTTGAACATAACATGCAACGTGAATTTTGTAATAATTACACTTCTGTGCAAAATAAACTTAAATAGCAACATATACTTCAAGAAACCTCAATACAATTTTGCACCTGTTTGAGAAACATAAAGCTAACCAAACATAACTCTCTTAACCAGAAAAACTATCGAAACAACTACGTTTCTTAACCGGTTTAAACTGCCACGGACACTTTTCCGTCTGATATCTTGGGCGGAGCCCTACAAAACTAGCATTTCCCAAATCATAACTAACTGCGACCTTATGGGGAAGCTAAATCCACGTAGCCATTGCTACAACATAATTAACAGCCTGATAAATATCTAGGCTAACCGCATGAGAGTTGTTGTCCGGACAACAACTCTCTACAACATATAAAACATAACGGCGACTCGTCGGCTGGGCGTCCTCCCTCAGTCCGTAGTCTTACTCGAGTGCCACGAGCTCACCCTTGCCTACCCACACTAAGCGTCCTCACAAGCTCTAAACAATGCAGGGGCATGCGAATCATCGCCATACAAAGCTTTTCAAAATGTGCGTTACGTAATCACAGCTGTGCTGTACCCTGGATTTTGAATGAGAAGTTGCTCTAGGCAAAGCTTACGAATTCATTAGTTTACAAAATTCCGAATACTTGTGACAACTGAATTTCAACTTATTGTTACTTATGTGAACGAAAAAATGTTTGCTCACCCAAAGCTTTTGATACTCAGTTTTAGTAAAACGATTGAAATCCGCAGCAACACGGGTTTTGATCTCAGAGATAATAATGGAAAGGATGTCACGAGGAGATTGATTCTCTGATTCAAACACCAGCAGACACCTAGATTTCCACAGAATAAACTTAGCAATACAGAACACAAACCAAATTTTATCAAATACCGAAGTTTCAATGCTTTTACTTGGGAATCCATATAAGAAAAAGTTTTCACCTAGATCGGGATGAGAAGTTTCCTTAGTCGAATCATTGAAGACTTTCTTAACCCATTTCAAAACTGGTTGAATCTTTGGGCAGTCCCAAAGAAGGTGGGAAGTCGTTTCAATCTCAGTGCAAACTTCGAAAGGACAAACACCGTCACCCATGCCCCATTTATTAATCCTTTGCCACTTGTACAGAATACCATGAACCAAGCGTCATTGAAAATCTTTTAGCTTGTTATCAAGTTACCCATGAAAACATAGGTCTCCATATTTCCTTCCATGGATAAGACGGATGGTCCCTTACCGCTAATGTGAACATCAGAAGGCAAGGCTGTAACCTCTTAGAAATGTCTTTGACCCTACAAACATTATTAGCAAAATCTTTGTCTAAGCTATAAAGCGTCTTAATAACATTACATGCTTTGACCAAGGAGTTGGTACACACATTGGAATTTGGTTTCATGTTAAACCAAACATGAGGATAGTATTTCCGGAGTAGCTTCGCAACAAAGAAAAGAGTCAGCGTGAGGTGGACTGGAGGAGTATTACCAACAAGTATGTTAAGTAGTGGCTTCACTAGCAACGCATCTAACTTAAGTCTAAAATTGTCTAAGCTGAGACCGCCATTCCCTGTTTGCAACGAAATGACCGTCCTAGAGACGAGGTCAGGTTTATTCTCCCCCCCCCCCCCAAACGAAAAGCAAAAACTATTTTGTAGACAGCCCTAACGACACTGTCCGGACATGAAAAACCAGGGGCTACGAAATAGAACAAGGGGTAAATTATCGTGGTTAATTACAAGCACCTTGCCAAGGAGAAGTTAAATGTCTGTTTTTCCACAAATTTGAGGCGCTTTTCGACACTTTTAAACTCTCTCCTCCCAATTAGCTTGAACAGCGTTGTCAGATCCAAAAAAACGACTCCGGTAATCTTAATCGAGGTAGTACTCCATTCAATATTGTTTTGTAAGTTTTGTATGGCAAACCTCCCGAGCTTTAAACCTTTAGTCTTTCTCATATTAATGGAAGCCCCAGTGGCTGAATGGAACAAGTTAAATACATTAAGAAACATATCAATATCTGAAATACTGGTGGCAACACAAGTGGCGGTCGTCAGCGTACTGTAAAACTTTATACGAGCATTTCCCCCAGGGATGATAAAGCCACTAATATTATCACATTGGTTGATATAGCAAGCAAAATGGTTCGATAAACAAAAACATAAAGGGAAGGATACAAAGGACACCCTTGCCTCACCCCCCGCTCAATGAGGACGGGGTCGGAGAGACTTCCATTAATAAGTAATGACTGTAAATGTCCCTATAAGAATGGAAAACCCACTTGCAAAAGTTATCGCCAAAATTAAGTTTTCTGAAGAACCTTTGATAAGAATCTCCAATTAACACGATCAAAAGCTTTCTCCTGGTCTATGGAGACAAGAGCACACGGACCGTTTCTTCATAGTAGAGAATCTATGATGTCCTCTGATTAACAATAGATTGCTATGTATGGATCTTCCAGGCACAGAACAAGCTTGATATTGGTTAACAATCGTGGGCATAACTTTGCTGAGTCTAAGCTGCAAAACTTTTGCAAGTAGTTTGTAATCGGCATTTAATAAACTAATGGGGCGCCAGTTAGTTTGGATCCAATGAATCCCCATTTTTTGGGAAGAAGTGTAACGACACCAGTACGCTGGCTTTTTAGAAAGACTACCTTTACAAAAGATGTCATTGAATACAAGAGTTAAATCAGTGCTTAATAAATCGGCAAAACTTGCATAAAATTCATACGAAAGACCATCACTTCCTGGGGCCTTATTCTTAGCAGCTAAATGAATTGCATTTTGAACCTCACCTAAGGTGATTTGATGATCTCAGCTGTTTTTATCGTCATCAGAAAGAGACTTGCTTAGACATTTAACAAATTCATCTTGTATAAACTCATTACAACCACACTGCTCGGAGAAGAGTTGACTATAAAAATAGTAAAAGAAGGACATAATAAACTTATTTTCATACACAATACTACCATCAGTATTCCGAATGCTCCTTATCACTTTTTGTTCGGCCCGATACTTTTCTTGTCTAAAGAAGAAGGCAGAAAGTTTTTCCCCTTCCTCTAGGTAATTAGCTCTAGTACGAATGAAGGCTCCGTGAACTTCAGCATTTAAAATTTTTTCGATTTCCTCCGAATTGGAGTCCGAAAGTACTTTTTGTAATTTCTCAATTCGGTGTCTTTTGTCTTGAGCAATACGAATTCCGTGACGTATGGCAAGTTCTTTTATTCTTGATTTCACATTTTCCCACCAGTCGGTAATAGAGCCGAAGGCGGGCTTCAAAGTTGACCAAAGTTTATACTGGTATCTTAAATCATGAACAAAGTCCTCATCGTGACTAATAGATGAATTATACTTCCAGTAGCCTTTCCCCTTCCTGGGGGTATTATTCAGACTAAACTTCACGTAAACAGGGTCATGGTCGGAGAAGGGGAGAAAGACAGTGTCAACTTTGGTAACGGCAAAATTCGTCGGCAGATACAGTCTGTCTAACCTCGAACTACGGTCCCCACGAGCCCATGTATGTCCAGGGGTGTTCGGATGAAGGGTCCTATAGCAGTCAACTAATTATACTGCGAAACAAGGTCTTGGATTTCATCACGGCCAGCGAAGGAATGCGTATTAGCATTTGTACTGGAACGATCAATGGGATCAATAACACAGTTAAAGTCACCCCCTAATATGATTGGATTACTGCCCCTTGTATGAACATATAGCTCATTGAAAAACATCTTCCTTTCTGATGGACTATTCGGTGCATAGATATTGCACACACGAAAGGAAGTATCGGCGGTAGTGCAAAGGACGGAGATGCAACGACCAGAAGTATCTTTCCTAATATCAGATATTTCACACCTAAATCTGTCTTTAATGGCAATGACTACCCCACCCGACCTATTTGAACGACTCGAGGAAAAGTAAACAGGGCCACCCCATTTAGCTTTAAAAGTTTTTAAGTCTTCGCTTGAAGACAAGAACGTTTCTTGCAAGAGCATAATATCTACATTGTACCACCTGAGAGCACTTCTTGGGGTCTCGTAACCAGTCAGTCCGCAGCTGCTCGAAAAGAGCTTCTTTCTCTTACATTTTATGCATGACGTTTCGTGACGTCATACGGCTGTGAATAGTAAATAAGCTAAAGATACGAATTTCGAAGCCTAATACCTTAATAATTAGGAGCTAATAAATCGTCAAAACTATGAAATCTACTGGAAAAGACATAAGCAGTACTTTTGGTGTCCAGTTTAGAGTACAAGCGTACGTAAAAAGTGTGAATTTCAATCGATTTATGAAACGTCTTAAATGTGTTTCCAAAGCTCCGTAAAATTGCCCATTATTAATTTGATTCGTTGTAAAACCACTCAGTTTTTACTCATATGGAGGCAAAATTTTGTCTTCTATCCAGTGATATCACTTTTGCACCATAAAACCTCGTCCATGAGTCAGGTACACGGCAAATTCCACTACGAATTTACTGGGGCGCCTCTAGCCTATACACGTATCGTAGGCCTACTTACGCGAAATGGTGGCTGGGCAAGATCTGCGACGGCCTTCTGCGCTGCACATTAAACGCATTCAGTGCGATTCCCCTGTACCTATAGGTTGTTTTATCAGCACAGAATATTGTTTCATTTTCTGCTTCGTGAATTTTCGAAGCAAATTAAACCTATACTAATGACACCTCCATACGTAAGGAAATAGTGTACACTTGCTGGGTAAATCCACTGGCACCAACACGGTGTGGAAAGGTGTCACTGGCTATACTCGGTGTCAGCCGTGCTGATACAAATGTGTCTTTCTGTTTGCAAATTGGCCTAATGTAAGAGAACTGGGCCCCACTTATTTGGAAATGGTACAGACTGTTGGAAATTATTATATTATATATCAAATTCAAAGTCACATATGTTTGTTTCTTAAACTTTCTCCATATTGACATACTTCATACTAGCAGACCCCTCAGTACAGCCAAGAGACTGGGCTGTGCCAAACACTCAGTGTACTTGACTGATGAGCAGGGACTCAGGTGGGTAGGCCTACAGTGAGACCTGTAACTCCATGCTGGGACAGGCAAGGGTCAAGGAAAGAACAACAGTAATAAAGATGGGTACCTAATATCGGAAACACCATGTGGGTTCTAATATAATGGTTTGTACAGCCCCATTCAGTCAGTGTTTTCCACCATTGCAGGTGCTAGCCCCCTTTGCAAGCAGCTGTATTTAGTAATACCATACCTTGGTAATGCCACGGCATCACATTTCAATGGATTTCCCTCATGGGGACGGGTTGATAATCAAGGTATATGTTCCATTATTAGTAGGCCTACTCTAGGCATGTGGTCCTGGCCTGGGGTCAGCAATCCATCTCCACCATGTATTAACTGGTAAATTTCACAGTTATATGTACTACCATGACCCTGTTTGGAGATAATTAGTTTTGGTATGAAATCTATATACTCATTCCCATCCATGGGGCTTCTTGTAATTTACTGGGGTCCTTAGGATCATACCACAAGACTATAATAGCTTGGGCAAATCAAGCAGAATGAGGCCAATGTTATCACAAGTTTTCATGATGTGCCTCTTGGATAGGCCTGCAGTGAAATTGATATGACCCTGAAAAGCAATGAATGCAGTGCAGCCTATGAATTACACTCTTGACTATATTTCCTCTTACTCCTCTCCCCACACCTTATCTCAGACTAGACTTAGTATAGGAGGATATATGGTTATACTGCCTCATCGGATATTCTTGCCTGATTGTTGCTAGACTGCTAAGAAATAGTAAATCTATCACATGCCTACAGTCCCAGTGTAAACTGTTGGGATATTCCCATCTTCGTTGCAAGAGTTTTTTTGTCCTCATATTCAGTGAAAAAAAGAAATACCACAGCAAAGTAAGAAATTCAATGCTGCCCAACAAGCTTGTTAGCCTCCTGAACATCAGAAAGATTGGCCAGTTCATTGAAGACACAATTCACAAATTTCTGGGAATGTATTTACAGGATTTTTACTTTACCTGTAGAGAAGAGAATGTTAAAACTCCTCAGGTAGTAACATGAGAGAATGCTAGAAAATCATAACATACAGCCACTTCCTGATAATCAGTAGTTGCCACTCTAGCACCACGTTGAGGTCAGCTTTTGGGACTTCAAGCCAGAGTAATTGTTAAGAAGCAAAGTGCAAGGAATTGTGAATTTGATTGTTCTTGGCACAGAAGCCTGGATACCAGTCCATTGAGTGGACAAAATGTTCCAATCAAGTACATTTCTTTACATGCACTGCTGTATGTAAAGTCCAAACAAAATGAAACACAGTACTAAATGCTCAAATTTTCCATGGCATTTTTTGTTCACTTCAGTGCAATAAGCTTCCAAAGAGAGAAAAAAAAACAAGATTGTTTTATTAACTTTATTTCCTAGTGATACACATATAAACAAGCATATAGGGTGCCTAGTGCTAATGCACAAAAACATGCTGGCAAGTTTGAATGAAAACAAATCATGATTAAATTACTGGAATTATTCTGGGCCAGAATACTTGAAATAGTTTCAACCTAGTTCAAAAACAGAAATGATTAACTGAATAATCCCACTTGTAAACAACTTACAAGTGAGAGACTGAGTGAAAATAACCCTTCAGTACATGACTGGCAAGAAGTATTCAACATATGATAGACAGCTGAAAGGTAAGTTTGGCAAACAAAAAGACTTTGGAAGAGTCCAGTGAATGTATATCTCAAACTAAAAATCAGGTTTTTTATGCTAATGTGATTATTAATTCTTATAGTGCCTTGGGCCCGGAAATGAAGATGCTGATTAGCCTACAGTATATACAATACAGGGTGAAAGGGGAAGGGTTAGGGTGTTAAGGTGGTATTGGAGGTTCTTTGAGTTAAGGAGTCTTAATAATTTTGACTGTATCTAAATCTATGTACCCGTACTAACTAAAATAGTGATTATTTCAATGTATGGTATAAATTGTTTATACACTTTATTTGAGAATTGTAACTAAAATGGCAAGCAGTCACACAATTAAGAGGCACACCCCAACTTAAACTTTATCAGAAGGGTTGCCACTGCATGAAAAATGTATGGCACTGACAATGTGCACTCAGTGTACATTATAAACAGATGTTGAGTAACAAACTTATGACAGTCGTGTTACCACCATCACTAAAGTTACACATGCATTTATATATTGCAAATATAGTTTTTGTAACGTAACGTTACTACAGTACTACAAGTGGACCCATAGCCTTGCCCTGCTTGCACTGTTAGGTTCAAAAATATATTTCTTGTTTGCCCCTTGACTCGTTTAACATAAGTTTGCAAAACATTCGAAAAGCAATTATCCTAAAATGAAAGTATGGTAGACCTACGAAACCTACGATAACGCGTAGCACTAAAGCACATTATAAGCCTATAGGCCTAGTATAACGTGTGTACATACACGACACACATTATGCATATATGTTGTACAGTAAATATCGCTACAGGTTTAACGGTTGTTTACAGTTCACTCCATAAATTAAACTACGTAATTTTGGTATTGGCAGAAAGCCTATGTTCTAGTCTCCAAACATCGATAGAAAAATATCAAACTGCATCACTCCATGAGTCAGGTACTCGCAAAGTTTGACACCACCTTTTAACACATGAGAATTCACTGCATCTTTCTGAGAGCGTATTTTTGAAAAATATAATAGAAAAACCTAAAAAATCTTTGATTTCCAAGAGGAAGGAAGATCAAAGATTCACTTACCAACACCAAGATAGGAAGGTGTACGCCTACTTTTGCATTATTCAACAAAAGGTGGACCACACTTGCCAGTCACAGTTCCGCGAAATTTCATTCGCCCAGATTTACCAGTAGGCGGGAATGCTAGAGAAGTGATCACGTGACTTCATTAACTCGGTAGTTGCGGACAGACTGTAACCCATTCACATTAAATGTGGCGATGTACAAGGCGACCATGATGAGGATAGAAAATACATGCTCCATTAATCAGAATTCCTTTTCAAGAAATACCGGTCAAAAAATTCAACCTCGTGTTTCTCAACAAAATCCGGATGTTCACAAGCTACGTGCCAAATCCAATCTTGTGGGGTGGTGTACTCCGCCCTACAACTTTTCAGTAAGCACGAGTAGCTCCGAGGCTTTAAATCCGGATGAAAAAATTGAGTATGTTCTTTCAACAAGGTGTACTTTGAGAAAACCTCCTTGCAATCTTTTGCATAGCAGGAATGCCAAGGCTCTTCTTCAATGAATATCTGAGTCATTTTAACTGTATCCTTAGGGTCCTCTGTGAGGAAACGAGTACTAGATCTGGATCTTGTACGTCCCACGCGCTTGGTTGGGGTGGGAGGAGAAACACTTTTGCGTTTGGACGATTTGCTAGGATCCTGGTCTGCAACAGGCTGTGAAGAAATAACTCGGCTTTGGACCAACGTGCCAGCACCCTTTAGAGGGGATGGTTGGGACTGTGCCTTCTCAGGTACTAGGCTGTCTTTCTCATTTATTTTGGTTTTTTCTTTCTCCTTTATTACATTCACAGATTTCATTTGACTGTCCTCCGTCACCTCTGCCCAGTTTTTGGGAGCCGCTGCCAGCAGTTCGGCTGCTGCTTCACCCTCAAATAAGTCCTCTTGGCTGTTAACTTCGCTCGCCGTGTCCATGACAGAAGGGTCTTGGGTATCAGGTATTACCTCTGGTTGCGAAATGCTTTCCAGTTCAACACCGTCACTGTTTTCAACATCAAGCTGAGATCCTTGTTCCGACATCTCTACGCCCTCCATATCCAATAGATTGGTATCACTGGAATCAATTTTGACAGGCGACGCCTCTCCAGCTACCCACGCCGTGGATTGTTTGAACTTGCTGGAGAAGGATACAGGGCAGTTCCGAAATGTATGTCCGGATTTGTCACATGTTGTGCAACCATCATCCTCTACACACGTTTTGCTTGTATGACCCAGTCCTTGACATTTGAAACATTTTGGCAGGTTACACTCTTTGGCTTCATGGCCTATAACACCACACTTCATACAAGTACGTGGTTGCCCCCAGTATCGTACCCAACAATTCCTGCCACCAAGTCGGAGAGATGACGGTATATGATCCTTAATTTCAATTTGATATTGTCTTATTCCATTATAGACGGTGGGATAATCAGACAATGTCAAAAAACGGCCACAGACAACCTTACCATATCTTCCTAATACGAATCTTACAACGTTATCTTCCACTTCGAATGGCACATGGAGTACATTAACGACAGTCGCGGAACTAGTATACGAGGTAACTGTATAGCCATTTCCAGATGACAACGAGGGCCAGAACCGCTTCTTCAATTCAACAGACTTGAATGTAATGTCCCATAATTTCCCAGGTAAGTTTTGCACTGCTGTCAAATGAAGCGTAGGATCAATACCACAATCCTTCAGAACAGTAAAAACTTGACTACTCCCTTCCACAGAATCAAAACATAACTGAACAGACTTTTCGCGGAGCAAATGATCTAAGCCCGCCATATTGAAACTGTCTTCTTTTTTTTTTTTTTTTTTTTTGAATTGAAACTTTATTTCAAATCATTAACATATTTGCACCATTGAAACTTTTTTTTTTTTTGAAGGAAAAATCTTTATTTCCATCCAAGAAACTATATACACTATAATACAATATTGATAATTTACAATTATTTACAAATAATTTCAGTTTGAAAGTTAAGTTAATACGGCATTCACTTCCATACAATTCAGCCTGCTAACTGCATTCTTGACTTAATTTGTAATCAAATTCAATTAACAGAAAAAAAGTATCAGTCAAGGCACTATATAATAATATTCATTTAATATTATACATAAACATATACATATATCATACATATATTAACAAGTGAAGTCAAGCACAAAAATTAAGCTGCATATTAATTCCAATGTAATTCAGAGAATTACTCACTTCACTTAGTTGCCCTGAATATGAAACAGAGCGACGACTTAACTGTCTGGATAGTATAAACGAAAGAAAAGTTTACCACCTTTAATCGAAACAAAGGAATTCCCTGATATCCAAACCTCTTCAAACTTCTTATTGCTATATCTCTGTCTATCTGCTTTAACACGTCTTTCAATTTGTTTGATTATTGCCAAAATTATAGCATTGGTTGGATGAAGATTTGACTCAAAAACGTGAAGGCATCTGGATTTCCATAAAACGAATTTTGTAACGCAAACCACAAACCACATTCTATTGAAGACAGCCTTCGAGAGTTTGATTTCGGGGAAACCATATAAAAATGATTTTATGTTTCTACCAAACTGACTGCCTGGAGCAAGTACGCGACTTAACCAAGAAAGAATTGGTCTAGCTTTCGGGCATCCTCCAAAAATATGGTCAACAGACTCAACACACGAACAACTAGCCATCGGGCAAATCCCTTCCCCTATTCCCCATTTCTTTATTCTGCTACCCGTGTAGAGAATATCATGGGCTAAGCGCCACTGAAAGTCTTTCAACTTGTTGTCCAAAATAGCATTATTTGCTAGCTTCCAAATTTTGGACCAAGGATAACTTGGATTTTGATCAACACAAGCAATTTTAACGTCGGAATCTCTAAGAAGTTTAACCAATTGTTTCGTGCGATTACGTGAAGTGAAAGTACGATCTAATGTACACAAACGTTTAATAACTTGGCAAACGTAGACCAAGTGGTCTGTACAAACATCAGCATTGGGCATGGGGTTAGACTAAAGTTGAGAATAATGCACCCGAAGTACTTTGGCAGTGAAATACCTAGCAAAAATAAGATGGGTGGGGGTAACATTACTAGAATCCAACATAGGAAACAAAGGCTTTGCCAGAAGCACATCCATTTTGTCTTTCAGGCCGTCGAGTCCCATTCCTCCCTCGTCCTTAGGCAGTACCATGACCTTGCGGTTTACTAGGTCAGGCTTTTTCTCTCCATTTTTCTCTCCCCAAATGAAAGCAAATACAATTTTATGAACTTCTTTGATCACTGACTCAGGGATGGGAAACACTGGAGCGATGAAGTAAAACAAAGGGTACAAGAGAGAATTGACTACAACAGTCTTACCGAAGAGAGACAAATTTCCAGATTTCCAGAAATTTGCTCGTCTAGTAGCCTTTTTGACTTTCTCCGACCAGTTTTCCAAAATGGCATCTTTTGAACCAAACATGATGCCGGTAACTTTGATACGAGTTGTACTCCACGCAATGTCAAGTGGAATTGGCTCCGAGGCCAAACGACCAAGCTTTAGTCCCTGTGTTTTATCAAAATTAACGGAGGCTCCTGTTGCTCTGTGGAACAATTTGAAAACTTCTGTAAACTTAGAAATATCATTAACATTAGAAGTTATACAAGTTGCGTCGTCAGCATACTGAATGAATTTTACTTTTCCAGCAGTCCCGCTGGGAAAATGAAAGCCTTCAATGTCATTACAATTATTAATATATCGTGCTACTGGCTCAATGAAGAGAACATACAGAAGGGGAGACAACGGACAACCCTGCCGAACACCCCGAGAAATACAAATAGGATCGGTAAGTTCTCCATTTATCAATAAGCGACTTTTAATATCAGTGTAAAGTATGGAGATCCACTTAACGAAGTTTCCCCCAAATCCTAATTTACGAAATACTTTGAATAAAAATGACCAGTCCACCTTGTCAAAAGCTTTTTCCTGGTCAACTGAAAGTTAACAACAACCAGTATTCTTCAATTGAGTGTAATCAATTATATCTCTTATGAGAATTAAGTTATTGTGTATTGTACGCCCAGGTACAGCACAGGTTTGAAAATCATTCACAATGTCTGGCATCACTTTGGCTAGCCTAGTTTGAAGTACTTTGGACAAAATTTTGTAGTCGGCGTTCAACAAGCTTATTGGGCGCCAGTATTTTGTGCTCAAAATGTCACCCTTCTTTGCAATCAATGAAATGACGGCTACTTGTTGAGACGAAGTTAGACAACCTCTTTCAAAAACATCGTTATACACCTCTAAAAGATCTGTACCAATTAAATCGAAAAAATTATGGAAAAATTCGTAAGGTAAACCGTCAATACCCGGAGCTTTATTTTTGGAAGCAGTCTTGAGCGCTGAGAAAACTTCATCAATTGAAATCGGTAAATCTAGCTCCTCTTTATGATGAGTGTGTATGGAAACATTTAGATTCTTGATGAAGTCATTTTGTGCAATACTGTCTGTATTCTTGTCTTTGGAGAAAAGACTACTATAATACTCATGAAAAACCTTGCAAATATCATCCTTTCTATCATATATAACACCATTCGGACCACGGATAGAACGAATCACTTTTTTATTACCTCGGCGACTCTCCAATCGAAAAAAAGAAGGAGGACGGTCGCTCTCCTAAATCTAAGTAATTAGCCCTCGATCTAATAAAGGCACCTTCAGCCTCAGCTGAAATTACACTGTCTACATCTTCTAACTGAGAAGCCCTGCACCTGGTCTGTAAATGCTTCAGCCATTCTTTCTTTTCATTTGCACATCTTTTGCTGTGCTTAATGGCAAGCTTTTTAACTCTATTTTTAACCTCCTCCCACCATTCAGATAAAGAGGGGAAACCAGGTTTAAGGGTTTTCCACAGCTGATAATGAAAGCGTAAGTCATTACAGAAATCTTCGTCAGTGTTCAGGGAGACGTTGTATTTCCAGTACCCTTTTCTAATGGAATCACCGATAATAGGCTCAAAGTCAACAAAAACTGGGTTATGATCTGAATAGGGAAGCCGAATAGTTTCTGAACGAAGCACCTTCATACCCCTAGAGACATATATCCTATCTAACCTGGAACTTGAATTGGATCGGAACCACGTATGACCAGGGTTACAATGGTTAATTATCCTATACCCGTCCAATAAATTAAAGGAGGAAATTAATTCCCTTAATGCATTCCTACTCTTATCCGAATCGCTAGTACCACCAACCCTATTCCTATCTGTAATAGTAAGAACGCAATTAAAATCCCCGGCCAGAATGACTGGGTGAGTTCCCCCGATGAACCTGTGAATATCTTTAAAGAAAACACACCTATCTAAATAGTTATTAGGGGCATGAATATTACATACCCGAAAGGTGCACCGTCCAAATGAGCAGAGTACAGTGACTAGTCGGCCAACAGAATCAATCTTCACATCCGACATAATAACAGGCAGAGTCTCCCTAAAAGCAATACAAACTCCTCCTGAACGATTACTTATGCTAGGGGAAAAGACAAACTGCTCTCCCCAAAGGTCCTTTAATATACGGTAATCCTCATTAGAAGATAAAAACGTCTCTTGTAGTAACAAAATGTCTGCGTTGAAAATTTTAGACCATTGAATAACTTTCGAGAATTTTCTTTTATCTCTCAGACCATTAACATTAAAAGATATTATTCTCAGCTTCATGGGTGTAAAGGAAGTTAAGCGAAAAGGACTCCTTCAGTGCTTCAGAAAATACTGGTCAAAAAATTCAAGCTCTTTTTTGGTAACAAAGTCTCCATGATCTGTCGCTATGTGTAGTAGTCACTCCCGAGGGGTGGAAAAGACCAAGGAACACACTTTGTTTAGGGCACATGGGTACTTTGGCTTGTCTTTCTTGGGATGAATTTCAGCTAAATGCTTCTGCAGATCCCTATAACAAGAAAAGGTCTCCCAGCATCCTTTGGCAACACATGAGTGCCACGGTTCTTCTTCAAGGAAAACTTGGGTCATTTTAACAAACTCAATGGGTTCTTCCCTTAGAAAACGAAAGTTTGAGCGAGACTTCCCCTTCTTCCCGGAGGAGCTAGGCTGCGAGGAGCTTCTCTTTCTAGATTTACTTTCGGGATCCTTACTGCGGCGATGTCTAACTTCATCGTTGGGGGACTTAGCTCCCAATGAAAATCTCCTAGCAGAGGCGTCACCTTCCTTGCTATCGCTGCTAAGAGGGACCATTACTTCGTCATCCCTCAAAAGTGGTAAACTTTCAGAGGCATCTGTAACCGACCCCTCCGAACACAAGTTAACCTGGTCAGTGTTCCAAGGTTGAGAGTCCTCAAGGTCTTGTTCCATGGTGTTTTCATCCATTTCCTGATTATCTATAGCCTTAACCGGCAAACTGCACCATTGAAACTGTCTTCTTTTTTTTTTTTTTTGAAGGAAAAATCTTTATTTCCATCCAAGAAACTATATACACTATAATACAATATTGATAATTTACAATTATTTACAAATAATTTCAGTTTGAAAGTTAAGTTAATACGGCATTCACTTCCATACAATTTAGCCTGCTAACTGCATTCTTGACTTAATTTGTAATCAAATTCAATTAACAGAAAAAAAGTATCAGTCAAGGCACTATATAATAATATTCATTTAATATTATACATAAACATATACATATATCATACATATATTAACAAGTGAAGTCAAGCACAAAAATTAAGCTGCATATTAATTCCAATGTAATTCAGAGAATTACTCACTTCACTTAGTTGCCCTGAATATGAAACAGAGCGACGACTTAACTGTCTGGATAGTATAAACGAAAGAAAAGTTTACCACCTTTAATCGAAACAAAGGAATTCCCTGATATCCAAACCTCTTCAAACTTCTTATTGCTATATCTCTGTCTATCTGCTTTAACACGTCTTTCAATTTGTTTGATTATTGCCAAAATTATAGCATTGGTTGGATGAAGATTTGACTCAAAAACGTGAAGGCATCTGGATTTCCATAAAACGAATTTTGTAACGCAAACCACAAACCACATTCTATTGAAGACAGCCTTCGAGAGTTTGATTTCGGGGAAACCATATAAAAATGATTTTATGTTTCTACCAAACTGACTGCCTGGAGCAAATTCAAGTACGCGACTTAACCAAGAAAGAATTGGTCTAGCTTTCGGGCATCCTCCAAAAATATGGTCAACAGACTCAACACACGAACAACTAGCCATTGGGCAAATCCCTTCCCCTATTCCCCATTTCTTTATTCTGCTACCCGTGTAGAGAATATCATGGGCTAAGCGCCACTGAAAGTCTTTCAACTTGTTGTCCAAAATAGCATTATTTGCTAGCTCCCAAATTTTGGACCAAGAATAACTGAAACTGTCTTTTTTTTTTTTTTTTTTGAATTGAACCTTTATTTCAAATCATTAACATATTTGCACCATTAAAGAGAAATAAGTAGAAAAACTTTTAATTCAAGCAAAGTATGTACATCATAATACAGTTTTATGTACAGTTTTATGTACAGTATGTACAAATTAATCCATTATTTTAATCAATTTTATCTACTTTGTTTCCGCTTGAAGGGAAACAATTATATACAGTGTTAAAATATAAAGAGTACTTAGTTTACATGAATTTCCAATGAAGCAATTAACACAACAGGTGATTCATATACTAGGAATACTGAATTTCAACTTATTGTTACTTATGTGAACGATAGAATGTTTGCTCACCCAAAGCTTTTCAAACTTAGATTTAGTAAAACGACTGAAATCCGCAGCGACACGGGTTTTGATCTCAGAGATAATAATAGAAAGGATTTCATGAGGAGATTGATTCTCTGATTCAAACACCAGCAGACACCTAGATTTCCACAGAATAAACTTAGTAATACAAAACACAAACCAAATTTTATCAAATACGGAAGTTTCAATGCTTTTACTTGGGAATCCATATAAGAAAAAGTTTTCACCTAGATTGGGGTGAGAAGTTTCCTTTGTCAAATCATTAAAGACTTTCTTAACCCATTTCAGAACTGGTTGAATCTTTGGGCAGTCCCAAAGAAGGTGGGAAGTCGTTTCAATCTCAGTGCAAACTTCGAAAGGACAAACACCGTCACCCATGCCCCATTTATTAATCCTTTGCCCCGTGTACAGAATACCATGAACCAAGCGCCATTGAAAGTCTTTCAGCTTATTATCAAGTAACCCATGAAAACATAGTCTCCATATTTCCTTCCATGGATAACACGGATTGTCCCTTACTGCAATAATGCGAACATCAGAAGGCTGTAACCTCTTAGTAATGTCTTTGACCCTACAAACATTATTGGCAAAATCTTTGTCTGAGCTATAAAGCATCTTAATAACATTACATGCTTTGACCAAGGAGTCGGTACATACATTGCAATTTGGTCTCATGTTAGACCAAACATGAGGATAGTATTTCCGGAGTTGCTTCGCAACAAAGAAAAGAGTCAGCGTGAGGTGGACTGGAGGAGTATCATCAATAAGAATGTTTAGTAGTGGCTTCACTAGCAACGCATCTAACTTAAGTCTAAAATTATCTAAGCCGAGGCCGCCATCCCCCGTTTGCAACGAAATGACCGTCCTAGAGACGAGGTCAGGTTTATTCTCCCCCCAAACGAAAGCAAAAACTATTTTGTAAACAGCCCTAACGACACTGTCCGGGACATGAAAAACAGGGGCTACGAAATAGAACAAGGGGTAAATTATCGTGTTAATTACAAGCACCTTGCCAAGGAGAGTTAAATGTCTGTTTTTCCACAATTTGAGGCGCTTTTCGACACTTTTAACTCTCTCCTCCCAATTAGCTTGAACAGCGTTGTCAGATCCAAAAACGACTCCGGTAATCTTAATCGAGGTAGTACTCCATTCAATATTGTTTTGTAAATTTTGTATGGCAAACCTCCCGAGCTTTAAACCTTTAGTCTTTCTCATATTAATTGAAGCCCCAGTGGCCGAATGGAACAAGTTAAATACATTAAGAAACATATCAATATCTGAAATACTGGTGGCAACACAAGTGGCGTCGTCAGCGTACTGTAAAAACTTTATACGAGCATTTCCCCCAGGGATGATAAAGCCACTAATATTATCACATTGGTTGATATAGCAAGCAATGGGTTCGATAAACAAAACATAAAGGGAAGGAGACAAAGGACACCCTTGCCTCACCCCCCGCTCAATAAGGACGGGGTCAGAGAGACTTCCATTAATAAGTAATTGACTGTAAATGTCCCTATAAAGAATAGAAACCCACTTGCAAAAGTTATCGCCAAAATTAAGTTTCTGAAGAACCTTGGATAAGAATTTCCAATTAACACGATCAAAAGCTTTCTCCTGGTCTATGGAGACAAGAGCACACGGACCGTTCTTTATAGTAGAGAAATCTATGATGTCTCTGATTAACAATAGATTGCTATGTATGGATCTTCCAGGCACAGAACAAGCTTGATATTGGTTAACAATCGTGGGCATAACTTTGCTGAGTCTAAGCTGCAAAACTTTGGCAAGTAGTTTGTAATCGGCATTTAATAAACTAATGGGGCGCCAGTTAGTTGGATCCAATGAATCCCCATTTTTGGGAAGAAGTGTAACGACACCAGTACGCTGGCTTTTAGATAGACTGCCTTTACAAAAGATGTCATTGAATACAAGAGTTAAATCAGTGCTTAATAAATCCTCAAAACTTGCATAAAAATCATACGAAAGACCATCACTTCCCGGGGCCTTATTCTTAGCAGCTAAATGAATTGCATTTTGAACCTCACCTAAGGTGATGGGATGATCTAAGCTGTTTTTATCGTCATCAGAAAGAGACTTGCTTAGACATTTAACAAATTCATCTTGTATACACTCATTACAACCACGCTGCTCAGAGAAGAGTTGGCTATAAAAATGGTGAAAGACGGACATAATTTCCTTATTTTCATACACAATACTACCATCAGTATTCCGAATGCTCCTTATCACTTTTTGATCGGCCCGATACTTTTCTTGTCTAAAGAAGAAGGCAGAAAGTTTTTCCCCTTCCTCTAGATAATTAGCTCTAGAACGAATGAAGGCTCCGTGAACTTCAGCATTTAAAATTCTTTCGATTTCCTCCGAATTGGAGTCCGAAAGTACTTTTTGTAATTTCTCAATTCGGTGTCTTTTGTCTTGAGCAATACGAATTCCGTGACGTATGGCAAGTTCTTTTATTCTTGATTTCACATTTTCCCACCAGTCGGTAATAGAGCCGAAGGCCGGCTTCAAAGTTGACCAAAGTTTATACTGGTATCTTAAATCATGAACAAAGTCCTCATCGTGACTAAGAGATGAATTATACTTCCAGTAGCCTTTCCCCTTCCTGGGGGTATTATTCAGACTAAAATTCACGTAAACAGGCTTATGGTCGGAGAAGGGGAGAAAAACAGTGTCAACTTTGGTAACGGCAAAATTCGTCGGCAGATACAGTCTGTCTAACCTCGAACTACGGTCCCCACGAGCCCATGTATGTCCAGGGGTGCTCGGATGAAGGGTCCTATAGCAGTCAACTAAATTATACTGCGAAACAAGGTCTTGGATTTCATCACGGCCAGCGAAGGAATGCGTATTAGCATTTGTACTGGAACGATCAATGGGATCAATAACACAGTTAAAGTCACCTCCCAATATGATTGGATTACTGCCCCTTGTATGAACATATAACTCATTGAAAAACATCTTCCTTTCTGATGGACTATTCGGTGCATAGATATTGCACACACGAAAGGAAGTATCGGCGGTAGTGCAAAGGACAGAGATGCAACGACCAGAAGTATCTTTCCTAATATCCGATACTTCACATTTAAACCTGTCTTTAATGGCAATGACGACCCCACCTGACCTATTTGAACGACTCGAGGAGAAGTAAACAGGGCCACCCCATTTCGCCTTAAAAATTTTTAAGTCATCGCTCGAAGACAAGAACGTTTCTTGCAAAAGCATAATATCTACATTGTAGATCTTACCCCACTGCACCACCTGAGAGCACTTCTTGGGGTCTCGTAACCCGTTCACATTAAATGTGGCGATGGACAAGGCGACCATGATGAAGACAGGAAATACGTATTCCATTAATCAGAATTCCTTTTCAAGAAGTACCGGTCGAAAAATTCAACCTCGTGTTTTTCAACAAAATCCGGATGTTCACAAGCAACGTGCCATATCCAATCTTGTGGGGTGGTGTAATCGGCCTTACAACTTTTCAGTAGGCATGCGTAGCTCCGAGGCTTTAAATCCGGGTGAAAAATTTGAACATGTTCTTTCAACAAAGTGTACTTCGGGAAAACCTCCTTGCAATCTTTTGCATAGCAGGAATGCCATGGCTCTTCTTCAATGAATATCTGAGTCATTTTAACTGTATCCTTAGGGTCCTCTGTAAGATAGCGAGTACTAGACCTGGATCTTGAACGTCCCACACGCTTGGTTGGGGTGGGAGGAGATATACTTTTACGTTTGGACGATTTGCTAGGGTCCTGGCCTGCAAGAGGCTGAGAAGAACTAATTCGGCTGGGGGGAACCGTGCCTGCACCCTTTAGATGGGGTGGTTGGGACTGTGCCTTCTCAGGTACTAGGCTTTCGTGCTCATTTACTGTGACTTTTTCATTCTCCTTTACCACTTTAACTGATTTCATTTGACCTTCTTCGGTCGCCTCTGCCCAGTTCTTTGGAGCCGATGCCAGCAGATCGGCTGCTCCATCACCTTCAAATAAGTCCTCTTGGCTGTTAACCTCGCTAACCGTGTTCATGACAGAAGGGTCTTGTGTATCAGGTATTACCACGGGTTGCATATTGTTTTCCAGTTCAACACTGTCAATGTTTTCAACATCAGAAAGCTGAGATTCTTGTTCTGACGTATCCATGCCCTCCATACTGTCCAATAGATTGGTATCGCTGGAATCAATTTCAACAGGCGACGCCTCTCCAACAACCCACGCCGTGGATTGTTTGAACTTGCTAGAGAAGGATACAGGGCAGTTCCGAAATGAATGTCCAGATTTGTCACATGTTGTACAAACATCATCCTCTACACATGTTTTACTTGTATGTCCTAGTCCTTGACATTTGAAGCATTTTGGCAGGTTACACTCCTTGGCTTCATGGCCTATAACACCACACTTCATACAAGTACGTGGTTGCCCCCAGTATCGTACCCAACAATTCCTGCCACCAAGTCGGAGAGATGACGGTATATGGTCCTTAATTTCAATTTGATATTGTCTTATTCCATTATAGACGGTGGGATAATCAGGCAGAGTCAAAAAACGGCCACAAATAACCTTACCATATCTTCCCAATACGAATCTTACGACGTTATCTTCCAATTCAAATGGTACATGGAGAACATTAACGACAGTCGCGGAACTAGTATATGAGTTAACGGTGTAGCCATTTCCAGATGCCAACGTGGGCCAGAACCTCTTCTTCAATTCAACAGACTTAAATGTAATGTCCCACAATTTACCAGGTAAGTTCTGCACTGCTGTCAAATGGAGCGACGGATCAATTCCACAATCCTTCAAAACGGTAAAAACTTGACTTTTAACTTCCACAGAATCAAAACATAACTGAACAGACTTATCGCGGAGCAAATGATCTAAGCCCGCCATTTTGCAGTTCCACAGCATTAAAACCGCAAAACGAGAAAAAGCACACTGCCCAGTCTCCGGGAGGACTTGAACTCACGTACTCAACAGTCGGAGTCGAGCGCCATACCAACTAAGCCACAACAATGCTGATACTCCAGTGCACTATAATTAATATTAGTAGTCTATAGTGTTACGTTGTGTGATATACAAGTAGAAGTGCCGGATGTAAGGGGGGGTCGGGAGCTGGAGCGAGCACCCCTTTTCACCTGCATACTTAAATATTGGTACCGTACTTTAATTAATTGCCTGAAACACGCCCCCAGAAATGGTTTCAAAATACTTGAATATTACGCTATTGATGTTTATAGCATGGCATGTAATTAATGTTTCTTAGTAGCCTGCTCTATAAATGGCATCAGTAGGGGTGGGGCAGGGACGGGCGGGGTAAAGCTCAGGAAGCCGTGGTCTTGCCGGTCGCAAAATTTTCCAATTTCTTCGGTAAACATGTAGTCGGCATAGGACTAGTAGGTACGATAAAATGTGTAATCCCGACGCTGGCCGGGGGTAGCGCCAGAATGATTTGCGCGACAGGGGTCCAAACTTCCCTACGTAGGGTGACTGCAGCCTGAAGCCCCGACAAGGGAGACGGAGTGCCGTAAGGTCGTCGAGAGTAAAATTCAAACTTTTCGGTGTGCATTTTGGGATTTTAGGCGTGAAATTGGAAAATTTGGGGGATTTACTACAGGATCTGCCCTCAAATATCAAGTAAACCACAAGGGGCGACTGGCTTTTGTGGACTACTTCATATTTTAACGTTTCCCGACTACACTGGGAAATTTAAACGACCTTGCGGGGGATCCGTCCTCGACGAGGGACATACATGGCATCTACCCCCATCTGGTTTCACCACTGATGTCCCGACGACGATCAGTCCCCTGAGTGACTTTCTGACTTCCTTGGTCTCAAGAGCACAAATCCTCCAACTCGAACACAACTGACATTTTCAGCGCTCGAGTTCGAGATTTACTTACTTGTGACCTACAACTTTTCAAAGGCCTTCAAACAGACCAAAATCAAGTAAGTATACGCGATTTATCAATGGAAGAATGATTGGTGGTACACGTACGCGCTTTTTGAAGTTTAAATAAATGCTAAGACTTCCTTGCAAAATCCTTACCGTAATGATATGGTAATTTAAATATCTCAGTACTGACGGCCAGCTTGTCGGCTGTACTGTGATTGGTATCTTTAACCTGAAAGAGCACTTTGCATTCAAGTGCGTATCAAGGGAAGGAGGTGGAGGGCGTTGGGCGCCCCGGGTTGAAGACACTTTCTACACTCTCCCATAGGCCGTCATCATTCGGCATTTGTCAAACTTGAAGTCACCTTCCCCCTTCAATTAAATGATCCTGCATAAGCGGATGTACAAGGCTGTATTCAACGAACCCGTAACCATTCCTTTATTATTAACCTCATGGCAGCACTTAAAATTTGGTCCGACTTACACACTAAAACGGGCCTGCTTGTTACGCTGCCTCTCATTCCTTGTCAAAGTTTTCAACGCCAGCATATGGACCCATCAATTTTCGCAGCATGACCATTGACTCTTTGAGCTACAGGCGCATGAATAAAAAACTTGTGATCCGCCACCCCCGCCCCTTGTCACTCACCAATATATGAGATAAGTCCGCTGTCTTTCCCAAACCTCACAATCTGCTCTGGTGGTATCAATTTCAACCATTTTTGACAGCATAATCTCCAACTCAGTCACTACCAAAATACATCTAACAAAGGATTCACTGCCCTCTCATAACAGGGTCAAAAATCAACCCAAACAAAATTTTTAGGGACTACATGTAGAGGGTTCACCCTCCCCCAGCAAAAGTGCAATTTTATGGAATGGTGGAGCGCCCCCTTAAGACGGCAGGGAAAACGCGGAGGGAGACTTGGTCAAGTTTAAAGGAACCGCTGTCTTCTTTTACAAATCATCGCACCATGAAACGTGGACAATGGTCACCTATTGTTGGCAGATGCTTAGCCCTACCCCCTAAGAAACTTAATCCATAGTTGCAATACAAGAAGAGCATTTTACAGTCGGTCATTTATGAATATTCAGTTCAGAGTGGCTTTCCTTTAGAAACAAGAGTTGCTTTAGGAACCTAGGCAAATTTGGTATCAATAAAGACAGGTCTCCCGGCTACTAAAGTAGCCGGGAGCCCTGTCTTTATTGATACCTTTCGTATCAAATGCAAATTACATGAAATATAGAATCGGTTTCATCTAAGAATGGGAAAAACATTCATAAAACTATTAGCAATTTCAACCGAAAAAATGCAACGTCCAAAGTGATGGGGGGGGGGGGTGTACGACTTGATAATGTAGGCTACATGCAATAGCGTGTAGTGACCTGATTTGGAAATTTGCAGTAAGATATGATTAACAAAACGAAGCCTAATTAAGAAAAGAAAAAGTGGGAAAGAAGAGAAGTCGATAAAAGCTACAAAAAGGAAGATATGAAAGAGAAAAACAACTGTAAAAAGTCGACAGTTCCACAGCATTAAAACCGCAAAACGAGAAAAAGCACACTGCCCAGTCTCCGGGAGGACTTTTTTTTTTTTGAAGGAAAACTTTATTTCCGTCATACAATATATGTACACTTTTTACAATTTTATAAACAATGCCTCTTCCAATCACCTTCGAATTTAAAGAGGCAGTTTTAGAGTTACAATTATATACAATGATAAAATAATATGTACATGAAGAAAAGAGGGTAAGTTTACATGTCTTATACATTTACAAACACTTATTGCCTCCTCTTTAAATAACAGTTCCACAGCTTTCGAAACACTGAATTTCGATCCGTGAAAATATTTACACTATTTACATTTAAGTTACACTTCATTTATTCCAATTTACAAGGAAAAATTTTAATTCCATCAATGCATTATATACAGCTCAACTATGTACAAAGAAGTGGACATAATAATGATAATTACATTAACTACAATTGAGAAAAGAATGAATTGTAATGAAGAAATTCATCTGTATAAAGACTGGTAAACTTTCACTGCATTAACAAACTGACCAAATTCATACCTGACTATAAACATGAAGATTTAACGCCTATGTCACAAATGAAAATTAAGTTTGTTGTTACAAACAGAAACAAAAGAGCTTTGGTGAATCCAGAGCTTGTTAAATTTGTCTATCTTAAAACGAATTCTATCAGCTCTTACTCTGTCCTTAATTTCACAAACGATTTTACTTAAAACTATAGAGCTACTTTGTTCATGTCCCTCAAAAATATGTATACACCTTGACTTCCATAAAATAAATTTGGACAAACAAAATAGAAACCAGATTCTTTGAAGTACAGGCTTAGAAACATTAATTTCTGGGAAACCATACAGAAACAAGCTAGCCTGTAACTTAAAATTGCCAATCATACTTTTAACCACGCTAGAAACCCATTGCACAATAGGCTTAGCCTTATCGCACTCCCAGAAAATGTGATCGATGGTCTCAATTTCTGAACACTTGCCAAAGGGACAGATACCATCCCCCATGCCCCAATCTTTAATCCTCTTACCGGTGTACAAAACCCCATGCGCCAGCCGCCATTGAAAATCCTGAAGCTTGTTGTCCAGAAGATCGTTTGCAGCCAAATCCCAAATACGGTCCCATGGAAACGAAGGGTTTTTCCTAACAGCAGAAATACTGAGAACAACTTCGGAGTTTAACAGTGTAACAATATGTTTCGTGCGACTGCAAGAACTAAAGAAAGAACTATCCAGGGAGAACAGCTTCTTTATAACGGAACAAACGTGGCTTAACGTGAAAGTGCAAGTCGCGGAGTTTGGACGAGAATTAGACCACAGATGTGGAAACAAACCCCGTAACGATCTTGCCACAAAAAAACGGATCAACATCAAATGACTTTGAGTATTATTGCACTCTTTTAATAAAGAAAATATTGGTTTAACCAACAAAGCATCCATTTTCAACTTAAGATTGTCCAAACCCAACCCACCCTCCCTTTTACTAGCAGAAGTGGTTTCCCTTTTGACCAGATCAGGCCTGTTGCGGCCCCATAAAAATGAAAACACAATTTTGTTCACTTCTTTAACAACTGGAGCAGGGATAGGGAACACAGGGGCCACGTAATAAAAGGAGGGATACAATAAAGTGTTAATAACAACCACCTTTCCAATCAAGGTTAGACGCCGGTTACTCCATCCGCTGACCTGTTTTCTGATCCTTTCGACCTTTTCAGACCAATTAGTGTAAATTGCATCATTTGATCCGAATGTTATACCAGTAACCTTAATTGACGTACTACTCCACTTAATTTCCTGCGAAAAGCCATTAGTAGCTAATCCGTTTAACGTCAGACCATACGTTTTAGACATATTAATGGTGGCCCCTGTAGCACGTTCAAATTGGCTAAGGACAGATTTGAAGTGGCTTATGTCAGACGAGCTCGTAGCGATGCAAGTCGCATCATCAGCGTATTGGAGAAACTTAATTCTTTTACCACTTCCACCAGGGATGATAAATCCTCTAATAGCCTCATTGGACTGGATATATCTAGCTAAAGGTTCAATGAAAATTATATACAGTAGTGGAGAGAGAGGGCAGCCTTGACGAACCCCTCTCTTAATAACAACGGGTTTAGAGAGTTTACCGTTAATCAAAATACGACTGAAGATGTTCCTATATAATATATTAACCCACTTAATGAAGTTATCCCCAAAGTTGAGTTTCCTTAAAACTTTATGAAGAAACGACCAGTTTACCTTATCAAAAGCTTTTTCTTGATCCACAGAAACGAGGGCACAAGGGACATTCCTTAAGTGGGAGTAATCTATTACATCCCTAATTAAAAACATGTTATTGTGAATAGATCTACCGGGAACGGAACAGGTCTGGAATTCATTAACTACAACAGGGAGTACCGCAGAAAGTCTGATTTGCAAAATCTTGGCTAGAATCTTGTAGTCAGCGTTAAGTAAACTAATAGGCCGCCAATTAGATGGCTCACATGTATCACCCTTCTTAGGAATTAAGGTTATGACGCCCATTCGTTGAGACTCGGAAAGACTGCCCTTTAAGAAAATTTCATTCAAAACACAGACTAAATCATTCCCAATAAGGTCAATAAACTTAGCATAAAAATCGTAAGGAATGCCATCAACACCAGGTGCCTTGTTAGCTTTAACTTGGGAAAGAGCATTTTTAACCTCATTAATAGTAATTTGATGCTCCAGACTGTTTCTGTCACTCTCACTTAAAGCGTCACGTAAAGCACCAATTAAAGAATTCTGTGCACTTACGTCAATATTTCTTTGACTGGAGTAAAGATCGGAATAGAATGAATGAAAAACATTCATAATATCTTTCTCACTATTTACAATTGTCCCGTTAGGACAACGAATACGCCTTATAATTTTTTGATTGGCCCGGTGCTTTTCCTGCCTGAAAAAGTACGCAGAAGGTTTTTCCCCTTCCTCTAGATACTGGGCCCTTGACCGAATAAACGCCCCGCGAACCTCATCGTTCAGCATAGATTCGACATCGGAGCTACTCGAATTAGAATAAAGGGACTGTAGCTGTTCAAGTCTTTTCCGTCTTTTTTTAGCCGAACACTGACCATGTCTTACAGACAAATTTTTAATTCTGTTCTTAATCTCCTCCCACCAGTCTAACAAGGAGTCAAAACCTTCTTTAAGGGTTGACCAAAGATTATAGTGGAGGTGAAGGTTCATGCATGCAGAACTCTTCATCAAGGTTCATGGACACATTATACTTCCAGTAACCCCTTTCAATCTTGGTAACGTTGCATAACTTGAAGGTGGCAAACACAGGGTTGTGATCAGAAAACGGGAAAACAGAAGTTTCAGCTTCTAAAATAGCGACATCACTCGGCAGGTAAATTCTGTCTAAGCGAGAGCGTTGATTCATACGAAACCACGTATACCCTGTGACAGTAGGATGGGTTACTCTAAATGCATCAACTAAATTGTATAAATTCGCAACTTCCTGAAGTTCCTTATGACCGATTAGTGAATGGTAAGTAGAACAGTTAGAATCGGCACGTTCAGAAATACAATTGAAGTCCCCAGCCAAAATGCAAGTGTGAGAACCCCGGATATACGTGAACAAATTGTTAAAAAAGGAAACTCTTTCCTGCGGGGCATTCGGAGCATGCACATTACAAATGCGAAGAATAGTACCCTTAATGTTACAAACAAGAGATAGACACCGACCTATGGAATCGTGTAAAATATGGGTAACATTACACTGTAACTTACTAAGTAGGGCAATGCAAACTCCTCCTGAATACTGGGATTTACTGGGAGAGTAGTAGATAGGACCATCCCATTGATCACTGAAGGGCTTATAATCGGCGTCGGAATTGAGGAAAGTCTCCTGTAGTAACAAGATATCCGGCTGAAATACTTTGCACCAGAAAATGAGTTTGGAACATTTAGTAGGGTCTCTCAGCCCATTGACATTCAGCGAAACGACCTTCAAATTGATCGAAATCGTAGTAAAGAGTAAAAGGATGAAGTTGAACACGCCCACAGAGAATAGGTCCAATGTATAGAAAACAATTAGGACTTCAAAAAGTACCGATCGAAAAACTCAAGCTCTTGCTCCTTCACAAAATCAGGGTGTCTGGTGGCCATGTGTAGAATCCATTCCTTAGGGTGATCAAGCATTGACCTGCACGATTTACGGGCACAGGGATAACAAGGAGGCTTTAGTTTGGGATGTTCCTTTGCGACATGATCCATCAGTGCGTCAAATTTTGAAAAAGACTCACGACAACTCTTGGAATAACACGAGTGCCAGGGCTCATCTTCCAGGAAAATTTGTGCCATCTTTACGCTGTCTATCGGATCCTCGGAAGGAAAACGGAGGTTAGATCTCGATCTACACATTCTCTTACTAGGCGTTGGCTGAGAAGAGCTCCTGCCCCTCGGTATAGTAGCCCAATCATGTGAGTCCAAGGTGGTTTTCAACATTTCCATATTTTCCAAATCACCAGAACTACTGGCCTTGCTCATCTTGGCTTGAGCAACATTATCCTCCAGCAGATCAGTCGTACGTGTAGGACTTTGGGATCCGAGGGAAGAGGTACTCTGTTCATTGGACGTCTCACCTGACAAAGACCTAGGCAATTCATCCTTTGAACCATCACCTGGGACTAGACTAGTCTGACTATCTGCTTGGGAGGCATTGTCCTCTGTCTTATGATCTGTTCCTTCCCTACTGATTGGGGGTTTGGGAACTGTTCCCTGTACCCCTCTAAAGAGGCTTTGACTTTGGCTTCCGGAGTCAACATCCATTTGTGCATCAGTTGCATTATCAGTTACCTCAGTTACAGTAACTTCAGTTACATCAGTTACACTATCAAACTCCACCTCATGGGTGTCAGTTCCCTCGTAGCTACACACTGTTGATGCATCATTGTCCCCAGTTTCACCAACTGTGACCAACGTAACTGGTCTTTCATTTTGCACTGTGGGCTGGGGATCCTGACTCACGGGTTGAGATGAGACTGAAGACCAGTCGAGCTCATTGTCCACCACTTCAACACATTCCTCATTTGAAACTGTCACGGCACTACCTGAAACCCACCTTAACGGAGCAGGGTTGATCTTGTTGGCGAAAGAGATGGGGCACTCTTTAAACGAGTGGCCGAGTTTTTGGCAAACGGTACACTTTACGGGCTCCTTACATTCGCTAGCGATATGTCCTAATTTTTGGCACCGGAAACACACTGTGACCTCACACTCTCTTGCGTTATGCCCCTTTCCCCCGCACTTCAAGCAAGTCCTAGGTTGTCCGTAATAACGAACCCAACAGTTTCTGCCTCCGAGGCGAATAGAGGAAGGGATATCCTTGTGGAGCTCTATTTGATACTGCCGTTTGCCATTGAACACTTGGGGGTAATCTGCAAAAGTCATATATCGACCACACACAACTTTGCCGTATTTTCCAAGTACAAAGCGAACTACATTGTCGTCCAACTCATGCGGAACAAATAACACGTTAACTAAGGTAGTCGCTGAATTGGTATACGTGTTCACAGTATAGGAAATGTGAGAAGACAAGGAGGGATAAAACTTCCACATCCAATTGACACTTTTAAACGTCACGTCCCAACATTTGCCTGGTAATTCCTGAACTGCTAACAAATGCACCGAAGGATCTACGCCATTCGCTTTCAAAAATTCAAAAACTTTGTCCTTTCCAACATTAACTTCTGACTTCAGATGTAGAGTAGAGTCGCGTATTAACGACGCCATCTTGCTCCGGGAGGACTTGAACTCACGTACTCAACAGTCGGAGTCGAGCGCCATACCAACTAAGCCACAACAATGCTGATACTCCAGCGCACTATAATTAATATTAGTAGTCTATAGTGTCACGTTGTGTGATATACAAGTAGAAGTGCCGGATGTAAGGGGGGTCGGGAGCTGGAGCGAGCACCCCTTTTCACCTGCATACTTAAATATTGGTACCGTACTTTAATTAATTGCCTGAAACACGCCCCCAGAATTGGTTTCAAAATGCTTGAATATTACGCTATTGATGTTTATAGCATGGCATGTAATTAATGTTTCTTAGTAGCCTGCCCTATAAATGGCATCGATAGGGGTGGGGGAGGGACGGGGCGGGGTAAAGCTCAGGAAGCCGTGGTCTTGCCGGTCGCAAAATTTTCCAATTTCTTCGGTAAACATGTAGTCGGCATAGGACTAGTAGGTACGATAAAATGTGTAATCCCGACGCTGGCCGGGGGTAGCGCCAGAATGATTTGCGCGACAGGGGTCCAAACTTCCCTACGTAGGGTGACTGCAGCCTGAAGCCCCGACAAGGGAGACGGAGTGCCGTAAGGTCGTCGAGAGTAAAATTCAAAATTTTCGGTGCGCATTTTGGGTTTTTAGGCGTGAAATTGGAAAATTTGGGGGATTTACTACAGGATCTGCCCTCAAATATCAAGTAAACCACAAGGGGCGACTGGCTTTTGTGGACTACTTCATATTTTAACGTTTCCCGACTACACTGGGAAATTTAAACGACCTTGCGGGGGATCCGTCCTCGACGAGGGACATACATGGCACCTACCCCCATCTGGTTTCACCACTGTCCCGACGACGATCAGTCCCCTGACTTTCTGACTTCCTTGGTCTCAAGAGCACAAATCCTCCAACTCGAACACAACTGACATTTTCAGCGCTCGAGTTCGAGATTTACTTACTTGTGACCTACAACTTTTCAAAGGCCTTCAAACAGACCAAAATCAAGTAAGTATACGCGAATCAATGGAAGAATGATTGGTGGTACACGTACGCGCTTTTTGAAGTTTAAATAAATGCTAAGACTTCCTTGCAAAATCCTTACCGTAATGATATGGTAATTTAAATATCTCAGTACTGACGGCCAGCTTGTCGGCTGTACTGTGATTGGTATCTTTAACCTGAAAGAGCACTTTGCATTCAAGTGCGTATCAAGGGAAGGAGGTGGAGGGCGTTGGGGCGCCCCGGGTTGAAGACACTTTCTACACTCTCCCATAGGCCGTCATCATTCGGCATTTGTCAAACTTGAAGTCACCTTCCCCCTTCAATTAAATGATCCTGCATAAGCGGATGTACAAGGCTGTATTCAACGAACCCGTAACCATTCCTTTATTATTAACCTCATGGCAGCACTTAAAATTTGGTCCGACTTACACACTAAAACGGGCCTGCTTGTTACGCTGCCTCTCATTCCTTGTCAAAGTTTTCAACGCCAGCATATGGACCCATCAATTTTCGCAGCATGACCATTGACTCTTTGAGCTACAGGCGCATGAATAAAAAACTTGTGATCCGCCACCCCCGCCCCTTGTCACTCACCAATATATGAGATAAGTCCGCTGTCTTTCCCAAACCTCACAATCTGCTCTGGTGGTATCAATTTCAACCATTTTTTGACAGCATAATCTCCAACTCAGTCACTACCAAAATACATCTAACAAAGGATTCACTGCCCTCTCATAACAGGGTCAAAAATCAACCCAAACAAAATTTTTAGGGACTACATGTAGAGGGTTCACCCTCCCCCAGCAAAAGTGCAATTTCATGGAATGGTGGAGCGCCCCTTAAGACGGCAGGGAAAACGCGGAGGGAGACTTGGTCAAGTTTAAAGGAACCGCTGTCTTCTTTTACAAATCATCGCACCATGAAACGTGGACAATGGTCACCTATTGTTGGCAGATGCTTAGCCCTACCCCCTAAGAAACTTAATCCATAGTTGCAATACAAGAAGAGCATTTTACAGTCGGTCATTTATGAATATTCAGTTCAGAGTGGCTTTCCTTTAGAAACAAGAGTTGCTTTAGGAACCTAGGCAAATTCGGTATCAATAAAGACAGGTCTCCCGGCTACTAAAGTAGCCGGGAGCCCTGTCTTTATTGATACCTTTCGTATCAAATGCAAATTACATGAAATATAGAATCGGTTTCATCTAAGAATGGGAAAAACATTCATAAAACTATTAGCAATTTCAACCGAAAAAATGCAACGTCCAAAGTGATGGGGGGGGGGGGGGGGTGTACGACTTGATAATGTAGGCTACATGCAATAGCGTGTAGTGACCTGATTTGGAAATTTGCAGTAAGATATGATTAACAAAACGAAGCCTAATTAAGAAAAGAAAAAGTGGGAAAGAAGAGAAGTCGATAAAAGCTACAAAAAGGAAGATATGAAAGAGAAAAACAACTGTAAAAAGTCGACAGTTCCACAGCATTAAAACCGCAAAACGAGAAAAAGCACACTGCCCAGTCTCCGGGAGGACTTGAACTCACGTACTTAACAGTCGGAGTCGAGCGCCATACCAACTAAGCCACGACAATGCTGATAATCCAGCGCACTATAATTAATATTAGTAGTCTATAGTGTTACGTTGTGTGATATACAAGTAGAAGTGCCGGATGTAAGGGGGGTCGGGAGCTGGAGCGAGCACCCCTTTTCACCTGCATACTTAAATATTGGTACCGTACTTTAATTAATTGCCTGAAACACGCCCCCAGAATTGGTTTCAAAATGCTTGAATATTACGCTATTGATGTTTATAGCATGGCATGTAATTAATGTTTCTTAGTAGCCTGATCTATAAATGGCATCAATAGGGGTGGGGGAGGGACGGGCGGGGTAAAGCTCAGGAAGCCGTGGTCTTGCCGGTCGCAAAATTTCCAATTTCTTCGGTAAACATGTAGTCGGCATAGGACTAGTAGGTACGATAAAATGTGTAATCCCGACGCTGGCCGGGGGTAGCGCCAGAATTTGCGCGACAGGGGTCCAAACTTCCCTACGTAGGACTGCAGCCTGAAGCCCCGACAAGGGAGACGGAGTGCCGTAAGGTCGTCGAGAGCAAAATTCAAAATTTTCGGCGCGCATTTTGGGTTTTCAGGAGTGAAATTGGAAAATTTTAGGGATTTACTACAGGATCTGCCCTCATTAACATCAAAATATCAAGTAAACCACAAGGGGCTACTGGCTATTGTGGACTACTTCATATTTTAACGTTTCCCGACTACACTGTGAAATTTAAACGACCGTGGGCGGATCCGTCCTCGACGAGGGACATACATGGCACCTACCCCCATCTGGTTTCACCACTGTCCCGACGACGATCAGTCCCCTGACTTTCTGACTTCCTTGGTCTCAAGAGCACAAATCCTCCAACTCGAACACAACATTTTCAGCGCCCTTCGTCGAGCTTTACTTACTTGTGACTTTAACATGCTACAACTTTTCAAAGGCCTTCAAACAGACCAAAATCAAGTAAGTATACGCGAATTATCAATGGAAGAATGATTGGTGGTACACGTACGCGCTTTTTGAAGTTTAAATAAATGCTAAGACTTCCTTGCAAAATCCTTACCGTAATGATATTGTAATTTAAATATCTACTGACTGCCAGCTTGTCGGCTGTACTGTGATTGGTATCTTTAACCTGAAGGATCACTTTGCATTCAAGTGGGTATCAAGGGAAGGAGGTGGAGGGCGTTGGGGCGCCCCGGGTTGAAGACACTTTACTACACTCTTCCATAGGCCGTCATATTCGGCATTTGTCAAACTTGAAGTCACCTTCCCCCTTCAATTAAATGATCCTGCATAAGCGGATGTACAAGGCTGTATTCAACGAACCCGTAACCATTCCTTTATTATTAACCTCATGGCAGCACTTAAAATTTGGTCCGACTTACACACTAAAACGGGCCTGCTTGTTACGCTGCCTCTCATTCCTTGTCAAAGTTTTCAACGCCAGCATGTGACCCATCAATGCAAAGCTCACGAGTTGGTTGTTACTGGCACATAAGAATTTTCGCAGCATGACCATTGACTTTTTGAGCTACAGGCGCATGAATAAAAAACTTGTGATTCGCCACCCCCCTCCCCTTGTCACTCACCAGTATATGAGATAGGTCCGCTGTCTTTCCCAAACCTCACAATCGGCTCAGGTGGTATCAATTTCAACCATTTTTTGACAGCATAATCTCCAACTCAGTCACTACCAAAATACATCTAACAAAGGATTCACTGCCCTCTCATAACAGGGTCAAAAATCAACCCAAACAAAATTTTTAGGGACTACATGTAGAGGGTTCACCCTTCCCCCCCCCCCCCCCCCCCTCCCCCCCCCCCCACAGCAGAAGTGCAATCTTCCTCGTCATTACAATCTGACGATTCCCTTTCTGACTTACACAAATTCTCCTATTGAATTACACACTAAATTAGCTCCGTTTCGAGGCCCATGCAGCCTTATGAAAGTTCACAGCTATTTCGAGCTACCCGTCATATGAAAGCTGAGAAATTTGCCATCCATGGCACTACAAAATTTCTATACCATGACCGTTTAGATTTTGAGCTAGAAGGAGTTAAAGTTGGGTAGGGTAACACCCACCCCTAATTCTCTTCAACATAACAGGAAACGTCACTGTTTGATATGAATTTAAAAAACAGTCCTAAATCACTTCAGTTCACCCCAAATTTTCAACATCTACACTTTTTTATGTTCTCTTTGATATCATGGAGTTTTATTAAACAATGGACAGGTTATCATGACAAAGTTTGGTCTAAACCGGAGTTAATAGCACTACTTTTTTGAGGCAGTCACTTGACGCTCAAGAACATCACTCTAATGGGTTGTGAGACTTACATTGCAAAAAGGGTGTCTGAAATTACCTTCAGTTTTCTTCATTTTTGTCAGGTGAAGGGGAGTACTTCAACCCCTTTCCTACCGCATACACATCACAAATTGAACACATCATTTCAGGAACATGGTATATACTGTCCTCCCAAATATTTTCCAAGGTGTTACATTCGTAGGGTAATGTCCTCCGCGGGGGTTCCCCTCGAACCAGTGGTGTGATCGAGATGGTAGGAAAACGCGAAGAGAGACTTGGTCAAGTTTAAGGGACCAGCTGGCTTTCTTTGACAAATCAGCGCACCATCAAACACGGACAATGGTCACCTATTGTTAGCAGAAGTTTACACCTACCCCCTAAGAGGATTACTCGATACTTGCAATAGAAAAAAAGAATTTTGAAGTCGATAATTTATGAATATTCAACCAAAAGAGCTTTTTTCTAAAAAACAAGAGTTCCTTTTGGGAAGGTAGGCAAATTTGGTATCAATAATGACAGAGCTCTCGGCGACTAACGTCGCCGAGAGCTCTGTCATTATGATACCTTTCGTATCAAATGCTAATTACATGAAATATGGAATCGGTTTTCATCTCGTAATGGGAAAATATACATAAACATTACCAATTTGCAACCGAAAAAAACTCATTTTTTTTTTTTTTGGGGGGGGGGGGGTGGCTACTCGACTTGATAATATGGGCTGCGTGCAACAACGTGTAGTGAGCTGATTCGGAAATATACAGTAAGATATGATTAACAAAACGAACCCTAATTAAAAAAAAGAGAAAAAATGGAAACGCAGAGAAGTCGATAAAAGCTAGAACAAGGCAGATATTTTTTTTTTGAAATGAACCTGTATTTAAATCATTAATTTAACTCATTTTACACGATTTACAAAAGCTAAATAAGTTAAGGAAATTTCAAATAAAAGAAAACAACATAACATTCACAGTTTTGAATAGACTGGGTTGCAATCTATGAGAAGCTAATATTATGACTTACTTACAAATATTTACAAATATGTACAGTCGAAGCAGGTTAAGTCATTCCGTCTGTGTGAACAACAAAGACGAACACATAATTTCCACAAGGGTTTACATTCAAGAGTGCACTGAACCGAAATACATTAATTATAATTGATTACAAAGTAAAGAAAAGTTTTGCTTGTCTTGAAGAGAAAGGAGTCACCATGAATCCATACTTTCTTAAACTTGTCAATGTTATATCTCTCTTTGTCAGGTTTGATACGGTCTTTGATGCGTTTTGTAGTGGTCGAGATAATAACATCAGTTGGTTGTAACTTGAACTGAAAGATATGTGCGCATCTAGATTTCCATATAATAAATTTAGCTACACATAAAACAAACCAAATTCGATCAAAAGCATCTTTTGTAATATTGATATCGGGAAATCCGTACAGAAACTAACTCATATCCAGTCGGAAGTGAGTGCCAAGAAGGGACTCAAGAAAGCGGCTAATCCAAGACAAAATTGGTCTTATTTTCGGACACTCCTAAAATATGTGCTCAATCGATTCGATACAGTCACAGCAGGCCATTGGACAACAGCCATCCCCCATCCCCCACTTCTTAGTTCTACTACCAGTGTAAAGAACATTATGAGCTAAACGCCACTGAAAGTCTTTTAACTTGTTGTCAAGTATATCATTAAACGCTAATTTCCAAATTCTAGACCATGGATGAGTAGGATTATGCCTGACGCACGCGATACTGACGTCAGAGGTCCGAAACACCTTAACTAAATCCTTTGTGGGAGCGGCAAGACCACGGCTTCCTGAGCTTTACCCCGCCCCGTCCCTCCTTCACCCTATTGGTGCCATTTATAAGGCAGGCTACTAAGAAACATTAATTACATGCCATGCTATAAACATCCGATAGCGTAATATTCAAGCATTTTGAATCCAATTTTGGGGGCGTGTTTCAGGCAATTAATTAAAGTACGGGGCTACCAATATTTAAGTATGCAGGTGAAAAGGGGTGATCGCTCCAGCTCCCGACCCCCTTACATCCGGCACTTCTACTTGTATATCACACAACGTAACACTTTAGACTACTAATATTAATTATAGTGCGCTGGAGTATCAGCATTGTTGTGGCTTAGTTGGTATGGCGCTCGACTCCGACTGTTGAGTACGTGAGTTCAAGTCCTCCCGGAGACTGGGCCGCGTGTGCTTTTTCTCGTTTTGCGGTGTTAATGCTGTGGAACTGTCGACTTTTTACAGTTGTTTTTCTCTTTCATATCTTCCTTTTTGTAGCTTTTATCGACTTCTCTTCGTCCCCACTTTTTCTTTTCTTAATTAGGCTTCGTTTTGTTAATCATATCTTACCGCAAATTTCCAAATCAGGTCACTACACGCTATTGCATGTAGCCTACATTATCAAGTCGTACACCCCCCCCCCCCCCAATTTGGACGTTGCATTTTTTTCGGTTGAAATTGCTAATAGTTTTATGAATGTTTTTCCCATTCATAGATGAAACCGATTCTATATTTCATGTAATTTGCATTTGATACGAAAGGTATCAATAAAGACAGGGCTCCCGGCTACTTTAGTAGCCGGGAGACCTGTCTTTATTGATACCAAATTTGCCTAGGTTCCTAAAGCAACTCTTGTTTCTAAAGGAAAGCCACTCTGAACTGAATATTCATAAATGACCGACTGTAAAATGCTCTTCTTGTATTGCAACTATGGATTAAGTTTCTTAGGGGGTAGGGCTAAGCATCTGCCAACAATAGGTGACCATTGTCCACGTTTCATGGTGCGATGATTTGTAAAAGAAGACAGCGGTTCCTTTAAACTTGACCAAGTCTCCCTCCGCGTTTTCCCTGCCGTCTTGAGGGGGCGCTCCACCATTCCATAAAATTGCACTTTTGCTGGGGGAAGGGTGAACCCTCTACATGTAGTCCCTAAAAATTTTGTTTGGGTTGATTTTTGACCCTGTTATGAGAGGGCAGTGAATCCTTTGTTAGATGTATTTTGGTAGTGACTGAGTTGGAGATTATGCGCGTACGTGTACCACCAATCATTCTTCCATTGATAATTCGAGTATACTTACTTGATTTTTGTCTGTTTGAAGGCCTTTGAAAAGTTGTAGGTCACAAGCAAGTAAATCTCGAACTCGAGCGCTGAAAACGTCAGTTGTGTTCGAGTTGGAGGATTTGTGCTCTTGAGACTAAGGAAGTCAGAAAGTCAGGGGACTGATCGTCGTCGGGACAGTGGTGAAACCAGATGGGGGTAGGTGCCATGTATGTCCCTCGTCGAGGACGGATCCCCCGCAAGGTCGTTTAAATTTCCCAGTGTAGTCGGGAAACGTTAAAATATGAAGTAGTCCACAAAAGCCAGTCGCCCCTTGTGGTTTACTTGATATTCGAGGGCAGATCCTGTAGTAAATCCCCCAAATTTTCCAATTTCACGCCTAAAAACCCAAAATGCGCACCGAAAATTTTGAATTTTACTACTGAGCCTCCGACGACCTTACGGCACTCCGTTTCCCTTGTCGGGACTTCAGGCTGCAGTCACCCTACGTAGGGAAGTTTGGACCCCTGTCGCGCAAATCATTCTGGCGCTACCCCCGGCCAGCGTCGGGATTACACATTTTATCGTACCTACTAGTGCTATGTCGACTACATGTTTACCGAAGAAATTGGAAAATTTTGCGACCGGCAAGACCACGGCTTCCTGAGCTTTACCCCGCCCCGTCCCTCCTTCACCCTATTGGTGCCATTTATAAGGCAGGCTACTAAGAAACATTAATTACATGCCATGCTATAAACATCCGATAGCGTAATATTCAAGCATTTTGAATCCAATTTTGGGGGCGTGTTTCAGGCAATTAATTAAAGTACGGGGCTACCAATATTTAAGTATGAAAGTTGAAAGTTGTTTACAAATTACCAGGTAAAAGACGGGCGTTTTGAGTGGCATGTTGGTTTGTTGGATAACTGAAAGTATCTTGATGCAGATTCTGAATGCAGGTTTTATTATAGAAATCTTACTTAATGAAAATTTGGGCGCGCTTCGCGCGCATGCGTCACGATTTACAATCAATCTCATGAACATTATTAAGGTAATTATACCAGACACAGTTCTGTGGGAGCTAGGGCTCTTTAGCCCCCTCCCCAAATTTTTCCGAGCCCCACAAAATTGGGCAAAATTTCATATAGACTAATATTGGTGAAGACATAGATATACTCAGAAAATATTCCAAACGTCTATTTATTAGGCCCGTAGCCAGTAAGTTCTGTAACGATTCTTTCTATAACTTCAAAAAAATTTCGCACGCTACGAGCGCTTTCAACTATAGTTCTACCTAGTGGTAACGCCCCGTTTCAAGCGTATTGGATTTCAACGTTTCCACAAATGTTGTTCTTCCGTGTAGGCGTAACTCTAGAGAAACACATCGTTGCGAAGTTCTTTCCTCTTTTTCCTAACTTTTGGAAGATTCTTTCTTCAGCCTCGCCATCGTGGCAAACATATTTTGTAAGAAAAAGATCTTTCAGTTTCGTAGCAGATTCTTAATGGGTAAGATGAAGAATGTAATCCCCGACGACGACCATGCAGTCACCCGAACAAATTTCTTGGTTTTTGTCCAGATTCTTCAATAAAAGCCCAAACTTTTTCAACTTTCTTTAATGAAAATTCAATATAACCTCAATTTTTTCGGCGCGCTTCGCGCGCCTAATATTTTGAGTTCGGCAACCCATTGCATCTATCGGGACTTAGAGTAGCTGGCCCCTAGTCAGGGCGCTCCCCCTCCCATGTCGGCAAATCAAAGCACCACCCCTGGCTGAGCCTGCGTGCAGGTTTTTCATTTTGGCACTGAAGTATACCCCAAATTTCGGCGCGCTTCGCGCGCAATCCTTTCAATCCACGTTGTATCACTTATGAGCATTATAAGCACAACGTACCAGCGAATTTTTATAGCATAAACAAGGTGTACATTCTGAAAACGCGCTTGTTAGTCCTAAACCCCTTTTGCTATACCTGTCTGGGAGGTCTAGTATCATTTTTCTGCACCTATACTCTCTCTCCCACCCATCTCCCTGCCGCCCATTCCCCATTGCTGAAGCTGTTCGTCTGGATTTTCGTTCAAAATTAGTAAAAATACGATAGATGTAAAGTGCTTGGCGTCATACTCTATATTATTATTTAGATGCCAGGTAATAAGCATTATGTTATTGCCCCATTTTTTATAATTGATCCAGAGCTTCCAGGAGGCCTATACAGGTATAAATTGATCCAGAGCTTCCAGGAGGCCTATACAGGTATATGCTAACATTAGATGCCAGAATAGAAGGCACTAAAGTTGTCAAAGGGGGGGGGGCTGCAGGAGGTTTGTTGACAACGTATTCTTCTCTTAGACAACATACTTTCTACTTTCACCTAACCAAATCTTAGTATTCACTAAATTATGGACATTTTCCAGCCATATATGATCAGTTCCAAAAGTATCCCAAGATAGCACCATTTTGCATCTAAGCAACCTTACCTTAGCAAAAATTTCTTAAAGGGGAGGGGGATACCCCTCCCCTTAGGCCCCTCCCCAGGACGGCACCTTTATGAAGTGACAAAGGAAGGATCCCCACTGCTGTATCATACAAAAGTAACGCCCATAAAAACGAAAATGCAATTTACGGGCCGCTACTCATTTGGAAAAAGAATCAAACCAGTCGGAACAAATTATAATTCATTTAATTATGGACATTTTCTAGCCATATATGATCAGCTTCAAAAATATCGATAAGATAGCTACATTTTGCATCTAAGCAACCTTAAATTAACAAAAATTTCTCAAAGGGGAGGGGTCAACCCCTCCCCTTAGACCCTTTCCCCACGACGGCACCTTTATGTAGCGACAAAGGAAGGATCCCCACTGCTGTATGTAAAAGCAGGGCGCATAAAAATGGTGCAATTTACGCGCCACCATTCAGTTGGAAAAAATATCCATCCAGTCGGAATTTGGGACCTTCACACCCCCCAAACATATGACCCTAGCTACGGCCCTGAGTGTGTAACATCTGTGAAGGGTCCGGACACACCTACAGAGACTGTCCCGTGTCCTTTGCCCATAAGATCCAGCCAATCCCCAGAAAGTGGCAGCAAACAAGTGTTGGGGAAAGTGATATTGTTCCAACTTCTAATGCAACCAAATCGTCTGAAAATAGCCAAATAACTCTGAAACCGGTTGAAGGGGAAGTCAGTGTAACTGACTATACTACGGATGGAGTTTCTGGAAGCCCCAAAGTGTGTAAAAGCAATGACGGTAAAGATGATTCAGATTTGGAAACGACCTGTATGGAAGTGGAAAACCCAAAGGGCCTGGGAATTGACATCCCATCTAATGATTACGAGGAAGCCAGTGTACTACAAAAGGAAAAGTGCAGTTTGCCGGTCAAGGCTATAGATAATCAGGAAATGGATGAAAACACCATGGAACAAGACCTTGAGGACTCTCAACCTTGGAACACTGACCAGGTTAACTTGTGTTCGGAGGGGTCGGTTACAGATGCCTCTGAAAGTTTATCACTTTTGAGGGATGACGAAGTAATGGTCCCTCTTAGTAGCGATAGCAAGGAAGGTGAAGCCTCTGCTAGGAGATTTTCATTGGGAGCTAAGTCCCCCAACGATGAAGTTAGACATCGCCACAGTAAGAACCCCGAAAGTAAATCTAGAAAGAGAAGCTCCTCGTAGCCTAGCTCCTCCGGGAAGAAGGGGAAGTCTCGCTCAAACTTTCGTTTTCTAAGGGAAGAACCCATTGAGTTTGTTAAAATGACTCAAGTTTTCCTTGAAGAAGAACCGTGGCACTCATGTGTTGCCAAAGGATGCTGGGAGACCTTTTCTTGTTATAGGGATCTGCAGAAGCATTTAGCTGAAATTCATCCCAAGAAAGACAAGCCAAAGTACCCATGTGCCCTAAACAAAGTGTGTTCCTTGGTCTTTTCCACCCCGCGGGAGTGGCTACTACACATAGCGACAGATCATGGAGACTTTGTTACCAAAAAAGAGCTTGAATTTTTTGACCAGTATTTTCTGAAGCACTGAAGGAGTCCTTTTCGCTTAACTTCCTTTACACCCATGAAGCTGAGAATAATATCTTTTAATGTTAATGGTCTGAGAGATAAAAGAAAATTCTCGAAAGTTATTCAATGGTCTAAAATTTTCAACGCAGACATTTTGTTACTACAAGAGACGTTTTTATCTTCTAATGAGAATTACCGTATACTAAAGGACCTTTGGGGAGAGCAGTTTGTCTTTTCCCCTAGCATAAGTAATCGTTCAGGAGGAGTTTGTATTGCTTTTAGGGAGACTCTGCCTGTTATTATGTCGGATGTGAAGATTGATTCTGTTGGCCGACTAGTCACTGTACTCTGCTCATTTGGACGGTGCGCCTTTCGGGTATGTAATATTCATGCCCCTAATAACTATTTAGATAGGTGTGTTTTCTTTAAAGATATTCACAGGTTCATCAGGGGAACTCACCCAGTCATTCTGGCCGGGGATTTTAATTGCGTTCTTACCATTACAGATAGGAATAGGGTTGGTGGCACTAGCGATTCGGATAAGAGTAGGAATGCATTAAGGGAATTAATTTCCTCCTTTAATTTATTGGACGGGTATAGGATAATTAACCATTCCAACCCTGGTCATACGTGGTTCCGATCTAATTCAAGTTCCAGGTTAGATAGGATATATGTCTCTAGGGGTATGAAGGTGTTTCGTTCAGAAACTACTCGGCTTCCCTATTCAGATCATAACCCAGTTTTTGTTGACTTTGAGCCTATTATCGGTGATTCCATTAAAAAAGGGTACTGGAAATACAACGTCTCCCTGAACACTGACGAAGATTTCTGTAATGACTTACGCTTTCATTATCAGCTGTGGAAAACCCTTAAACCTGGTTTCCCCTCTTTATCTGAATGGTGGGAGGAGGTTAAAAACAGAGTTAAAAAGCTTGCCATTAAGCACAGCAAAAGACGTGCAAATGAAAAGAAAGAGTGGCTGAAGCATTTACAGACCAGGTGCAGGGCTTCTCAGTTAGAAGATGTAGACAGTGTAATTTCAGCTGAAGCTGAAGGTGCCTTTATTAGATCGAGGGCTAATTACTTAGATTTAGGAGAGCGACCGTCCTCCTTCTTTTTTCGATTGGAGAGTCGCCGAGGTAATAAAAAAGTGATTCGTTCTATCCGTGGTCCGAATGGTGATATATATGATAGAAAGGATGATATTTGCAAGGTTTTTCATGAGTATTATAGTAGTCTATTCTCCAAAGACAAGAATACAGACAGTATTGCTCAAAATGACTTTATCAAGAATCTAAATGTTTCCATACACACTCATCATAAAGAGGAGCTAGATTTACCGTTTTCAATTGATGAAGTTTTCTCAGCGCTCAAGACTACTTCCAAAAATAAAGCTCCTGGTATTGACGGTTTACCTTACGAATTTTTCCATAATTTTTTCGATTTAATTGGTACAGATCTTTTAGAGGTGTACAACGATGTTTTTGAAAGAGGTTGTCTAACTTCGTCTCAACAAGTAGCCGTCATTTCACTGATTGCAAAGAAGGGTGACATATTGAGCACAAAGAACTGGCGCCCAATAAGCTTGTTGAACGCCGACTACAAAATTTTGTCCAAAGTACTTCAAACTAGGCTAGCCAAAGTGATGCCAGGCATTGTGAATGTTTTTCAAACCTGTGCCGTACCTGGGCGTACAATACACAATAATTTAATTCTCATAAGAGATATAATTGATTACACTCAATTGAAGAATACTGGTTGTTGTTTACTTTCAGTGGACCAGGAAAAAGCTTTTGACAAGGTGGACTGGTCTTTTTTATTCAAAGTGCTTTGTAAATTAGGATTTGGGGGAAACTTCGTTAAGTGGATCTCCATACTTTACACTGATATTAAAAGTCGCTTATTGATAAATGGAGAACTTTCCGATCCTATTTGTATTTCTCGGGGTGTTCGGCAGGGTTGTCCGTTATCTCCCCTTCTGTATGTTCTCTTCATTGAGCCAGTGGCACGTCATATTGATAATTGTAATGACATTGAAGGCTTTCATCTTCCCAGCGGGACTGCTAGAAACGTTAATTTTGATAAAACACAGGGACTAAAGCTCGGTCGTTTGGCCTCGGAGCCAATTCCACTTGATATTGCATGGAGTACAACTCGTATCAAAGTTACCGGCATCATGTTTGGTTCAAAAGATGCCATTTTGGAAAACTGGTCGGAGAAAGTCAAAAAAGCTACTAGACGAGCAAATTTCTGGAAATCTGGAAATTTGTCTCTCTTCGGTAAGACTGTTGTGGTCAATTCTCTCTTGTACACTTTGTTTTACTTCATCGCTCCAGTGTTTCCCATCCCTGAGTCAGTGATCAAGGAAGTTAATAAAATTGTATTTGCTTTCATTTGGGGAGAAAAAAATGGAGAGAAAAAGCCTGACCTTGTAAACCGCAAGGTCATGGTACTGCCTAAGGACGAGGGAGGAATGGGACTCGACAGCCTGAAAGACAAAATGGATGTGCTTCTGGCTAAGCCATTGTTTACTATGTTAGATTCTAGTGATGTTACCCCCACCCATCTTATGTTTGCTAGGTATTTCACTGCCAAAGTACTTCGGGTGCATTATTCTCAACTTTGGTCTAACTCTATGCCCAATGCAGATGTTTGTACAGACCACTTGGTCTACGTTTGCCAAGTTATTAAACGTTTGTGTACATTAGATCGTACTTTCACTTCACGTAATCGCACGAAACAATTGGTCAAACTTCTTAGAGATTCCGACGTTAAAATAGCTTGTGTTGATCAAAATCCAAGTTATCCTTGGTCCAAAATTTGGGAGCTAGCAAATAATGTTATTTTGGACAACAAGTTGAAAGACTTTCAGTGGCGCTTAGCCCATGATATTCTCTACACGGGCAGCAGAATAAAGAAATGGGGAATAGGGGAAGGGATTTGCCCGATGGCTAGTTGTTCGTGTGTTGAGTCTGTTGACCATATTTTTGGAGGATGCCCGAAAGCTATACCAATTCTTTCTTGGTTAAGTCGCGTACTTGAATTTGCTCCAGGCAGTCAGTTTGGTACAAACATAAAATCATTTTTATATGGTTTCCCCGAAATCAAAGTCCCGAAGGCTGTCTTCAATAGAATGTGGTTTGTGGTTTGCGTTACAAAATTTGTTTTATGGAAATCCAGATGCCTTCACGTTTTTGAGTCGAACCTTCACCCAACCAATGCTATAATCTTGGCAATAATCAAACAAATTGAAAGACGTGTTAAAGCAGATAAACAGAGATATAGTAATAAGAAGTTTAAAGAGGTTTGGATATCAGGAAATTCCTTTGTTTCGATTAAAGGTGGTAAACTTTTCTTTCGTTTATACTATCCAGACAGTTAAGTCTTCGCTCTCTGTTTCATTTTCAGGGTAACTACGTAAAGTGAGTTATTCGCTGAATTACATTGGAATTACTATGTAGCTTTATTTTCATGCTTGGCTTCAATTGTTAATATATGTATAATATATGTATATGTTTAGGTATAATATGAAATGATTAATAGTGTATAGTGCGTTGACTGATTAATTTTTTTTTCTGTCAATTGAATTTGAATACAAGTTAAGTCAAGCATACGGTTAGCTGGCTGAATTGTATTGAAGCGACTGCCGTATTAACTTTAATTTTCAAACTGAAATAACTTGTAAATAATTGTAAATAATCAATATTGTATAATAGTGTATATAGTTTCTTGAATGGAAATAAAGATTTTTCCATCAAAAAAAAAAAAAAAACTGTCGACTTTTTACAGTTGTTTTTCTCTTTCATATCTTCCTTTTTGTAGCTTTGTTGAAAACATTGACAGTGTTCAACTGGAAAACAATATGCAACCCGTGGTAATACCTGATACACAAGACCCTTCTGTCATGAACACGGTTAGCGAGGTTAACAGCCAAGAGGACTTATTTGAAGGTGATGGAGCAGCCGATCTGCTGGCATCGGCTCCAAAGAACTGGGCAGAGGCGACCGAAGAAGGTCAAATGAAATCAGTTAAAGTGGTAAAGGAGAATGAAAAAGTCACAGTAAATGAGCACGAAAGCCTAGTACCTGAGAAGGCACAGTCCCAACCACCCCATCTAAAGGGTGCAGGCACGGTTCCCCCCAGCCGAATTAGTTCTTCTCAGCCTCTTGCAGGCCAGGACCCTAGCAAATCGTCCAAACGTAAAAGTGTATCTCCTCCCACCCCAACCAAGCGTGTGGGACGTTCAAGATCCAGGTCTAGTACTCGCTACCTTACAGAGGACCCTAAGGATACAGTTAAAATGACTCAGATATTCATTGAAGAAGAGCCATGGCATTCCTGCTATGCAAAAGATTGCAAGGAGGTTTTCCCGAAGTACACTTTGTTGAAAGAACATGTTCAAATTTTTCACCCGGATTTAAAGCCTCGGAGCTACGCATGCCTACTGAAAAGTTGTAAGGCCGATTACACCACCCCACAAGATTGGATTTGGCACGTTGCTTGTGAACATCCGGATTTTGTTGAAAAACACGAGGTTGAATTTTTTGACCGGTACTTCTTGAAAAGGAATTCTGATTAATGGAATACGTATTTCCTGTCTTCATCATGGTCGCCTTGTCCATCGCCACATTTAATGTGAACGGGTTACGAGACCCCAAGAAGTGCTCTCAGGTGGTGCAGTGGGGTAAGATCTACAATGTAGATATTATGCTTTTGCAAGAAACGTTCTTGTCTTCGAGCGATGACTTAAAAATTTTTAAGGCGAAATGGGGTGGCCCTGTTTACTTCTCCTCGAGTCGTTCAAATAGGTCAGGTGGGGTCGTCATTGCCATTAAAGACAGGTTTAAATGTGAAGTATCGGATATTAGGAAAGATACTTCTGGTCGTTGCATCTCTGTCCTTTGCACTACCGCCGATACTTCCTTTCGTGTGTGCAATATCTATGCACCGAATAGTCCATCAGAAAGGAAGATGTTTTTCAATGAGTTATATGTTCATACAAGGGGCAGTAATCCAATCATATTGGGAGGTGACTTTAACTGTGTTATTGATCCCATTGATCGTTCCAGTACAAATGCTAATACGCATTCCTTCGCTGGCCGTGATGAAATCCAAGACCTTGTTTCGCAGTATAATTTAGTTGACTGCTATAGGACCCTTCATCCGAGCACCCCTGGACATACATGGGCTCGTGGGGACCGTAGTTCGAGGTTAGACAGACTGTATCTGCCGACGAATTTTGCCGTTACCAAAGTTGACACTGTCTTTCTCCCCTTCTCCGACCATAACCCTGTTTACGTGAATTTTAGTCTGAATAATACCCCCAGGAAGGGGAAAGGCTACTGGAAGTATAATTCATCTCTTAGTCACGATGAGGACTTTGTTCATGATTTAAGATACCAGTATAAACTTTGGTCAACTTTGAAGCCCGCCTTCGGCTCTATTACCGACTGGTGGGAAAATGTGAAATCAAGAATAAAAGAACTTGCCATACGTCACGGAATTCGTATTGCTCAAGACAAAAGACACCGAATTGAGAAATTACAAAAAGTACTTTCGGACTCCAATTCGGAGGAAATCGAAAGAATTTTAAATGCTGAAGTTCACGGAGCCTTCATTCGTTCTAGAGCTAATTATCTAGAGGAAGGGGAAAAACTTTCTGCCTTCTTCTTTAGACAAGAAAAGTATCGGGCCGATCAAAAAGTGATAAGGAGCATTCGGAATACTGATGGTAGTATTGTGTATGAAAATAAGGAAATTATGTCCGTCTTTCACCATTTTTATAGCCAACTCTTCTCTGAGCAGCGTGGTTGTAATGAGTGTATACAAGATGAATTTGTTAAATGTCTAAGCAAGTCTCTTTCTGATGACGATAAAAACAGCTTAGATCATCCCATCACCTTAGGTGAGGTTCAAAATGCAATTCATTTAGCTGCTAAGAATAAGGCCCCGGGAAGTGATGGTCTTTCGTATGATTTTTATGCAAGTTTTGCCGATTTATTAAGCACTGATTTAACTCTTGTATTCAATGACATCTTTTGTAAAGGCAGTCTATCTAAAAGCCAGCGTACTGGTGTCGTTACACTTCTTCCCAAAAATGGGGATTCATTGGATCCAACTAACTGGCGCCCCATTAGTTTATTAAATGCCGATTACAAACTACTTGCAAAAGTTTTGCAGCTTAGACTCAGCAAAGTTATGCCCACGATTGTTAACCAATATCAAGCTTGTTCTGTGCCTGGAAGATCCATACATAGCAATCTATTGTTAATCAGAGACATCATAGATTTCTCTACTATAAAGAACGGTCCGTGTGCTCTTGTCTCCATAGACCAGGAGAAAGCTTTTGATCGTGTTAATTGGAAATTCTTATCCAAGGTTCTTCAGAAACTTAATTTTGGCGATAACTTTTGCAAGTGGGTTTCTATTCTTTATAGGGACATTTACAGTCAATTACTTATTAATGGAAGTCTCTCCGACCCCGTCCTTATTGAGCGGGGGGTGAGGCAAGGGTGTCCTTTGTCTCCTTCCCTTTATGTTTTGTTTATCGAACCCATTGCTTGCTATATCAACCAATGTGATAATATTAGTGGCTTTATCATCCCTGGGGGAAATGCTCGTATAAAGTTTTTACAGTACGCTGACGACGCCACTTGTGTTGCCACCAGTATTTCTGATATTGATGTGTTTCTTAATGTATTTAACTTGTTCCATTCGGCCACTGGGGCTTCAATTAATATGAGAAAGACTAAAGGTTTAAAGCTCGGGAGTTTTGCCACACAAAATTTACAAAACAATATTGAATGGAGTACTACCTCGATTAAGATTACCGGAGTCGTTTTTGGATCTGACAACGCTGTTCAAGCTAATTGGGAGGAGAGAGTTAAAAGTGTCGAAAAGCGCCTCAAATTGTGGAAAAACAGACATTTGACTCTCCTTGGCAAGGTGCTTGTAATTAAGACGATAATTTACCCCTTGTTCTATTTCGTAGCCCCCGTTTTTCATGTCCCGGACAGTGTCGTTAGGGCTGTCTACAAAATAGTTTTTGCTTTCGTTTGGGGGGGAGAATAAACCTGACCTCGTCTCTAGGACGGTCATTTCGTTGCAAACGGGGGATGGCGGCCTCGGCTTAGATAATTTTAGACTTAAGTTAGATGCGTTGCTAGTGAAGCCACTACTAAACATTCTTATTGATGATACTCCTCCAGTCCACCTCACGCTGACTCTTTTCTTTGTTGCGAAGCAACTCCGGAAATACTATCCTCATGTTTGGTCTAACATGAGACCAAATTGCAATGTATGTACCGACTCCTTGGTCAAAGCATGTAATGTTATTAAGATGCTTTATAGCTCAGACAAAGATTTTGCCAATAATGTTTGTAGGGTCAAAGACATTACTAAGAGGTTACAGCCTTCTGATGTTCGCATTATAGCAGTAAGGGACAATCCGTGTTATCCATGGAAGGAAATATGGAGACTATGTTTTCATGGGTTACTTGATAATAAGCTGAAAGACTTTCAGTGGCGCTTGGTTCATGGTATTCTGTACACGGGGCAAAGGATTAATAAATGGGGCATGGGTGACGGTGTTTGTCCTTTCGAAGTTTGCACTGAGATTGAAACGACTTCCCACCTTCTTTGGGACTGCCCAAAGATTCAACCAATTTTGAAATGGGTTAAGAAAGTCTTTAATGATTTGACAAAGGAAACTTCTCACCCCAATCTAGGTGAAAACTTTTTCTTATATGGATTCCCAAGTAAAAGCATTGAAACTTCCGTATTTGATAAAATTTGGTTTGTGTTTTGTATTACTAAGTTTATTCTGTGGAAATCTAGATGTCTGCTGGTGTTTGAATCAGAGAATCAATCTCCTCTTGAAATCCTTTCTATTATTATCTCTGAGATCAAAACCCGTGTCGCTGCGGATTTCAGTCGTTTTACTAAATCTAAGTTTGAAAAGCTTTGGGTAAGCAAACATTCTATCGTTCACATAAGTAACAATAAGTTGAAATTCAGTATTCCTAGTATATGAATCACCTGTTGTGTTAATTGCTTCATTGGAAATTCATGTAAACTAAGTACTCTTTATATTTTAACACTGTATATAATTGTTTCCCTTCAAGCGGAAACAAAGTAGATAAAATTGATTAAAATAATGGATTAATTTGTACATACTGTACATAAAACTGTACATAAAACTGTATTATGATGTACATACTTTGCTTGAATTAAAAGTTTTTCTACTTATTTCTCTTTAATGGTGCAAATATGTTAATGATTTGAAATAAAGGTTCAATTCAAAAAAAAAAAATGCTGTGGAACTGTCGACTTTTTACAGTTGTTTTTCTCTTTCATATCTTCCTTTTTGTAGCTTTTATCGACTTCTCTTCGTCCCCACTTTTTCTTTTCTTAATTAGGCTTCGTTTTGTTAATCATATCTTACCGCAAATTTCCAAATCAGGTCACTACACGCTATTGCATGTAGCCTACATTATCAAGTCGTACACCCCCCCCCCCCCCCCCAATTTGGACGTTGCATTTTTTCGGTTGAAATTGCTAATAGTTTTATGAATGTTTTTCCCATTCATAGATGAAACCGATTCTATATTTCATGTAATTTGCATTTGATACGAAAGGTATCAATAAAGACAGGGCTCCCGGCTACTTTAGTAGCCGGGAGACCTGTCTTTATTGATACCAAATTTGCTTAGGTTCCTAAAGCAACTCTTGTTTCTAAAGGAAAGCCACTCTGAACTGAATATTCATAAATGACCGACTGTAAAATGCTCTTCTTGTATTGCAACTATGGATTAAGTTTCTTAGGGGTAGGGCTAAGCATCTGCCAACAATAGGTGACCATTGTCCACGTTTCATGGTGCGATGATTTGTAAAAGAAGACAGCGGTTCCTTTAAACTTGACCAAGTCTCCCTCCGCGTTTTCCCTGCCGTCTTGAGGGGGCGCTCCACCATTCCATAAAATTGCACTTTTGCTGGGGGAAGGGTGAACCATCTACATGTAGTCCCTAAAAATTTTGTTTGGGTTGATTTTTGACCCTGTTATGAGAGGGCAGTGAATCCTTTGTTAGATGTATTTTGGTAGTGACTGAGTTGGAGATTATGCGCGTACGTGTACCACCAATCATTCTTCCATTGATAATTCGCGTATACTTACTTGATTTTTGTCTGTTTGAAGGCCTTTGAAAAGTTGTAGGTCACAAGCAAGTAAATCTTGAACTCGAGCGTTGGAAACGTCAGTTGTGTTCGAGTTGGAGGATTTGTGCTCTTGAGACCAAGGAAGTCAGAAAGTCAGGGGACTGATCGTCGTCGGGACAGTGGTGAAACCAGATGGGGGTAGGTGCCATGTATGTCCCTCGTCGAGGACGGATCCCCCGCAAGGTCGTTTAAATTTCCCAGTGTAGTCGGGAAACGTTAAAATATGAAGTAGTCCACAAAAGCCAGTCGCCCCTTGTGGTTTACTTGATATTTGAGGGCAGATCCTGTAGTAAATCCCCCAAATTTTCCAATTTCACGCCTAAAAACCCAAAATGCGCACCGAAAATTTTGAATTTTACTACTGAGCCTCGGACGACCTTACGGCACTCCGTTTCCCTTGTCGGGACTTCAGGCTGCAGTCACCCTACGTAGGGAAGTTTGGACCCCTGTCGCGCAAATCATTCTGGCGCTACCCCCGGCCAGCGTCGGGATTACACATTTTATCGTACCTACTAGTGCTATGTCGACTACATGTTTACCGAAGAAATTGGAAAATTTTGCGACCGGCAAGACCACGGCTTCCTGAGCTTTACCCCGCCCCGTCCCTCCCCCACCCCTATTGGTGCCATTTATAAGGCAGGCTACTGAGAAACATTAATTACATGCCATGCTATAAACATCAATAGCGTAGTAATATTCAAGCATTTTGAATCCAATTTTGGGGGCGTGTTTCAGGCAATTAATTCAAGTACGGGGCTACCAATATTTAAGTATGCAGGTGAAAAGGGGTGATCGCTCCAGCTCCCGACCCCCTTACATCCGGCACTTCTACTTGTATATCACACAACGTAACACTTTAGACTACTAATATTAATTATAGTGCGCTGGAGTATCAGCATTGTTGTGGCTTAGTTGGTATGGCGCTCGACTCCGACTGTTGAGTACGTGAGTTCAAGATGGCTACGCTCAATCGCGCCGCATCTGTACAAGTATCTGTTGAAAGTCTTGAAAATTTTGATATCTTTGTGACTCTGAAGGATAAAGGAATTGATCCAGCTGCTCATCTGGTTGCTGTCCAACAACTACCGAATCGTTCGTGGGATGTAACTTTTAAGTCTGTGAAAATCATGAGAAATTTTTTTCCCGCTTTGTTATCTGGGTGTGGCTACACTATCAACACGTACAACAGTTCCGCGACGATCGTCACTGTACTGCATGTGCCGCATGAGTTGGAGGACAGTGTTGTAAGATATGTATTGGGGAGATACGGAAAAGTCATTTGTGGACGATATCTCACTTTTAAGAAATACCCAACCGTTTACAATGGAATACGTCAATATCAAATGGATTTGAAAAGAGACATCCCCTCATCATTACGATTAGGTGAGAGAAGTTGCTGGGTGAGATACGAAGAACAACCAAGGACGTGTCTTCGCTGTGGAGATGAAAGTCATGAGGTAAGAGACTGCAAAAATATTAAATGCCTCAAGTGTCACACTCTTGGACACGTTGCCAAAGACTGTACCTCTGAGGTAGTGTGTAACATCTGTGAAGGGTCCGGACACACCTACAGAGACTGTCCCGTGTCCTTTGCCCATAAGATCCAGCCAATCCCCAGAAAGTGGCAGCAAACAAGTGTTGGGGAAAGTGATATTGTTCCAACTTCTAATGCAACCAAATCGTCTGAAAATAGCCAAATAACTCTGAAGCCGGTTGAAGGGGAAGCCAATGTAACTGACCCTACTACGGATGGAGTTTCTGGAAGCCCCAAAGTGTGTAAAAGCAATGACGGTAAAGATGATTCAGATTTGGAAACGACCTGTATGGAAGTGGAAAACCCAAAGGGCCTGGGAATTGACATCCCATCTAATGATTACGAGGAAGCCAGTGTACTACAAAAGGAAAAGTGCAGTTTGCCGGTTAAGGCTATAGATAATCAGGAAATGGATGAAAACACCATGGAACAAGACCTTGAGGACTCTCAACCTTGGAACACTGACCAGGTTAACTTGTGTTCGGAGGGGTCGGTTACAGATGCCTCTGAAAGTTTATCACTTTTGAGGGATGACGAAGTAATGGTCCCTCTTAGCAGCGATAGCAAGGAAGGTGACGCCTCTGCTAGGAGATTTTCATTGGGAGCTAAGTCCCCCAACGATGAAGTTAGACATCGCCGCAGTAAGGATCCCGAAAGTAAATCTAGAAAGAGAAGCTCCTCGCAGCCTAGCTCCTCCGGGAAGAAGGGGAAGTCTCGCTCAAACTTTCGTTTTCTAAGGGAAGAACCCATTGAGTTTGTTAAAATGACCCAAGTTTTCCTTGAAGAAGAACCGTGGCACTCATGTGTTGCCAAAGGATGCTGGGAGACCTTTTCTTGTTATAGGGATCTGCAGAAGCATTTAGCTGAAATTCATCCCAAGAAAGACAAGCCAAAGTACCCATGTGCCCTAAACAAAGTGTGTTCCTTGGTCTTTTCCACCCCTCGGGAGTGGCTACTACACATAGCGACAGATCATGGAGACTTTGTTACCAAAAAAGAGCTTGAATTTTTTGACCAGTATTTTCTGAAGCACTGAAGGAGTCCTTTTCGCTTAACTTCCTTTACACCCATGAAGCTGAGAATAATATCTTTTAATGTTAATGGTCTGAGAGATAAAAGAAAATTCTCGAAAGTTATTCAATGGTCTAAAATTTTCAACGCAGACATTTTGTTACTACAAGAGACGTTTTTATCTTCTAATGAGGATTACCGTATATTAAAGGACCTTTGGGGAGAGCGTTTTGTCTTTTCCCCTAGCATAAGTAATCGTTCAGGAGGAGTTTGTATTGCTTTTAGGGAGACTCTGCCTGTTATTATGTCGGATGTGAAGATTGATTCTGTTGGCCGACTAGTCACTGTACTCTGCTCATTTGGACGGTGCACCTTTCGGGTATGTAATATTCATACCCCTAATAACTATTTAGATAGGTGTGTTTTCTTTAAAGATATTCACAGGTTCATCAGGGGAACTCACCCAGTCATTCTGGTCGGGGATTTTAATTGCTTTCTTACCATTACAGATAGGAATAGGGTTGGTGGTACTACCGATTCGGATAAGAGTAGGAATGCATTAAGGGAATTAATTTCCTCCTTTAATTTATTGGACGGGTATAGGATAATTAATCATTGTAACCCTGGTCATACGTGGTCCCGATCCAATTCAAGTTCCAGGTTAGATAGGATATATGTCTCTAGGGGTATGAAGGTGCTTCGTTCAGAAACTATTCGGCTTCCCTATTCAGATCATAACCCAGTTTTTGTTGACTTTGAGCCTATTATCGGTGATTCCATTAGAAAAGGGTACTGGAAATACAACGTCTCCCTGAACACTGACGAAGATTTCTGTAATGACTTACGCTTTCATTATCAGCTGTGGAAAACCCTTAAACCTGGTTTCCCCTCTTTATCTGAATGGTGGGAGGAGGTTAAAAACAGAGTTAAAAAGCTTGCCATTAAGCACAGCAAAAGACGTGCAAATGAAAAGAAAGAATGGCTGAAGCATTTACAGACCAGGTGCAGGGCTTCTCAGTTAGACGATGTAGACAGTGTAATTTCAGCTGAGGCTGAAGGTGCCTTTATTAGATCGAGGGCTAATTACTTAGATTTAGGAGAGCGACCGTCCTCCTTCTTTTTTCGATTGGAGAGTCGCCGAGGTAATAAAAAAGTGATTCGTTCTATCCGTGGTCCGAATGGTGTTATATATGATAGAAAGGACGATATTTGCAAGGTTTTTCATGAGTATTATAGTAGTCTATTCTCCAAAGACAAGATTACAGACAGTATTGCACAAAATGACTTCATCAAGAATCTAAATGTTTCCATACACACTCATCATAAAGAGGAGCTAGATTTACCGATTTCAATTGATGAAGTTTTCTCAGCGCTCAAGACTGCTTCCAAAAATAAAGCTCCGGGTATTGACGGTTTACCTTACGAATTTTTCCATAATTTTTTCGATTTAATTGGTACAGATCTTTTAGAGGTGTATAACGATGTTTTTGAAAGAGGTTGCCTAACTTCGTCTCAACAAGTAGCCGTCATTTCATTGATTGCAAAGAAGGGTGACATATTGAGCACAAAGAACTGGCGCCCAATAAGCTTGTTGAACGCCGACTACAAAATTTTGTCCAAAGTACTTCAAACTAGGCTAGCGAAAGTGATGCCAGACATTGTGAATTATTTTCAAACCTGTGCTGTACCTGGGCGTACAATACACAGTAACTTAATTCTCATAAGAGATATAATTGATTACACTCAATTGAAGAATACTGGTTGTTGTTTACTTTCAGTGGACCAGGAAAAAGCTTTTGACAAGGTGGACTGGTCATTTTTATTCAAAGTGTTTCGTAAATTAGGATTTGGGGGAAACTTCGTTAAGTGGATCTCCATACTTTACACTGATATTAAAAGTCGCTTATTGATAAATGGAGAACTTACCGATCCTATTTGTATTTCTCGGGGTGTTCGGCAGGGTTGTCCGTTGTCTCCCCTTCTGTATGTTCTCTTCATTGAGCCAGTAGCACGATATATTAATAATTGTAATGACATTGAAGGCTTTCATCTTCCCAGCGGGACTGCTGGAAAAGTAAAATTCATTCAGTATGCTGACGACGCAACTTGTATAACTTCTAATGTTAATGATATTTCTAAGTTTACAGAGGTTTTCAAATTGTTCCACAGAGCAACATGAACCTCCGTTAATTTTGACAAAACACAGGGACTAAAGCTTGGTCGTTTGGCCTCGGAGCCAATTCCACTTGACATTGCGTGGAGTACAACTCGTATCAAAGTTACCGGCATCATGTTTGGTTCAAAAGATGCCATTTTGGAAAACTGGTCGGAGAAAGTCAAAAAGGCTACTAGACGAGCAAATTTCTGGAAATCTGGAAATTTGTCTCTCTTCGGTAAGACTGTTGTAGTCAATTCTCTCTTGTACCCTTTGTTTTACTTCATCGCTCCAGTGTTTCCCATCCCTGAGTCAGTGATCAAAGAAGTTCATAAAATTGTATTTGCTTTCATTTGGGGAGAGAAAAATGGAGAGAAAAAGCCTGACCTAGTAAACCGCAAGGTCATGGTACTGCCTAAGGACGAGGGAGGAATGGGACTCGACGGCCTGAAAGACAAAATGGATGTGCTTCTGGCAAAGCCTTTGTTTCCTATGTTGGATTCTAGTAATGTTACCCCCACCCATCTTATTTTTGCTAGGTATTTCACTGCCAAAGTACTTCGGGTGCATTATTCTCAACTTTGGTCTAACTCCATGCCCAATGCTGATGTTTGTACAGACCACTTGGTCTACGTTTGCCAAGTTATTAAACGTTTGTGTACATTGGATCGTACTTTCACTTCACGTAATCGCACGAAACAATTGGTTAAACTTCTTAGAGATTCCGACGTTAAAATTGCTTGTGTTGATCAAAATCCAAGTTATCCTTAGTCCAAAATTTGGAAGCTAGCAAATAATGCTATTTTGGACAACAAGTTGAAAGACTTTCAGTGGCGCTTAGCCCATGATATTCTCTACACGGGTAGCAGAATAAAGAAATGGGGAATAGGGGAAGGGATTTGCCCGATGGCTAGTTGTTCGTGTGTTGAGTCTGTTGACCATATTTTTGGAGGATGCCCGAAAGCTAGACCAATTCTTTCTTGGTTAAGTCGCGTACTTGAATTTGCTCCAGGCAGTCAGTTTGGTAGAAACATAAAATCATTTTTATATGGTTTCCCCGAAATCAAACTCTCGAAGGCTGTCTTCAATAGAATGTGGTTTGTGGTTTGCGTTACAAAATTCGTTTTATGGAAATCCAGATGCCTTCACATTTTTGAGTCAAATCTTCATCCAACCAATGCTATAATTTTGGCAATAATCAAACAAATTGAAAGACGTGTTAAAGCAGATAGACAGAGATATAGCAATAAGAAGTTTGAAGAGGTTTGGATATCAGGGAATTCCTTTGTTTCGATTAAAGGTGGTAAACTTTTCTTTCGTTTATACTATCCAGACAGTTAAGTCGTCGCTCTGTTTCATATTCAGGGCAACTAAGTAAAGTGAGTAATTCTCTGAATTACATTGGAATTAATATGCAGCTTTATTTTCATGCTTGGCTTCACTTGTTAATATATGTATAATATATGTATATGTTTATGTATAATATTAAATGAATATTATTATATAGTGCCTTGACTGATAATTTTTTTTTCTGTTAATTGAATTTGATTACAAATTAAGTCAAGAATGCAGTTAGCTGGCTGAATTGTATGGAAGTGAATGCCGTATTAACTTAACTTTCAAACTGAAATTATTTGTAAATAATTGTAAATTATCAATATTGTATTATAGTGTATATAGTTTCTTGGATGGAAATAAAGATTTTTCCTTCAAAAAAAAAAAGTTGTTTTTCTCTTTCATATCTTCCTTTTTTTTTTTCGCAAGATGGCGTCTTTGAAACGCGATGCTACCCTGCAACTTCGTTCAGATGTTAGTGTTGGAATAGATAAAGTGTTTGAGTTTTTGAAAAGTTTCGGTGTTAATCCTGCTGATCATTTAGTAGCGGTGCAAGAACTGCCAGGTAGATTTTGGGATGTCACCTTTTCAAGTGTCTATTGGATGAGGAAATTTTTCCCTCCTTTGTCTCGAGCGAATGGCTACACTGTGAGTCCGTATACCAATTCCGCAACGACTGTAGTTACCGTTTTGTACGTTCCTCATGAACTGGACGATAATGTGGTCCGTTTTGTTTTGGGAAAATACGGTAATGTTGTGTGTGGTAGATTTGTAACCTTTGCTGATTACCCTCATGTTTACAACGGAAAAAGACAATACCAAATACAACTTCATAGTGACATTCCCTCCTCTATTCGTCTCGGGGGGAGGAATTGCTGGGTACGCTACTATGGCCAACCTAGGACCTGTTTAAAGTGCGGAGGGAAAGGCCATAATGTTAAAGACTGTCAGGAAACGGTGTGCTTTAAGTGCCAGAGTTTGGGACATATTGCGAAAGAATGTGTTGCCGAAATAAAGTGCTCTGTTTGTGAAAAAGTTGGTCACTCCCACAAAGAATGTCCCGTTTCCTTCGCGAATAAAATCAATCCCGCCCCTTTAAGATGGATTGCTAGTGATGCAGAAATTGATGGCTGTGAGGATGAAAGTGATGAGGCTGAGACTGTAGCTGTGACTAACCCACCCACATTACAAAATACTCAAGGAGCTGAAGCCAACACGGCTGAAAATACTAGTGTCATCGAGACACACATGGAAGTAGATATGGAAAGTCAAAGCCAAAGTCAAAGCCTCTTTAAAGGTGTCCAAGGAACATTATTACCTAACCCCCCAACCTGTGAACATGAATTGGTTAGCAAACAAACGGCTGAGCAGAAGGAAAGTCAAATCGCCATGGACACTTCAAAGGAACAATTGCCTATATCCTTGTCGGCTGAGGAACCCAAAGTTCACTCCCCACTACACCGCGATACAGAAGAAGTTGACAAACATGTTGCTCACCCAGTTGTTTCAGATGCTTGTGCTAGTGTCCCTCCCTCTACAAATAATCCCGAAGAAGTTGACACCAACATAGAAAGTCAAGCCTTAACAGGAAGTACGAAGGAACAATTGCCTACATCCCCGTCTACAGAGAAACCCGTAGATCAAAGTCCCCTTCCTCCCAGTGAACAGGGTTCTACTCCAGTGACTCTATCAACTGAAAATGGTGCAGACCGATCCGCATACAAGCTTAAGAGTACTTTTTTTACGGAAAGTACTGCGAAGGAATCCAAATCCTCCAAAGACTCAGATGACTGGGTTACCATACGAAGGGGAAGGTCCACTTCTCAACCCGCATCCAGAAATCAGAGACTAAGCAGGTCGAGATCTAACATTCGTGTCCCTTTTGAAGACCCATCAGACAGCGTAAGGATGACCCAAATCTTTTTGGAGGATGAACCCTGGCATTCTTGTTACCTTAAAGGATGCCGAGAAACCTTTTCAAGTTTTCAAGGATTAAAGGAACATGTTTCCAGGGAGCACCCCAAACTGAAGCCACGTAACTATCCATGTCCTCGGAAATCATGCAAAACCGTGACTAATAACCCCAAGGAATGGATTCTCCACATTGCAAATGAACACCCTGATTTTGTTATAAAGCATGAGCTAGAATTCTTCGATAGGTACTTTTTAAAGTCACAAGAGGTTTGACAAGTATTGCATTAATCAATTACCATGTTCAATCTTTCAGTTGCTACCATTAATGTTCATGGCCTCCGAGATGGCAGAAAACGCTCTCGTGTCTTACAATGGATGAAATTTTCGCTTTTGACATTATCTTACTACAGGAACTTTATTTATCTACTGAGGCGGATTTCTCTTTATTCAAAAGTGAGTGGGGCGGACCCGTTTATTTTTCCCCCAGTCTCACCACCCACTCAGGGGGTGTTGGCATCGCCTTCAACGGTAAGCACCAATGGAGCATAACCCAAATTAGGCACGATAACAGAGGCCGCTGTATTTCCCTTCTGTGTTCCCTGGGTGAGAATTCTTTACGCATTTGTAGTGTACATAGCCCGAATTCTACTTTGGAAAGAAAGGAATTTTTGAGAAACTTAGATTTTTACGTGAGAGGCCCAAATCCCTTAGTTCTGGGTGGCGATTTCAATTGTATCATGGAGGAGATTGACCGAGAAAGTCACACAGTTAACTCCCAATGCTTAGCAGGACGGGATGAGATTATTGATCTTGTTACTACTTACAAGCTCACTGATTGTTGCAGAGACTTTCACCCGTCTCTCCCAGGTTACACTTGGTCGGGCACGGGTATTAGGCAAAGCTCAAGGTTAGACAGGATATATTTATCAAAGGATTTCACCTGTAGGTCTGCTGAGTGTTCTTTATTTCCATACTCTGATCACAACTGTGTACATGTAGGCTTTAAGCTCTCTCGCCAGACAGAGAGAGGAAAGGGGTATTGGAAGTATAATGCTTCCCTCAATAATGACATTATGTTTTGTGAGGAACTGCGTTCCTATTACAAACTGTGGTCCACCCTGAAGCCGAGTTTCAAATCAATGACAGAATGGTGGGAAAATATCAAGGGTAGAATTAAACACCTTGCTATTCAGCACAGTGTGCGAATTGCTCGGCAGAAAAAGGAACGATTGTTACTTTTACAAAGAGTTTGTTGTAATTCGAATGAGGATGAAGTTGATAACATCATTGAAAGTGAGCTCAGAGGAGCATGTATTCGCTCTCGGGTTAAGATCCTTGAGGAGAATGAGAAACCTTCGGCCTTCTTTTACAGGGAAGAGAGACGTCGAGCTGAGCGGAAAGTTATTAAATCCATTAAAAAACGATGATGGTAGAATTGTGTCTAGCAATAGTGAAATTACGGGTGTTTTTCATAACTTCTACACTAATCTGTTTACCAGACACGCTTACGTTAATTTAAACTTGCAGGATGCTTTCATCCAATGTTTAAATCACAAGATCAGTGATGATGATAAACGTATTTTAGATGAACCCATTAGTTTGGTTGAGCTTACTGCTCTTGCCCTTTAACAAAGCTGTTTCTAGGGCGGCTTGTAATAAATCCCCGGGTTCGGACGGCCTCCCGTACGAATTCTATTCGAGCTTTATTGACATCTTAGGGAATGATTTAGTCGACGTGTTTAATGATACTTTCCATAGTGGTACTCTTTCTGAAGCCAACGTATGGGAATATTACCCTGATTCCAAAAAAGGCGATACTACCAATGCAAGTAATGGCGTCCTATTAGTCTTTTAAATACGGATTACAAATTAATTGCCAAAAATTCTACAAACTAGGCTGGCCAGAGTCCTTCCAGTATCGTCAACGAGTATCAAACTTGTGCCATTCCTGGGCGGTCTATTCACAATAATATGTTAATTGTCAGAGATGTTGTCGATTTTTGTACTATGAAAGACCTCCCATGTGCGCTCATATCAGTCGATCAAGAGAAAGCCTTTGACAAGGTCAACTGGTCTTTCTTAATGAAAGTTCTGAGGAAATTCAACTTTGGCAAGAACTTCCAGAGATGGTTTTCCATCTTGTATAATAATATTTATAGTTGTTTACTGATTAATGGTAATCTCTCAGAACCTGTGTATATGAAAAGAGGTGTTAGGCAAGGATGCCCCTTGTCACCGTTACTGTACATTTTATTCGTTGAACCTTTAGCTTCTTTCATAAACAGTTGTGTCAGTATAAAGGGGTTTGCCGTTCCAGGCAGTAGGAAGTCTATCAAATTTTTACAGTATGCTGATGACGCCACTTGCATTGCAACCTGTATTTCTGATATTCCTCCTTTCTTTTCCATTTTAAAAGATTTCGGGAGTGCTACGGGGACTTGTATTAATATGATGAAAACGTGTGGACTTAAATTAGGAAGGTTTTGCTCACTGCAACTTCCGGGTAATATTCAGTGGAGTACAAAAGAGGTTAAAATCACTGGGATTGTGTTTGGCACAAACGATGCCGTATTAAGTAACTGGGGTAAAAAGATCGAATCCTCTCGTTCTCGAATAAAATCTTGGACCAACAGGCACCTATCTCTTCTTGGAAAAACTATGGTTATCATATGGGGCCGATTTTTCCCATGCCCTACAGTGTCCTTAAGGAAATTCATAAGATTGTTTTCTCCCTTGTGTGGGGAAGTAGGAAGCCAGATCTGGTTATGTTATTGTCCTGCCACAGTTGTGTGGGGGTCTAGGTCTAGACAACTTGCGAGTTAAAATGAATGCCCTACTTGTCAAACCGTTATTCCCTCTCTTTCGCGGTAACGATATACCGACTCACCTTATTACTTCTCGCTATTTTATTGCGAAGCAATTACGAGTCTTTTATCCCGGTATCTGGTCCAATTCCAGGCCAAACAGTAATATGTGTACTTCTTCTTTGTCTCAGGCCTGTGACGTTCTAAAGCAATTATTTATGGTTGATAACAATTTTGCCATTTCCTGTAAGCATACCAAGAACATTGTCAAGCTTCTTCAACCGGTTAATGTTACTATTTCTATCGTCCGAAAGAACCCAACCTTTCCATGGGAAAAGATATGGAAGCTTGCTTTTAGTTCTCTTCTTGACAACAAGCTCAAGGACTTTCAATGGAGACTTGCTCATCAAGTCCTCTATACCGGCAAACGGATAAAAGATTGGGGCATGGGAGAAGGTATATGTCCTTCTGAGGGCTGTGGGGCAGTGGAAACTTTATATCACATCTTTTGGGATTGCCCAAAGGTAAAGCCCGTTCTAACCTGGACTGCCAAGGTCTTTAGAGAGGTAGCGTGTACGAATCAATGTCTGCACCCTGATCTCCTTATGTTCGGTTTCCCTGATGTAGTCTGTACACCACCTGTTTTTCAGAGAATTTGGTTTATTTTTTGTGTTGTTAAATTCACATTGTGGAAATCAAGATGCCTTCAAAAATTTGAATCTGAAATTCAAGATGACAAACAACTTAAGTCAATAATTATTAAGTCTATTAAGGATAGAGTTGAAGCAGACCGCAGCCGATTTTCTAATGCCAAATTCAAGAAAATGTGGATTACAGGAAGGTCCTTTGTTCGTTTGAGGGATGATCACTTGCTCTTCACCTTGTAATTTTTTCAGCTTATCCCTCACTGTGCACTCCAGGTATTTACCTATTCGAAGCAAATAGTTGATAAAATAATATAAGAAAATATTTTATTGAGCAGAGTTGATGCATCTGTATAAATAATTGTGTAATATTAATACTGTATTATTTTACAGGAATGTTCTTGTATGGAAAAAGATTTTCCTTCATAAATGCATGTCATCAAACATGAGATTGTAATATAATTAATCTTCAATTATTGAAATTTTATGTATAAAACCTTGTCTAATGTTTTATAAATAAACTTAACCGTACCGTCTTTCCTTCAAAAAGCATGTCATCAACTATTAGATTGTAATGTAAATAACTTTCACACTTTGCAATTTCATGTACACAACCTTTGTAAATAGTTTGTAAATAAACTCAAAAACCATATCTTCCTTTTTGTAAATAGTTTGTAAATAAACTCAAAAACCATATCTTCCTTTTTGTAGCTTTTATCGACTTCTCTTCGTCCCCACTTTTTCTTTTCTTAATTAGGCTTCGTTTTGTTAATCATATCTTACCGCAAATTTCCAAATCAGGTCACTACACGCTATTGCATGTAGCCCACTTTATACTGTCGTACACCCCCCCCCCCCCCCCAATTTGGACGTTGCATTTTTTCGGTTGAAATTGCTAATAGTTTTATGAATGTTTTTCCCATTCATAGATGAAACCGATTCTATATTTCATGTAATTTGCATTTGATACGAAAGGTATCAATAAAGACAGGGCTCCCGGCTACTTTAGTAGCCGGGAGACCTGTCTTTATTGATACCAAATTTGCCTAGGTTCCTAAAGCAACTCTTGTTTCTAAAGGAAAGCCACTCCTGAACTGAATATTCATAAATGACCGACTGTAAATGCTCTCTTGTATTGCAACTATGGATTAGTTTTCTTAGGGGGGTAGGGCTAGCATCTGCCCAACAATAGGTGACCATTGTCCACGTTTTCATGGTGCGATGATTTTGTAAAAGAAGACAGCGGTTCCTTTAAACTTGACCAAGTCTCCCTCCGCGTGTTCCCTGCCGTCTTGAGGGGGCGCTCCACCATCCCATAAAATTGCACTTTTGCTGGGGGAAGGGTGAACCCTCTACATGTAGTCCCTAAAAATTTTGTTTGGGTTGATTTTTGACCCTGTTATGAGAGGGCAGTGAATCCTTTGTTAGATGTATTTTGGTAGTGACTGAGTTGGAGATTATGCTGTCAAAAAATGGTTGTTTGAAACTTGATACCCCTACCAGAAGCAGAATTGTGAGGTTGGTGCAAAGACAGCGGACTTATATCTCATATATTGGTGAGTGGCAAGGTTCGGGAGGGGGGGGGGGGTTTGGCGGACTCACACTTTTTTTTTTTTTTCATGCGCCTGTAGCTCAAACCTTCAATGGGTCATTCTGTCTGCAATTATTGATGGGGTCCATATGCTGGCGTTGAAAAACTTTGACAAGGAATGAGAGGCAGCTTAACAAGCTGCTCGTTTTTAGTGTGTAAGTCGGACCAAAATTTTAGTGCTGCCATGAGGTGTATAATAAAGGAATGGTTACGGGTTCGTGTTGAATACAGCCTTGTATATCCGCTTATACAGGATCATTCACTTGAAGGGGGAAGGTGACTTCAAGTTTTGGGACAAAATGCCGAATGATGACGGCCTATGGGGAGAGTGTAGACCTATTGTCTCCAACCGTGCGGCCCCAACGCCCTCCACCTCCTTCCCTTGATACGCACTTGCATGCAAAGTTCTCTTTCAGGTTAAAAGATACTAATCACAGTACAGCCTACATGCTGGCCGTCTAGCGTCAGTACTGAGCCAGATTTAAATTACCAATATCATTAACGGTACAGATTTTGCAAGGAAAGTGCTTAGCATTTATTTCAACTTCAAAGAGCGCGGACGTGTCCCACCAATCATTCTTCCATGAATTAATTCGCGTATACTTCTTGATTTTTGGTCTGTTTGAAGGCACTTTTGGTTTGAAAAGCTGTAGTCAAAGCAAGTAAATCTCGAACTCGACGCGCTGAAAATGTCAGTTTGTGTTCGAGTTGGAGAGATTTGTGTCTCTTGAGCCCAAGGAAGATCAAGAACGTCAGGGCACCTGATCGGTCGTCGGGAAAGGGGTGAAAACCAGAATGGGGAAGGTGCCATTGTATGTCCCTCGTCGAGGGACGGATCCCCCGCAAGGTCGTTTATAACTTTCCCAGTGTAGTTCGTGAAAACTTAAAATATGAATCGTAGTCCGCAAAAGCCAGTCGCCCCCTTGTGGTTTACTTGATATTTGAGGGCAGAGATCCTGTAGTAAATCCCCCAGAATTTTTTTTTTTCCCAATTTTCATCACGCCTAAAAACCCAAAATGCGCACCGAAAATTTTGAATTTTACTAGTCTCGGACGACCTTACGGCACTCCGTTTTTCAGCCTGTGTCCGGACTTCAGGCTGGCAGTCACCACGCTACGTAGGGGAAGTTTGGACCCCTGTCGCGCCAAATCATTCTGGCGCAACCACCCCGGCCAACGTCGGGGATTACACATTTTATCGTATCTACTAGTGTGCTATGCCGACGTACATGTTTACCCAAAGAAATTGTAAAATTTTCGCGACCGGCAAACCACGGCTTTTTCCCTGAGCTTTACCCCGCCCCCGTACCTCCCCACCATATTGGTGCCATTTATAAAGGCATGCTACTAAAGAAACATATAATTCCATGCCATGCTATAAACATCAATGAGTGTAATATTCCAAGCATTTTGAATCCATCTTGGTGGCGTGTTTTGAGGCAATTAATTTAAAGTACGGTACCAATATTTAAGTATGCAGGTGCAAAGGGGTGATCCGCTCCAGCTCCCGATCCCTCCCGACCCCTTTTCCTCCCCCACCCCCCCTTACATCCGGTCACTTCTAACTGTACATAAAATGCAACACAAACCGTGAACACTTTATACTACTAATATTAATGATCGTGCGCTCGGAGTATCCAGCATTGTTGTGGCTTAGTATGGTATGGCGTATTCGCTCAGTCGATTGTTGAGTACGTGAGTTCAAGTCCTCCCGGAGACTGGGCAGTGTGCTTTTTCTCGTTTTGCGGTGTTAATGCTGTGGAACTCTCGACTTTTTACAGTTGTTACTTTTAATGTAATAACAAAAGGGCAAGAGATTAAAGTCTCCTTAAAATAAGAAAGTTAATATGAAATCTCAGATTGCTTTTAATGTAATAACAAAAGGGCCAGAGAGTAATGTCTCCTGTAAATCGAACTGTGAGTGGAGTGGTCCATTGTATATACTTGTAAATAGTTAAAGTTAATATGAAATCTCAGATTGCATTTAATGTAATAACAAAAGGGCAAGAGATTAAAGTCTCCTTAAAAAAAAAAGAAATCTCAGATTGCTTTCAATGTAATAACAAAAGGGCAAGAGATTAAAGTCTCCTTAAAAAAAGACTTTTTACAGTTGTTGTTAAAAAAAAAAAAAAAAAATTTTGATATCTTTGTGACTCTGAAGGATAAAGGAATTGATCCAGCTGCTCATCTGGTTGCTGTCCAACAACTACCGAATCGTTCGTGGAATGTAACTTTTAAGTCTGTGAAAATCATGAGAAATTTTTTCCCGCTTTGTTATCTGGGTGTGGCTACACTATCAACACTATCAACAGTTCCGCGACGATCGTCACAGTACTGCATGTGACGAATGAGTTGGAGGACAGTGTTGTAAGATATGTATTGGGGAGATACGGAAAAGTCATTTGTGGACGATATCTCACTTTTAAGAAATACCCAACCGTTTACAATGGAATACGTAATATTCCAATGGATTTGAAAAGAGACATCCATCATCATTACGATTAGGTGAGAGAAAGTTGCTGGGTGAGATACGAAGAATCAACCAAGGGACGTGTCTTCGCTGTGGAGATGAAAGTCATGAGGTAAGAGACGGAAATAATACTATTCAATGCCTCAAGTGTCCACACTCTTGGTACACGTTGCCAAAAGACTGTACCTCTGAGGTAGGGTGTGAAACACTGTGGAAGGGTCCCGGACACACCTACAGAGACTGTCCCGTGTGTCCCCTTTTGCCCATAAGTCCAGCCAATCCCCAGAAAAGTTGGCAGCAAACAAGTTATTGGGGAAAGTGATATTTTTCCAACTTCTAATGCAACAAATCGTCTGAAAAATAGCCAAATAAATCTCTGAAGACCGGTGGTGATGGGGAACGCCAAGGTAACTGACCCTACTACGGAATGGAGTTTCTGGAAGCTCCCAAAGTGTGTAAAAGGCATGACGGTAATAGATGAGTGCATGATTTAGAAACGACCTGTCTATGGAAGTGGAAAACCCCAACGGAGCAATAAATATCAGAACATTGAACATCCCATCTAATGAATTTACTAGGATAGCCAGTGGTACTACAAAAGGAAAAAAGTGCAGTTTTCCGGTCAAGGCTATAGATAATCAGGAAGGGAAATGGATGAAAACCACCATGGAACAAGACCTTGAGGACTCTCAAACCTTGGAACACAATTTGCCCAGGTTAACTTGTGTTCTGAGGGGTCGGTTGACAGATGCCTTCTGAAAGTTTATCACTTTTGAGGGTGATGGACGAAGTAATGTCCCCTCTTAGCAGGCGATAAAATCCATGGAGGTGGAAAGCCTCCTGCGAGGAGATTATTCATTGGGGAGCTTTAAGTCCCCCCAACGATGAAGTTAGACATCGGTCGCCGGGGGGGCAGTAAGGATCTCCCGACAGTAAATCTAGAAAGAGAAGCTCCTCGCAGCCAGCTCCTCTGGGAAGAAGGGGCAAGTCTGGGGGGGGGGTGGGGGGGGGGGGGGGTGGGGGGGGGGGGGGGTGGGGGGGGGGGGGGGTGGGGGGGGGGGGGGGTGGGGGGGGGGGGGGGTGGGGGGGGGGGGGGGTGGGGGGGGGGGGGGGTGGGGGGGGGGGGGGGTGGGGGGGGGGGGGGGTGGGGGGGGGGGGGGGTGGGGGGGGGGGGGGGGGGGGGGTCGGGGGGGTGGGCGGGCGGGGGGGCTGTGGGGGGGGGGGCGGGGGTGGGTGGGGGGGTGGGGGGGGGGGGGGGGGGGGGGGGGGGGGGGAGGGGGGGGGTGGGGGTCGGGGGCGGGGGGGGGGCGGGGGGGCGAGGTGGGCGGGGGGGGGGGGGGGGGGGGGGGGGGGTGGGGGGGGGGGTTTGGGGGGGGGGGGGGGGGCGTTTGGCCCGGGCGGGGGGGGTTGGTGGGGGGTGTTGGGGGGGGGTTGGGGGCGGGGGGGGGGGGTGGGGGGTGGGGGGGGGGGAGGGGCGGGGGGGCGGGGGGGGGGGGGGGTGGGGGGGGGTTGACATATGCGCCTTGTCTATTCGGTGATGCGCCGTGTAATAGGCACAGCATTACGGAAAACTTCATTGTTAGAACAACGGCATCTTGCGTACGCATTGTATTCGCGCAGAAATTAGTTGGCCTGGGTTCATTTTAAAATCTAGAATTACGTCCACACGTACTTCTGTTCGCGTTATCATCGACGAACGCGCTGGTTATTTGCTTTCACTTTCTGAGACACGTGAAAAATTAAAGGCCGATTTATTAAAGTGAGTAAATGTGAAGATACCATAGAAACTGACATTACATATGGATATGACTTATGAGCTTCATTCAAACCACTCATTGTGCGTTTTCATATTTCAAGTGCACTTATTCAGAGACCGGGGGGAGCCAATTTTGAAGTGCGGGGGTTTAATAATCGAAGCCGCCCAATATGTTCAATAAAAATAAATGCAGTTTACTTGCTGCCTACAAAAAACCGCACGGCAGAAAAGTGTGGGGGGCTAAAAAAGCCGTCCTCAGCGGTCCCTGCAGTTATGTTGTAAAGGCCTTATGCCACAAGGAAGAGAGAAAGTTCTTCCTGTGGATTTTATATGCCTTAATGCGTGTGCTAAGCGGATGAGGATAAGCAACTCCGTGGATTGCCCCTCTTTGTTCATTTTTTATTGAATAAGCTTTGTCTGAGTAGAGAAAGTTTGACAACCCCTAACCGATTCTTGTAAGACTGTTAGCATCTATAGAAATCTAGGTATGTTGGAAGAAAGATTCTCATCTAAAATTTACGTTTGAATTTGTGAATGATGAACCGCATTTCTAAGCACTGTTACCCTAATTTCATATTTTCATTCAACTCAGAAGCATGATAGGCGTCCCAGCCTACACACGTCAAGTATGCTAACTTTAATGACCCAAAGTGGACTTGAAGCGATCAGGAGTGGTGTCCATCTCCTTACATTGAAGAGCCACTAATGTTCTTATCTTTGTTTCCTATACTGTTTGTATTTTTCAATAGAAAGGGAATGTGTTCTTACCTATATTGAACATGAAAGCTTGAAAAACTACCCAATGCTGTCTCTTGGAAGTCACATTAGGAAAGCATGAGATATGGAGCAAGATAATTTACTTTTGGGTGCATCAGTTTAAGAAAAAATAAAACCGTGGTCTGAATGGAATTTGACGTTATGACAAATGTCTCTTTTCGTTCATGGTATTTACATCCTTCTAGTATAAATGTATGGTACCCAGGTATAAAATGTTTCACCTCTGATTGCTTCAAGTTCACTTTGTGGTGCTTGAAGGGTTTAGAATATGATATAGGCCTGGATAATTCATTGCAACGGCCCGAGAACCAAACCTAGGAGATGTGGGGATTAAAAAAGAATGAACTGTTTACATTTAGGCAGCGATATTTTTTAAATTTTTGTTCTGTCCTCCTAAAATCCTTCTTTCCTTCCCATGTTAATTCCTTGTCTTTTCTTCCTGGCACCTTTTCCTAAAGGTCCTTTGGTCTCCAGACGGACCAGACTAGGTCCCGACAGTTTTTACTGAACTGTAATGTAATCTGTCTATAATGCGCTGATCATAATAATGGAGCCGGATTAGAGATTCTTTCATACTTTTCGATGTCAAAAAAATGAGCAGGGAGAAAAGTATCACCGAAAGGGTGGCCCCATCAATCAGTACGTACGAGTCATACCCTGGTAGCTCCCAATGAGATAGCCAGTTCTGCGCAATGCATGCATGTACAAGTTGCTCCACTTTACAGTTTTTCTCCTATCTGGTTCTGTTTGTTGTTATTCCTTCTAATCACCGGCATTCGAAAGCCAAAACACTCAATTATAGTAATAGGCCAGGAAGCCACCTTTGACGGGGCCAAAACGGGCGTTTCCCATCCTTGCAAGCCTTGGGCGTCACATTTTAAGAAGACACTTGTCCGTTATATTTTCCAAGGGCTTATGAAAGGGGTACACGTCAATTTCCACTTCCTTTGTGATCTAACGACAGTGGCTTGTGAATGGCAAGATTTTGACTTTTTTATTTCTTTTCAATGTACATATAGAGGCTATTACAGGAACAGCTTAGCAGAGGTACTGTTGACATAAGTTGGAACAAAGCATGAAATGACAGGTTATAGGAAGAAAGGCCCTTCCGAATTTCTCTCCAGTCGTAACGGCAACCGGAATGTTTTCCTCTAGTTGTTTTAATGTTAAAATAGGACCAAGACTGAAACGAGTAGCATTCAATATGTAATAAAGTAGCGCACTGGTAGCCATAACCCAAAGGAAAGGCTGCCCGTGGCCCAACGTAGATGGACAATTTTTATTTCCCCTCCCTCCCAACCGCGTTCCAATTTACAAACCTACAGCAACAGTTTTCCTTAGCTAAGTAACTATAAGAGTCAACCAAGACCGTATTAAATTGCACTAACTAATACCTACTTTGCGGCGAGTTTCTAAGACTGCTAGAATTGGCATAAATATTTGAAAGCGGCACGTACCTTGGGCCCATGTATAAATTTTGTGCCCATGGTTCTTTAGGACATTTGGCAAGAGCTTCCAGGTAAGAGTTAAGAGTGACACTCTTAACCGCAAAATGCACTTCTTTCCCAAATTTGAAGTGCCAGGATGCCATTGTCCCAGCATCAAATCAAGTCCTTAAGGGTAAAACCGTAACAAATACGTAACCTGTGATTAGTTTTTCTTTCACATACTGGACTGTAAGTATGGTGACATTTTAAATTCAATAACATTACGCAGAATCCGTCCGATGCCGATGCAGGATTTTCCAGAAAAAAATAATAGCCAGGGAGGGCTGAAGATCAAACCTACAAAAATGCAAGAAGGCCCGAAGGGAGGTCTGAGGAACCCCGACCGGTGGGTGGGGGAAGTTTGGAACTAAAAATCGTTTACATGCGGACTTACTAAGCATTTTTCAATCCAACATAATAAAGTACGTATGACAAAACATTACTTTTTATGAGTAAGGATATCATATATCGGCGTGATCACGTTGCGATACTAGTATGATCATATATCGTTAGAAATGACCAAGACGGAAAGTCTGAGAACCGTCTTCAAGGAATACTGTCCTGGTAATTAAACACTGCTACTGAGATTGGAGTTCCTGGTAGAATACAATTCAAGACCAGACGTGCTTAAAAATAATTTTTAGACATTGTTCTATGCTGTGTCCAGGTGAGTTTTTCCATATGCTGTGTCAGGTGAGATTGCAATTTTCGGAACAAGCTACACAGTAATTATGATCATGCGTCTGTCAAAAGTAAACAAGTACAGGGAAAAGCACGGGTCTAATGCAGCCTGATTTCAGTACTCTTACTATTCCTACCCTCAAACCCCGGTCAATTTTGACCTTTTTTTTCTTTGTACCCACCATAATTTTGCAATTCCCCTGTCGGTTCCCACATGGTACCATGCACTGATCTAAGGGAAGAGCCATCGTTACGTACGTTGACGCGGCGAGACCAGCGTTTAGACAAATTGTGGGGGCTAAAATACCATCCTAGCTCGCCGTGATAGTGATCCTGCCCACTTGCCTTAGTAATGGACCACTGCGCTTTATGCCATCTTGGCTTAAACTATAAAACATATATCACGATGAAATCATTTGAATGGAAAGCAACGTCAATAATAGCGAACGGGTGAAAGCAACAATTTAAAAAGCTAAAAAGGCGCCAACCATACGCCCCTGGACTATATGGAAAGCGCCTAAAGAGGGTTTTTCGCACAGAAGTAAAACTGCCTCGAGCACTCATACCATCTAACGAGTTGTGACATGGCGCGCCAGCCTAACAATCGGAAAACCCGAGCTGACGTACACGTGGAATACTAAACTGTGTAGACCTTTAGTGACTTATCCTTTAATAAAACCTTTTTAACTTTCTAGAAATGATAAGGTAGTCGCTGCGGTCTAAAAACTTCAAACGTTTCAGTATTAGATCTGAAGGTTTTTTTCGTTCATCTCTCTCTTTTATTTACAAGCCCCTTGCATTCGCCGGACAGAAATAGGAACTGCAAAGTGTCCAGACTAGTGGGTGTTGTTCTTCGAGTATATGGGGTGTTTGAAGAATACATGGCATAGGCATTAGCCCATATGGTGATAATCGGATTTATGGTGTGAGAAAGCTTTTGATTTTTTTTTTTTTTTTTTTTTGTATGCTGGCTGCTTAATTAGGATCTGACATTCTTTTCCCCCCCTGATTCTGTTTTTTCAACTGAACTAAAAACTAGCAATTGTATGTGAAATGAGTTTAAATCCTGGCGCATTGTCAGAAGCCAATCGATGCAAGAAAACACTAACAATTGAATGATAGTTTAACAATAGTACTGTATAAGCAGGTACTGTGTGAAAAAGTAACGCTAGCTAGCTCAATCTGATTCAAATCAAAACGTGATTCATCTAATTACCGGACATTAAAATTACCCAAACACAAGAACCTATTAGGAAAGCTGGTTAATAACACCCGGTTGAAGGCATTGTGGCGTGGACGCTGTAAAGGTATGGATTTAGTGGAGTGAACCGAACAAGAGTTCTGTGGATGGGATTGCAAACACCCTGTAGCCAAGGAAGATGTCTAATAACCGCACCGAACCGCAACCTCCCTTCTGCCCTTGACAGCAACAGAATTTGACTGTCCTCCCGTCGATTGTTCGCTATCCATCTTGGTTTGGATTTTGTAAAACGCATGACTTTGACGTGCTCTGTCAGGCCTACGTGGGACAATACTGCTGTTAACCCTCTCCCCTCTTTGAATGTTTTCAGTCCAGATTGAGTGGAATGTACCAGTCCGCTGACATTGTCACTTTCCGGGATTTTAATAATGCACGGCTCAAGGCCTCTTCCAAGGCGCCAGGCGCCAAGCTAAAGAGAGCAGGAGGGGCCGAAGGTCATTTAAGATAATGGGTACTATCTATGGGTGAAACGATGATCCTTTGTAGAAAAAGAAAACCCATGCTTCGAAAAACTATTGGGTCTTGGTGGCTTTGCTTTTCCCACCACGAGTCAAGGGAATCATGCCTAGCCCCTAAAAATTATTACTATACTTGAACTGAAGATGTCAAAATCATTGTGAATGAAGAGCGCTTACAAAAGTCCTCAAGAGTTGTGGATTAGGCCTACGTTAACCTTTGCAAAAGGTAGCTTACGGTGAGTATTAATTTTGGTTTCTCTCGTTATGTGTTTCCCGGATGCCAAGTGCGGTTTGCATGATCAAAAGTCAAAGGAAAGTCGGCTAATTAACTGGTCTACCCGAGGGCGCTCCAGTCCTGCACGCAACCGACTTCGTCGAATGGGCAACCGATTTTTTGATAGGCAAGCCTGATTCCCAAGTGGGAGGAAAGCCGGACCCGGGAAAAACCCTTGTACCCTAGAGCGGAATTTTAAGCAACACACTTGTGAAATGCATTGGTCTGTTGGTGCCATGGCAGCTCGAATAAACCATCTCTACCACCCGACAACCTTTAGGCCTCAGGTTGACTGGTTTAGGGTTCCGTCCTTTAAATACGGTACAATATGGGACTATCAAATGAGGCTGACGGGCACAGGGTTCTTTCGACTGTCCCATCCATTATTGTGTGAAATAGTGACATAGGTTATCCTCTCGTCCATTTGATGGGACGTTACATGGAGGCTGCCTACAAGGCACGTGCATCGATTAAAACACGACTGTTTCGTAATGGGGTTTATTCGGACAGGGATCTTGCCCAATCGATAGGAAATCAAACACGGCACATTATATGAGGTCTCGAATAATGATTGAAACTGAAGCCCTATGGCAACTATATAGCCGGTAAAATGTCACTTGACAACCCTCGAGAAAAGGGAAAAGAGAATTGTTGGGGCACGATGTTTCAGTGTATTAACTATTTGATCTACACAACCACAACAGGAACCCGACATCATACCTCCACTCCCGCCTTGAGTCCGTCTGGTTGCCACTTTTACATCATTTCGAACAGACTGCGCCACATGTTGTTCACTTTTTCTGACAATAATTTCGACGTTTACGGCACCTTTTTGAAAGTTACAGTGAGTGATGGGCGGAGAAGGGGAGATGGCGATATGCAAGTGCCACTTCTTGTTGCTCCCTCAGCACTGTCATCTGATAGTAACGTAAACGTTTGCATTGAATTAAAGTCGGTCAACACCCTGGGTCCCGTTTAACGGTTATGTTTGCATTCCTCTAAGGGAGGGTCGTTTTTCTTCCTCTGTAACAAAACCCTCAGTAGGACGTCACGAACAAAGTACCCCTATTATGCAAGCTCTTAGTAAGTCCTGTTTTTATGAACTTTCGTCTCCCTGTGTTAACGTAACTCCCATTGATATGTTTGAGCAACAATTATTTTGTCGTCGTAAGGTCAAATGTGCAGTCGCCCCAAACTTATTTTGAAACAATAAGCTAAATGTCACAAATTTCTTCTTATTTTTCTTCCAAGTCTCTTTCATAATATTTTTAGGAATACATTACATAATTGCATATATCAAGGTAAACCAAACAGTTGCTTCACTTGTAAATTTTTACAACTGAGTGAGAAAAATACTGTCACATGATTCTCAAGAGCCATTCAGGAAATAGGATTAGTCTACTATACCAATTCCCTTTATTGGGTTGACTGCATTCTTCCTTTAAAGAACAGAGAAGTGTTCCTCTTTTGGGTGTAATCGCTGATTGTCAATGTTGCCATTACGCCACCGTTAAAATTACAAGGAAAAATAATCCGGATCAAACTCCCGATCTCTCCCCTTCAGTTTACATAAAAAGGACCTCATCTGTTTCCAGCAAGGTCTGAAGGGTGTGCGGGTTGGTCAAGTACAGTCCTGTGCCGGCCCGTTTTAGAGACGTAGCTCCCAAACGGCCCAGAGGTCAAGAAGTGGTAGTTGTTTTGGTTTGCGCCCCTTCTCCGCCTTGGCAATTGGCATTTTTGCAAATAAAAGCTACCTGTCCCACGAGGGCGAGTAATGAATATAATTAGGAGCGCTAAACCGGGCTTAAGTATCGTATGATAAACAATACCACCTTATTCTGGCATTTGCTTAGTGCATTCTGGCTCATGACGGCGGCCTCGGTAGGAACAAGGCTACAAGAAGCTAGCAAAGGGTCCTTCTTACACCGTTTCCAAATTTGATATACATATTCTTGAATCTGGAATTATGGAGAGAGCATCTACAATATGAGTTTTGCATTAGTGGAAGGATATGATGCAAGCGGGTGAATACAGAACTCTGCTTATCCTCGTGTTGCAGGGGCAACTGATAAATTTGCTCCAAAGACTTACAAACCACAAACGGTTAGCGCCTCTAAGTGACATGGTTCTAAAACAAACTGAATCCGATCCCAAATTTCCCAAGACCTCCAGTTTCCACAGAGACTCAGACTCAATTTCGAGAGTGTTGTTTTTGAATTTCTGGTGGGTACCACCAACTTCTATCGTCTACCGAATGTCACGTGATTCCCAAACAAGAAAACTTAAAACCATTAGGTTAACTTGACAAACAAATTTCTTACTGTTTCGATGGCTTTATTTTTCGTAGAAAAAAACTTCCCCCACCCTGCAATGACATTTTGTAACATGATAAAAAACCCAATAGGAAACCATTCCATTATGCCCCGCACCCATATATGACGTCATAAGACAACGTCAATCGCCGATCAAAGGCATTGATTTACAGTACAAATGAATTAATAAATCTACTAAAGTAAGTATTGTAGGCTGACAGAACGCCTTAAATGGGTCGTCAAAACATATAGTCACGAGGAAGGGGAAGATAGCCCCCCCCCCCAATTACTTTTGGAAAAATGAAGGCCAACCTAAAAATCGGCAGGGACATAACTGAATATAATCACTTTGAAATGCTCTTTGTAAAAGGGACTTACCAGCAAAAACAGAAATAAATCATAATAGCTAGTTTCAAAGGTTACAGAAAACAGCCGACCTGCAATATACCGTAATGAAGCAGGAGACCATGTTGACATGCCAAATGTGCTTACACCGACAGCCTCTATCATTACTGAAAATACATTAAAAAAAAAAAAAAAAACACCGTAAAAATGAAGTAACACGACCCCCATCTTCCATTCCAAATTTTCATAAAGGCCTTTTTTTCTTCATATTTTGACTAATTACACAACATTCCTCCCTTCCTGCAGAGTTTCAAGGTCAGTAAGTTGCCACTTGTCAGAGAAACAAAATCGAACTTCCGTGACCATACCCAGTAAAAATGTTTTAGAATGATTTATGGCGAATACAGGTCACAAATACATTTCATAAAATATAGAGACACGCGTTGCCCATGTTAATTGTAACGGTATAAAAACGATTGAAATTCCAAGAGCCCTCACTATTAAACAAAGAAAAATAACCAAAAAACTAAAAACATTACCCCAGTTCTACGGTGGATATTCCCTCAACTTTTGATCCAGGAAGACTGAAAAAGTTAAGATCACACAAAAAGATTGCAAAGCCAACGATTTTACTGGTTTCCCTGAACATAGCGAGATACAAAAATCTCATCTCCCCTCGCTATCAAGTACTTCAGAGGAGTTTCTTAAACCCTAACCTTAAGATACAACCCAAAGTGTAAAAGATGGCCGGCCCAGACATAATCCCAATTTTTTCGACCATATGTGCGGGCCTCAAGAAAGACATGACTCCTATACCTGCAAAAAAACCCATTTTTTTTTTTTTTTTACGTTTTGAAGAACAAATCCTTGATTGAAATATTTCACTGTATAATTAGGACAGTAAGGCTAAGATGTTTCTCTTTATCAAACCTTTGCACATCACCCATTTCCCATGAGTCCACATCAAGTAAGTGTTATTAATTAAATATAACTCATAAATCACATTAGTCGTGTACAGATGGCGTTGGCAACTCTCGTTGTGTCTAGATCACACCTCTCTTTAATCCTATTCGAATGTAATAGCGCCCTCAGTCATGCTTATAAAACAGTCAAAACTTTTTTTTTTCCATGTAATTTCTAGTCTCGACTTGTAATTTTAATTTTCCTTCATTCTTACCCTTCTGTTTTTGCACATTTTTACTGTTTACACTTGGAAATTCTTTTTCTCATTCACTTGACAATATGATTTTCCATATCAGACTTGTTAAGATAATGGGCAGAATTAAGGCTTATAGCCATAACAATTCAATTAATAGTGGTAAACTGCGAATGCCATCAGTGGGTTTTTTTATGTTAAATGTTGGCAAGGAGCATCCCTACTAGGCACTTTTCCACAGTACAATTTTCTCGGTGGGTTTAAATGCTGGGAGGAGACTTAATTACACTTGGACTGATGTACATCAGTTTTTTCACAATAGCAGCTAAACAAAAGGGATGGAGTCTTTAACTGATGCCTATAAGCTGGTCATTCTTTTATGAACATGAATACAATGAAGTCTCACTGATGCCACCAGCCATTGTTTGCCTAAAATGGTATGCATGGAAACATGACCAAACTGAGCTCACCCATATGAGTCGTATACACTTTATCATTGACAATAAGGTTACCTACAATTGCAATATTTAAATTACACCAACACAATCAGGAAGCCAAAACAATCTGTCTTCCTTCAATCTCATTTATCAAGGCACAACATGTCAACTAAATGACATCAACATTTCCCCTCCAAAAACTGAAAAACAATGCTCAAGGATATTAATGATCCTTTTGGCAAATGGCAGCTGGATTGTAAAACAAATGGAAATCTCTTAAGTACTGCAAAGCATATGTTATAGTACTCCTTTGAATTTACTTTGGCAGGTGCCAGGGGATGAAAATATTAGAGGTAAGGGGTGGGGGGTGTGGGGGCATGGGGTTTACAAAAGTTAGAGGTAAGCGGGGTTTGATCTGGACAACTTTTAATTGTGTAAAAAGTTAATCTAATGCATAATTCCCTCCAAAGATTCACCATTAATCTGAAGCAACAGCAGCCCAAAGTCCTTACAGGAACCCTAAGGGGTGACTGCAAATATTGTACCATAGAAGATGCAATGTAGTTATATAAACACCTTTACAATCTCATGTAAATGGACAAAAATTACATCAAAAAAAACCCTCATTTGGAATGAACTTTTGATTTTTACAATGGGAAGATATAAAATAATGAAAGCATTGGAAATTTAGGAATGGGACGGGGGTGGGGCAGGAGTTTACATCACTGGATGGAAGGTAGGGGGGTTGGCCACTGTGGGAGGGCATACACAGAAATTTTGCTTCGTTAGCTTAAAAAGGCTACCTCTTAGTGCAAAAGTATATAGCATTTTCAGGCACAGTACAATTGCATTTGGTATCTGGGAGGAAGTACAGTACCCGTTGTTCTACTTGGTAACCTTTGAAAAACTTCTACTTCCACCTCATCGGCCTTAGACCAAGTCAGGGAAGGGAGGGGGGAAGACTTCCTAAAACAAAGGCAAATAGTTTCCCAAAGCCAAACGTCTTTCCCCCTTAACTTGGACCCTTCCCTTATCTTCTCCCAAAAGCTTCCCAATATCTGACTATTACTCAAGCAATCAGGACATGGGTGGGGGACAGCTCCCCCCAATCGACTTCCCCCAATATTTGAGAAACTGCGCCATAACTTTGTTTTTCACACAGAAATAATTTGAAAATGGGGTTCATGCCCCTCCCCCAATAACGAGAAAAAATCGCCGCCCAGGAATAAGGATAACCACATCTAACACTATGTGACCTAATCTAACAAAAAACATTCATTTATTTGTTTATGTGAATCACTGGACCGAACACTGACAGACCACTGACCAGACTCACTGACAGTGATTCAATAACAACAAAATGAAAAATGAAGTTTTTGTTAGCATTAGGTCACCTAGTTTTAATTGGTAGCTGATTCATGGGCTGCGATTTTTTTCATTAATTGGGGGGGGGGCATGACCCCATTTCAAATATTACCGTGTGAAAAATCAAAGTTTAAGGGCCGATTCTCAAATATTGGGGGAAGTCGATTGAGGGGGGAGCATGTCCCCCACCCATGTCCTGATTAGCTTAGTAATAGCAGATATGTGGGAAGCTTTTGGGAGATAGGGAAGGTCCAAGTTAAGGGGGAAGACTTTTGGCTTGGGAACTATTTGCCTTTGTTTTGGAAGTCTCCCCCCTCCCTTCCCTGACTTGGTCTAAGGCCATGAGTGGAAGTAGAAGTTTTTCAAGTTACCAAGTAGACAACGGGTACTGTACTTCCTCCGTACCAAATGCAATTGTACTGTGCCTGAAATGCTATATACTTTGCACAAGAGTAGCCTTTTTAAGCTAAGAAGCAAAATTTCTGTGTATGCCCTCCCAGTGGCCAACCCCCCTACCTTCCATCCAGTGATGTAACTCCTGCCCCACCCCCGTCCATTCCTAAATTTCATGCTTTCATTATTTTATATCTTTCCATTGTAAAAATCAAAAGTTCATTCCAAATGAGGGTTTTTGATGTAATTTTTGTCATTTACATGAGATTGTAAAGGTGTTTATATAACTAATTGCATCTTCTATGGTACAATATTTGCAGTCCCTTAGGGTTCCTGTAGACTTGCTGCTGTTGCTCAGATTAATGTGAATCTTTGGAGGAATTATGCATTAGATTAACTTTTACACAATTAAAAGTTGTCCAGTCAACCCCCTTACCTCTAACTTTTAACCCCCCCCCCCCCCCCACCCCTTACCTCTAATATTTTCATCCCACTGCACCTGCCAAAGAATTCAAAGAGTACTATAACATATGCTTTGCAGTACTTAAAGAGATTTCCATTTGTTTTACAATCAGCTGCCATTTGCAAAAGGATCATTAATATCCTTGAGCATTGTTTTCAGTTTTGGGGGAAATGTTGATGTCATTTAGTTGACATTTGTGCCTTGTAAATGAGATGAAGGAGATAGATTGTTTTGGCTTCCTGATTGTGTTGGTGTAATTTAAATATTGCAATTGTAGGTAACCTTATTGTCAATGATAAAGTGTATACGACTCATATGGGTGAGTCAGTTTGGATCATGTTCCATGCATACCATTTAGGCAAACAATGGCTGGTGGCATCAGTGAGACTTCATTGTCTTCTGTTCATAAAAGAATGACCAGCTTATAGGCATCAGTTAAAGACTCCATCCCTTTTGTTTAGCTGCTATTGTGAAAAAACTGATGTCATCAGTCCAAGTGTATTAAGTCTTCCAGCATTAAACCCACCGAGAAATTGTACTGTGTAGTGCCTAGTAGGATGCTCCTTGCCAACATTACATAACCACTGATGGCATCAGTTACCACTGATAATTGAATTGTTATGGCTATAAGCCTTTTCTGCATTATCTTAACAAGTCTGATATGGATCATATGTCAGTGAATGAGAAAAAGATTTCCAAGTGTAAACAGTAAAAATGTGCAAAACAGAAGGGTAAGAATGAAAGGAAATTAAATTACAAGTCGAGCTAGAAATTACATGTAGTTTACTGTTTTATAAGCCTGACTGAGGGCGCTATACATTCTAGGATAAAGAGGTGATCTATACACAACGAGAGTTGCCACGCTCTGTACACGACTAATGTGATTTATGAGTTATATTATAATAACACTTACTGAGTGGACTATGATGGGCAAAGTTTATAAAGAGAAACATCTTAGCCTTACTTCCTAATTATACAGTGAAATATTTCAATCAAGGATTTGTTCTTCAAAACGTAAATGTTGCAGGTATAGGAGTCATGTCTTGAGGGCCGCACATGGTCGAAAAATTGGGATATGTCTGGGCCGGCCATCTTTTCACTTTGGGTTGTATCTTAAGGTTAGGGTTTAAGAACTCTCTGAAGTACTTGATAGCATCGAGGGGAGATTTTGTATCTCGCTATGTCAGGAAACCAGTAAAATCGTTGGCTTTGCAATTTTTTGTGATCTTAACTTTTCAGTCTTCCTGGATCAAAAGTTGAGGAATATCACCGTAGAACTGGGGTAATGTTTTAGTTTTTTGGTATTTTTCTTTGTTAATAGTGAGGGCTCTTGAATTTCAATCGTTTTATACCGTACAATTAACAGGGAACTGTCTCTATATTTTAGAATGTATTGTGACTGTATTCGCCATAAATCATTCTAAACATTTTTACTGGGTATGTCACGAAGTTCGATTTTGTTTCTCTGACAAGTGGCAACTTACTGACCTTGAAACTCTGCAGGAGGGAGGAATGTTGTGTCATAGTCAAAATATGAAGAAAAAAGGCCTTTATGAAAATTTGAAATGGGGTACTTCATTTTACGGGTTTTTTTTTTTTTTTAATGTATTTCAGTAATGATAGAGGCTGTCGGTGTAAGCACATTTGCATGTCAACATGTCTCCTGCTTTCATTACGGTATATTGCGGTCGGCTGTTTTCTGTAACCTTTGACCTAGCTATTATGATTATTTCTGTTTGCTGTAAGTCTTTTACAAGACATTTCAAAAGTGATTATATCATTATGTCCCTGCCGATTTTTAGTTGGCTTCATTTTCCAAAAGTAATGGGGGGGGGGGCTATCTCCCCTTCTGTGACTATATGTTTTGACGACCCATTTAAGGCGTTCTGTCAGCTACATACTTTACTTTAGTAGATTATTATTCATTTGTACTTAAATCAATGCCTTTGATCGGCGATGACGTGTCTTATGACGTCATATATGGCGCATAATTGAATGGTTCCTATTGGGTTTTTATCATGTTACAAAATGTCATTGCAGGTGGAAGTTTTTTCTACGAAAATAAAGCATCGAAACAGTAAGAATTTGTTTGTCAAGTACCTAATGTTTTAAGCTTTTCTTGTTTGGAATCACGTGACATTCGGTAGATAGAAGTTGGTGGTACCCACCAGAAATTCAAAACAACACCTCGAAATTGAGTCTGAGTCTCTGTGGAACTGAGTCTTGGGAAATTTGGGATGGATTCAGTTTAGACCATGTCACTTAGAGGCGCTAACGTGTGGTGTAAGTCTTGGAGCAATTTATCAGTGCCCCTGCAACACGAGGATAAGCAGAGTTCTGTAGTCACCGCTTGCATCATATCCTTCCACTATGCAAACTCATATTGTAGATGCTCTCTCATAATTCCAGATTCAAGAATATGATATTAAAATTTGGAAACGGTGTAAGAAGGACCCTTTGCTAGCTTCTGTAGCTTGTTCCTACCGAGGCCGCGTCATGAGCCAGAATGCACTAAGCAAATGCAGAATAGGTGGTATGTTATCACGATACTTAAGCCCGGGGTAGCGCTCTAATTATATTCATTACTGCCCTCGTGGACAGGTAGCTTTTATTTGAAAAATGCCAATTGCCAAGGCGGAAGGGCGCAAACCAAACAACTACACTTCTGGACCTCTGGGCCGTTGGAGCTACGTCTCTAAAACGGGCCGGCACAGGACTGTACTTGACCAACCGCACACCCTTCAGACCTTGCTGGAACAGATGAGGTCCTTTTTATGTAAACTGAAGGGAGAATCGGAGTTTGATCGGATTATTTTTCTTTGTATTTTACGGTGGCGTAATGGCAACATTGACAATCAGCGATTACACCCAAAAGAGGAACACTTCTCTGTTCTTAAAGGGAGAATGCAGTCAACCCAATAAAGAATTGTATAGTAGACTATCCTATTTCCTGAATGGCTCTTGAGAATCATGTGACAGTATTTTTCTCACTCAGTTGTAAAATTTACAAGGAGCAACTGTTTGGTTTACCTTGAATATGCAATATTTATGTCCTAAAATATTATGAAAGAGACTTGGAAGAAAAATAAGAAGAAATTTGTGACATTTAGCTATTGTTTCAAAATAAGTTTGGGGCGACTGCATTTGACCTTAAAAATAATTGTTGCTCAACATATCAAGGGAGTTAACACAGGCGAAAGTTCATAAAAACAGACTACTAAGAGCTTGCATAATAGGGGTACTTTGTTCGTGACGTCTACGAGGTTTGTACAGAGGAAGAAAAACGACCCTCCCTTAGAGGAATGCAAACATACCGTAACGGGACCAGGGTGTTGACCGACTTTAATTCATGCAACGTTTACGTACTATCAGATGACAGGCTGAGGGAGCAACAAGAATTGCACTGCATATCGCCATCATCCCCTTCTCCGCCCATCACTGTACTTTCAAAAGGTGCGTAACGTCGAAATTATTGTCAGAAAAGTGACAACATGTGGCGCAGTCTGTTCGAAATGATGTAAAGTGGCAACCAGACGGACTCAAGGCGGAGTGAGGTATGATGTCGGGGTGTGGTTGTGTAGATCAAATAGTAATACACTGAAACATCGTGCCACAATTCTCTTTCCCTTTTCTCGAGGGTTGTAAGTGACATTTTACCGGCTGTATAGTTGCATGGCTTCAGTTTCAATCATTATTCGAGACCTCTATAAGGCCGTGTTGATTTCTATCGATTGGGCAAGATCCCTGTCGAATAAACCCCTTACGAAACAGTCGTGTTTTAATCGATGCACGTGCCTTGTAGGCAGCCTCCATGTAACGTCCCATCAAATGGACGAGAGGATAACCTATGTCACTATTTCACACATAATGATGGGACAGTCGAAAGAACCCTGTGCCTCAGCCTCATTTGATAGTCCCATATTGTACCGTATTTAAAGACGGACTAAACCAGTCAACCTGAGCCTAAAGGTTGTCGGGTGGTAGAGTGGTTTATTCGAGCTGCCATGCACCAACAGACCAATGCATTTCACAAGTGTGTTGCTTAAAATTCCGCTCTAGGTACATGGGTTTTTCCCGGGTCCGGCTTTCCTCCCACTTGGAATAGGCTTGCCATCAAAATCGGTTGCCCATTCGACGAAGTCGGTTGCGTGCAGGACTGGAGCGCCCTCGGGTAGACCAGTTAATTAGCCGACTTTCTTTGCTTTTGTCATGCAACCACTTGCATCGGGAACACATAACCGAGAAACCAAATTAATACTCACCGTAAGCTACCTTTTGCAAAGGTAACGTAGGCCTAATCCACAACTCTTGAGAATTTTGTAAGCGCTCTCATTCACAATGATTTGACATCTTCAGTCAAGTATAGTAATAATTTTAGGGGCTGCATGATCCTTGACTCCGTGGTGGGAAAGCAAAGCCAAGACCAATAGTTTTCGAAGCATTGGTTTCTTTTTCTACAAAGGATCATGTTCACCCATAGATAGTACCCTCGCCCCTCCTGCTCTCTTTAGCTTGCGCCTGGCGCCTTGGAAGAGGCCTTGAGCGTGCATATTAAAATCCCGGAAGTGACATGTCAGCTGACTGTACATCCACTCAATCTGACTGAAAATTCAAAGAGGGGAGAGGGTTACAGCAGTATTGTCCACGTAGGCTGACAGAGCACGTCAAGTCATGCGTTACAAAATCAAACCAAGATGATGCGAACAATCGACGGGGACAGTCAAATTCTGTTGCTGTCAAGGGCAGAAGGGAGGTGCGGTTATTAGACATCTTCCTGGCTACAGGGTGTTTGCAATCCCATCCACAGAACTTTGTTCGGTTCACTCCACTAAATCCATACCTTTACAGCGCCACGCGCACATGCCTTCAACCGGTGTTTATTAACCAGCTTTCTAATAGGTTCTGTGTTTGGGTATTTTAATGTCGGTAATTAGATGAATCACGTTTTAATTTGATCAGATTGAGCAGCTACTTACTTTTCACACATTACCTGCTTATACATACTATTGTTAAACTATCATTCAATTGTTAGGTGTTTTCTTGCATCGATTGGCTTCTGACAATGGTCCAGATTAACTCATTTCACATACAATCTAGTTTTTAGTTCAGTTGGAAAACAGAATCAGAAAGAATGGCAGATCCTAATTAAGCAGCCAGCATACAAAAGAGATTCTCACACCATAAATCCGATTATCACCATATGGGCTAATGACTATGCCATGTATTCTTCAAACCACCATTACTCGAAGACAACCCACTAGTCTGGACACTTTGCAGTCTATTCTGTCCGGCGAATGCAAGGGGCTTTAAATAAAAGAGAGAGAGAACGAAAAAACCTTCAGATCTAAACTGAACGTTTTGAAGTTTTAGACCGCAGCGACTACTATCATTTCTAGAAAGTAAAAGTTATTAAGGAAAGTCACTAAAGGTCTACACAGTTATTTCCACGTGACGTCAGCTCGGTTTCCGATTGTTAGGCTGGGCGCCATGTCACAACTCGTTAATGGTATGAGTGCTCGAGGCAGTTACTTCTGTGAAAACCCTCTTTAGGCGCTTCCATATAGTCAGGGGCGTATGGTTGGCGCCCTTTTTAGCTTTTAAATGTGCTTTCACCCGTTCGCTATTATTGACGTTGCTTTCATTCAAATGATTTCATCGTGATATTTTTATAGTTAGCCAAATGCTAAAGCGGTGGTCATTACTAGCAAGTGGGCAGGATCACTTCCGGCGAGCTAGGAGGTATTTTAGCCCCCAAATTTCTAAACGCTGGTCCGCGTCAACGTACGTACGATGGCTCTTCCCTTAGATCAGTGCATGTCCATGTGGACCGACAGGGGAATTGCAAAATTATGGGGGTACAAAGAAAGGTAAAATACGGGGGAGGGTAGGAATAGTAAGAGTACTGAAATCAGGCTGATTAGACCCGTCTTTTCCCTGTCTTGTTTACTTTGACAGACGCATGATCATAATTACTGTGTAGCTTGTTCCGAAATTGCAATCTCACCTGACACAGCATAGGAAAACTCACCTGACACAGCATAGAACAATGTCATAAAAATTATTTTTAAGCACGTCTGTCTTGAATTGTATTCTACCAGGAACTCCCATCTCAGTAGCAGTGTTTAATTACCAGGACAGTATTCCTTGAAGACGGTCTCAGACTTTCCGTCTTGGTCATTTCTAACGATATATGATCATACTAGTATCGCAGTGATCACGCCGATAATGATATACTTACTCATAAAAAGTAATGTTTGCATACGTACTTATATGTTGATTGAAAATGCTAGTAATCCGCATGTAAACGATTTTAGTTCCAAACTTCCCCCACCGGTGGGGTCCTCAGACCTCCCTTCGGGCCTTCTTGCATTTTTGTAGGTTTGATCTTCAGCCTCCCTGGCATATTTTTTTCTGGAAATCCTGCATCGGCATCGGACGGATTGCGTAATGTAGTGAATTTAAATGTCACCATACTTACATCAGTATGTGAAAGAAACTAATCACATGTTACGTATTTGTTACGGTTTTACCCTTAAGGACTGATTTGATGCTGGACAATGGCCTGGCACTTCAAATTTGGGAAAGAAGTGCATTTTGGGTGTCACTCTTAACTCTACCTGGAAGCTCTTGCCAAATGTCCTAAAGAACCATGGGCACAAATTATCATGGCCAAGGTACGTGCCCTTCAAATATTATGCAATTCTAGCAGTCTAGAACTCGCCGCAAAGTAGTGCAATTTAATACGGTCTTGGTTGACTCTTTTAGTACTTAGCTAAGGAAACTGTTGCTGTAGGTTTGTAAATTGGACGGTTGGAGGGAGGGGATAAAAATGTCCATTAGTTGGGCCACGGGCAGCCTCTGTATGCTACAGTGCGCTACTTTATTACATATTGAAATGCTACTCGTTTCAGTCTTGGTCCTATTTTAACATTAAAAACTAGAGGAACACATTCCGTTGCCGTTCGACGGAGAGAAATTCGGGAAGGGCCTTCTTCCTATAACCTGTCATTTCATGCTTTGTTCCACTTATGTCAACTACCTCTGTAAGCTGTCCTGTAATAGCCTCTATATGTACATTGAAAAGAAATAAAAAAGTCAAAATCTTGTCCATTCACAAGCCACTGTCGTAGATCCACAAAGGAAGTGGAATTATACCCCTTTCATAAGCCCTTGGAAATAACGACAAGTCTTCTTAATGTGACGCCAAGGCTTGCAAGGATGAAAGCCCGTTTTGTCCCCGTCAAAGGTGGCTCCTGGCCTATTACTATAATTGAGTGTTTGGCTTCGAATGCGGTGATTAGAGGATAACAGACCAGATAGGATTAAAACTGTAAAGTGAGCAACTTGTACATGCATGCATGCGCAGACTGGCTATCTCATTGGAGCTACCAGGGTATGACTCGTACTTGATGGCTGGGGCCACCTTCGGTGATACTTTTCTCCCTGCTCATTTTTTTGACATCGAAAAGTATGAAAGATCTCTAATCCGGTTCATTATATGATCAGCGCATTATAGACAGATTACATACAGGCAGTAAAAACTGTCGGGACCTATTCTGGTCCGTCTGGAGACCAAAGACCTTTAGAAAAGGTGCCAGAAGACAAGGAATTACATGGGAAGGAAAGAAGGATTTTAGGAGGACAGAACAAATTTAAAAAATATCGATGCCTAAATGTAAACAGTTCATTTTTTTTTATCCATCTCCTATGTTTGGTTCTCGGGCCGTTGCAATTGAATATAGGCCTATATCATATTCTAACCCTTCAGCTCAAAGTGAACTTGAAGCAATCAGAGGTGAACATTTATACCGGTACCATACATTTATACTAGAAGGAGTAAATAAATGAACGAAATGACATCATAACGTCAAATTCATCAGCACAGTTTTATTTTTCTTAAACTGAGCCCCCAAAGCAAATTATCTTCTCCAATATCTCATGCTTTCCTAATGTGACTTCCAAGAGAAGCATGGTAGTTTTTCAAGCTTCATGTTCCATATAAGGTAAGAACACATCCCTTTCTATTGAAAATACAAACAGTATAGAAACAAAGATAAGAACATTAGTGCTCTTCAATGTAAGGAGATGACACCACTCCTGATCGCTTCAAGTCCACTTTGGGTTATAAAGTTAGCTACTTGACTTGTGTAGGCTGGGAAGCCTATCATGCTTCTGAGTTGAATGAAAATATGAAATCGGGTACAGTGCTTAGAATGGGTTCCTCATTCACAAATCAAACGTAAATTTTAGCTGAGAATCTTTCTTCCAATACCTAGATTTCTATAGATGCTAACAGCTTACAAGAATCGGTAGGGTTGTCAACTTTCTCTCAGACAAGCTATTCAATAAAAAATGAACAAGAGGGCAATCCACGGAGTTGCTTATCTCATCGCTAGCACACGCATTAAGGCATATAACTCACAGGAAGAACTTTCTCTCTTCCTTGTGGCATAAGGCCTACACATAACTGCAGGGACCGCTGAGACGGCTTTAGCCCCCACACTTTTCTGCCGTGGGTTTTTTGGGCAGCAGTAAACTGCATTTATTTTATTGAACATATTGGGCGGCTTCGATTATTAACCCCCGCACTTCAAAATTGGCTCCCCGGTCTCTGAATAAGTGCACTTGAATATGAACGCACAATGAGTGGTTTGAATTGAAGCTCATAGTCTATCCATATGTATGTCAGTTTCTATGGTATCTTCACATTACTCACTTTAATATCGGCCTTTAATTTTTCACGTGCTCAGAAAGTGAAAGCAACTACCAGCGCGTTCGTCGATGATAACGCAGAAGTACGTGTGACGTATTCTAGATAAAATGACAGGCCAACTAATTTCTGCGCGTATACAATGCTTACGCAAGCTGCGTTGTTCTAACAATGAAGTTTTCCGTAATGCGTGCCTATTACACGCGCATCACCGAATAGAAAGGCGCATATGTCAAATCCGCACTGCCGCCCTGATATTTGCATCTCCATGCACCCTTTTGTTGTGCAAAAAGGACAAATTCAGTGCCCTTTACAGAAAATCTGTGCACACAATATGACATACGGAAGGCACATTCATCATATGTGCGAAATTTCATGTATGTGGAATGTTTCCCTCTGGAGTTATACTTAAAATACTAAAAAAATGTGACTTTTCACAGAAATTGACCTTTGACCTTATTTCACATGACCTTTGATCCCGGTCGCGATGGCAACCATATCTTATGGTAGTATTAGGCAGGTTCATCATATGTGTGAAGTTTCATGTATGTGGAATGTTTCCTTCTGGAGTTATACTAAAAAAAACTAAGAATATGTGATTTCTCACAAAAATTGATCTTTGACCTTGGTTGCCATGGCTACCATATATTTTGGTAGCATTAGACGTGTTCATCATATGTGTGAAGTTTTGTGAATGTGGAATGTTTCCTTCTGGAATTATTCTAAAAATACTAAAAAAATGTGATTTTTCACAAAAATTGCCATTTGACCTTATTTCACTTGACCTTTGATCCCGGTTGCCATGGCAACCATATATTATGGTAGAATTAGGCAGGTTCATCATATGTGCAAAGTTTCATGTATGTGGAATGTTCCCTTCTGGAATTATACTAAAAAAACTAAAAAAATGTGATTTCTCACAAAAATTGATCTTTGACCTTGGTTGCCATGGCAACCATATATTCTGGTGGTATGAGGCACGTTCATCATATGTGCAAAGTTTCATGTACGTGGAATGTTTCCTTCTGGAATTATACTAAAAATACTAAAAAACCGTGAATTTTCCCAAAAATTGAATTTGACCTCTGACCTTTGACCTTTTCTGCCGAAAGTCACGGAGACACAAGTTTACCCTCTGGGATACCTACCCACCAAATTTCAAAAGAATCGGTCTAGCCCACAAGGAGGAGTTCGTGGAACACTTTTTTGCTTAAAATGTTAATATCACATGACTTTTGACCTTGGTTGCCATGGCAATCATATATTTTCGTAGTGCCAGACACTCTTATTATATGTGTGAAGTTTCATGTTAATGGGATGTTTTTTCTTGGAGTTATTGTAAAGAGAGTGATTTTCACATAATTTGACCTTTGACCTTAACTTCCGGGAGTCAATGCAGAACTGGGGTTCCACCTAGGGCACCTTCCCACCAAATTTGAAGAAAATCGGCTTTACCGTTTTGGAGATATTAAGAAAACAAAATTGGACACACACACACACACTAACACACACACACACTCACCAGTACATGTATAGGGTCCCAAATGGGGACATCTGTCCTAGACATGCTAATTGTGGACATCATGCAACAGGCTCGAATCAAATATTCAGTAATGTGGTTTCATCTATTCTGAACATAGATACCCAGTTGTTCCTCAAAACTCCCTTTAAAGGAAACTTATCAAAGATAAACAGAACTTTCCCAATACATACCAATTGAGGACACACTGTGTGTTCCAATTGGGGACCACTACACACACACAAGACCCAATTGGGGACTCAGGATACATACAGACTGGGGACACAGTGTGTTCTAACTGGGGACTACTACACGCAAACACACTGGACCCACACTGGACCCAATTGGGGACTCAGGATACATACAGACTGGGGACACAGTGTGTTCTAACTGGGGACCACTACACGCAAACACACTAGACCCAATTGGGGACTTAGGATACATACAAACTGGGGACACAGTGTGTTCCAATTGGGGACCACTACACACACACACACACTGACCCAAATGGGGACTCCTGGTATATGCAAAATGGGGACACAGTGTGTTCCAATTGGGGACCATTATACACATATCATGCCCCAAATGGGGACTCAGGATACATACAAACTGGGGACACAATCTGTTCCATTCGGGGACCACAGCACTCACAAGTTGTGAGATTCAGTGGAGCCATGATACCCTACTGTGCCTGATCTGTGACAGCGTTGTGAGGTGGTAACATGGAGGCCATGCACAAAAGAGAACGGGACCAATTCCCAATACAACCTGGCAGGTCAAAAGCTGTGTTACTGTTGTTGACAGCTTTGCGGTTCCTTCCATATTTTGAGGGAAGCAGTGGGGTTCTTTGAGTGACCACCAGGCTACTTCCACCTTTAAGATAATGGCTCAAAGACCAAAGGACAGACTCACTTCTGTCAGAGGGGGGATGACATGGTAGTTTTGGGAGCAGCTAGGATGGGATTGCAACAGTTACATGTTTTCCTCAGTATTCTCTAGGCACTAGTGGAAAAGAGAAGGTGAGCTTTCTTTGTCTTTAAAATCAAACTTTTATTGAAACATTTTCAAACTGAAGGACATAGTAAATCCTTTGGTGATGTAAATGAAAACAACAGCAGCATAACATGCAACACTTATCCAAAATGTAGTGTAGCCAAACCCAAACATTCATACCCAAGGCAAATCTGGCAACTGTTTTCTACATTACATTCCAACAGTAACTGTAAGAAGAACAAAGAATCACAACTTGGTAAACAGAGAATTTGGCTGATATTTATTGTTCCTCCTTCATATTTATGGATAACCTCCTCTCAGAACAACTTTGAGTGACAAGATGCAAATGATTCTTGTTTTGATCCCCTTGTCTTCCTAATGCGTGATGTAACTGACACACTTGTTTTAACATAGCCTGTAAGACATGTAAACCTAAATGCAGGCACACCTGCACTTCCAGTGATAAAAAGCTTTTGAAAACCATGTTTGAATGTAAACCTGTAACATGTGTTCACTTATTACAGAAATTTCTGCACTTGCTTTGAAAAAGAAAAAACCTTTCAAAGCCTTGTTTTAATATAAACCACTAACATAAAATACACCTTAATACAGGCCTGCACTTCTGCACTTTCTGTGATACTGTAAAAAGCTTTGACAACCCTCTCGTACTGTAAACCTTTAACATATGTACAGCAAATATAAGACATTTCTGCATTTTGAAACCCCCCCAAAAAAAGTTTGGAGGCATTGTTTTGATGTAAACCTCTAACATATATACACCTTAATACAGACACTTCTGCACTTTCTTTTGATTAGGAGCTTTTGACAGCCCTGCTTAAATGTGAACCAGTAACATCAATGTAAGCCAATAGCTACAGGTACTTCTGTGCTTCATCTGATAAAAAATGGTAAGAAAGCTTTTGAAAGTCTCAATGTGATTATTACCATATGTGCACCTAATTATAGGCACTACTGCACTTAAAAAAATGACAGCCTGCCTCAATGTGATGGATATCTGTATGAACAACTAAATACAGGCACTTCTTCACTTGCTTTGCAAAAAGTCTTCTGCCAGCAAAATATTTCAATGTGATGAATACCCCTTATGTATTTCCACCTAATTACAGACACTTCTGCACTTTCTTTGATGCCACATAACTTGATGAATACATGTAAAATATGGACAACTAAACACAGTTACTTTTGCACTTAATTTGTAAGGAGTCTTTCACAGCCCTTCCTCAATGTTATGAATATCTGTAACAAATGTACACCTTAATGCAGGCACTTTTGCAATCCTTTGAAAAAAACAACCTTTTGAACACCAGTCTCAATGCCATGTTGATGCTTAAACAATATGAAATAATAATTATTTTCATCCATAATTATTTCCACCCATAAACACTTTTTTACTTCCTATAACGACAACAAATAACCAACTGATTTTTAACCAATGTGGTTAAGTGTGATAACACTCAAACTACATTAACACCTGTTCAAAGACAATTTTGACTTGTTCTGTAACCTACACAATCCAACAGAAAACAATTTATGGACAGGGTGACCCATTTTGAAGTACTACTTGGCATTTTTATGACTCTGCAAAATCACTGAGACAACTCGATGATAAACGTAATTTACACAAAGGTATTTTTTAGCTGGCTATGTATAACACAGTTTGAAAACATTACTAGAGGACTTTTGGGAAGATGTTTTCAAAGTCAACTGTTTTAGTTGGTCATCTGCATTAGGTCATTATGAAGTGGGAACTTCATATATAGGATACCTTATTTCAAAAAAAAAAAAACATGTTACCTTTTGTTCTTCATGGATTTCACACTGTACTTTGCTGGACTTTCCTATCTAGGTACATTTGTGCTTGAAACTTTAACTTTCAAGCAGTTAACTGAAAGAACTCTTTCAAGAAACTACAAGTACTTGTGGGAATGATGATGTACAGACTTGGCTTTTACACATCACTTTCTCAAACCCTTTCTAAGATGATTCCTTATGAAATCCTTAATGTTTGTCCATTTGCGCCTACTGAGACATCCATGTGCACCAATGACTTGCAAAATTGCAGCCTTCCCGGGAAGTTGATTGAGGGCAATTTCCTTCCTGAAGGCCTTCATCACAATTCCAATTTCCTCTTCTGTCCATGGGTGCCTCTTGTATTTTCTTACTGAAATAGAAACAGATTAACCTCAAATTCATAAAAAAGAATACTATTTCATGTACCTTTTCATTATTCGATTCAAGGAACATTTTTTCCTAAAAAAATTCTTCATTTAATTTCAGATTATGTATTGGAACTTACAAAAACAACTTAATTTCAACTGGATTTATCTGGAATTCAGTTGAGTCCACTTTAAATGGATTCAACTGGAATTTACACCATTGCAATCTCTAAGCATTTTGTGACCTGAATCTTGATTGAGTCACCTTAATAGTTTACTGCCATGGCGTGTACATTAGTTTGACCTATGATCTTGCTAGGCTGTTCCCTTAAGAGACATACCAGTGTTTCCTGTATTTCTTGTCTAATTGCACTGCACTAACATTTTGTTCACCCTCCCCCCCCCCCCCAGCAAAAGTGCAATTTTTATGGAATGGTTGGGAGCGCCCCCTTAAGACGGCAGGGAAAACGCGGAGGGAGACTTGGTCAAGTTTAAAGGAACCGACTGACTTCTTTTACAAATCATCGCACCATGAAAACGTGGACAATGGTCACCTATTGTTTGGCAGTATGCTTAGGCCCTACCCCCTAAGAAACTTAATCCAATAGTTTCAATACAAGAAGAGAATTTTACTAGGTCGGTCATTTTATGAATATTCAGTTCGCGAGTGGCTTTCCTTTAGAAACCGATTTGCTTTAGGAACCTAGTGCAAATTTGGTATCAATAAAGACAGTTCTCTCCCGGGTACTAAAGTAGCCCGGGAGCCCCTGTCTTTATTGATACCTCTTCGTATCAAATGCAAATTACATGAAATATAGAATCGGTCTTCCATCTAAGAATGGGGAAAAACATTTCATAAAAAACTATTAGCAATTTCAAACCTAGATGACAAACCGAAATGCAACGTCCAAAGTGTGGGGAAGGGGGTACGGACTTGATAATGTAGGCTACATGCAATAGCGTGTAGTGACCTGATTTGGAAGTTGCAGTAAGATATGATTAAAAAAACGAAGTCAAATTAAAAAAAAAGAAACGTGGGAAAGAAGAGAAGTCGATAAAAAGCTACAAAAAGGAAGATATGAAAGAGAAAACCAACTGTAAAAAAGTCGACAAGTTCCACAGCATTAAAACCGCAAAACGAGAAAAAGCCAACACTGCCCAGTCTCCGGGAGGACTTGAACTCACGTACTCAAACGAAAGTCCGGAGTCGAGCGGCCATTACCAAACTAAAGCCACAAACAATGCTGATACTCCAGCGCACTATAATTAATATTAGCAGTCTATAGTCTTACGTTGTATGATATACAAGTAGAAGTGCCGGATGTAAGGGGGGGGTCGGGAGCTGGAGCGAGCACCCCTTTTCACCTGCATACTTAAATATTGGTACCGTACTTTAATTAATTGCCTGAACCACGCCCCCAGATTTGGCTTCAAAATACTTGAATATTACGCTATTGATGTTTATAGCATGGCATGTAATTAATGTTTCTTAGTAGCCTGGGGCCGGATTCACAAAGAATACTTACGCACAAAAATTTGCGTAAGTCAGACTTACGAAGCGTATTTTGCTTAGTCGGTATTCACGAAGAGAAAAGTTCTTAAATATTTTGCGTAACTTTACGCAAGCTTCAGAGTTGTCGTAAGTACAAAATAGCCATAGTAACACATACAGAAGTACCGCGTTGTGCACACGGGTTTGTGTAGAGTCATAGGACCCGCGTTTTGGTAGCCAACAGAAGACTCGGGGGCGGTCGTATTTAACAATAACAATCAATGTGATTGGCTCAAAATTTAACAAAGCAAGACCCAACCGCACACACGATTGGCTCTTGTGCATTTATAGTAGTTACGCTGCGTATCTTTACGAACTGCGTAAGTTGTTTTAGTGAATACCACTTAAGAAAGTACTTACGCAGTTCGTAAATATTTTGACTTAAGCAAAAACTTACGCAAATGTTAGTGAATCCCGCCCCAGCTCTATAAATGGCATCAATTGGGGTGGGGGAGGGACGGGCGGGGTAAAGCTCAGGAAGCCGTGGTCTTGCCGGTCGCAAAATTTTCCAATTTCTTCGGTAAACATGTAGTCGGCATAGGACTGAGTAGGTACGATAAAATGTGTAATCCCGACACTGGCCGGGGGTAGCGCCAGAATGATTTGCGCGACAGGGGTCCAAACTTCCCTACGTAGGGTGACTGCAGCCTGAAGCCCCGACAAGGGAGATGGAGTGCCGTAAGGTCGTCGAGAGTAAAATTCAAAATTTTCGGTGCGCATTTTGGGTTTTATTCTAGAAATTGGAAGATTTGGGGGATTTACTACAGGATCTGCCCTCAAATATCAAGTAAACCACAAGGAGCGACTGGCTTTTGTGGACTACTTCATATTTTAACGTTTCCCGACTACACTGGGAAATTTAAACGACCTTGCGGGGGATCCGTCCTCGACGAGGGACATACATGGCATCTACCCCCATCTGCTTTCACCACTGATGTCCCGACGACGATCAGTCCCCTGAGTGACTTTCTGACTTCCTTGGTCTCAAGAGCACAAATCCTCCAACTCGAACACAACTGACATTTTCAGCGCTCGAGTTCGAGATTTACTTACTTGTGACCTACAACTTTTCAAAGGCCTTCAAACAGACCAAAATCATGTAAGTATACGCGATTTATCAATGGAAGAATGATTGGTGGTACCAGGGCCGTAGCTAGGGTCATATGTTTGGGGGGTGTGAAGGTGCCAAATTCCGACTGGATGGATTTTTTTTTCAACTGAATAGTGGCGCGTAAATTGCACCATTTTTTATGCGCCCTGCGTTTACATACAGCAGTGGGGATCCTTCCTTTGTCGCTACATAAAGGTGCCGTCGTGGGGGAGGGGTCTAAGGGAGGGGTTGACCCCTCCCCTTTGAGAAATTTTTGTTAAGGTAAGGTTGCTTAGATGCAAAATGGAGCTATCTTTGGGATATTTTTGGAGCTGATCATATATGGCTAGGAAATGTCCATAATTAAATGAATTCTAATTTTTCCGACTGGTTTGATTCTTTTTCCAAATGAGTGGCGGTCCGTAAATTGCATTTTCGTTTTTATGGGGTTACTTTTGTATGATACAGCAGTGGGGATCCTTCCTTTGTCACTTCATAAAGGTGTAGTCCTGGGGGAGGGGCCTAAGGGAGGGGGGGCCTAAGGGGAGGGGTCCCCTCCCCTTTGAGAAATTTTTGTTAAGGTAAGGTTGCTTATATGCAAAATGGTGCTGTCTTGGGATACTTTTGGAACTGATCATACATGGCTGGAAAATGTCCATAATTTAGTGAATACTAAAATTTGGTTAGGTGAAAGTAGAAAGTATGTTGTCTAAGAGAAGAATACGTTGTCAACAAACCTCCTGAAGCGGCGCCCCCCCCCCTTTTGACTACTTTAATGCCTTCTATTCTGGCATCTAATGCTAGCATATACCTGTATAGGCCATTGGAAGCTCTTGATCAATTATATAAAATGAGGCAATGACATAATGCTTATTACCTGGCATATAAATAATAATATAGAGTATGACGCCAAGCACGTTACATCTATCGTATTTTTACTAATTTTGAACGAAAATCCAGACTAACAGCTCCCAGCAATGAGGAATGGGCGGGAGGGAGAGTATAGGTGCAGAAAAATGATACTAGACCTCCCATACAGGTATAGCAAAAGGGGATTAGGACTAACAAGCTCGTTTTCAGAATGTACACCTAGTTTATGCTTTAAAAGTTCACTGCTACTTTGTGCTTATAATATTCATAAGTGATACAACGTAGATGAGGATTGTGCGCGAAGCGCGCCGAAATTCGGGGGTATACTTCAATGCCAAAATGAAAATCCTGCACGCAGGCTCAGCCAGGGGTGGTACATTGATTTGCCGACAAGGGGGAAGCGCCCTGACTGGGGACCAGCTACTCTAAGTCCCGACAGATGCAATGGGTTGTCGAACTCAAAATATAAGGCGCGCGAAGCGCGCCGAAAAATTTGGGGTTATATTGAATTTTCGTTAAGGAAAGTTGAAAAAGTTTGGGCTTTTATTGAAGAATCTGGACAAAACCAAGAAATTTTTTCGGGTGACTGCATGGTTGTCGTCGGGGATTACATCCTTCATCTAACCCATAAAGGATCTTCTACGAAACTGAAAGATCTTTTTGTTACAAAATATGTTTGCTACAATGGCGAGGCTGAAGAAAGAATCTTCCAAAAGTTAGGAAAAAGAGGAAAGAACTTCACAACGATGCATTTTCGTGTTTCTCTAAAATCACGCCTACACGGAAGAAGAACATTTGTGGAAACGGTGAAATCCAATATGTTTGAAACTGGGGTGTTGTCACTAGATAGAACTATAGATGAAAGCGCGCTTAGCGCGCGAAAATTTTTGAAGTTATAGAAAGAATCGTTACAGAACTTACTGGCTACGGGCCTGATAAATAGACGTTTGGAATATTTTCTGAGTATATCTATGTCTTCACCAATATTTGTCTATACAAGATTTTGCGCAATTTTGTGGGGCTCGGAAAAATTTGGGGAGGGGGGACTAAAGCGCCCTATAGCTCCCATAGCACTGTGTCTGGTATAATTACCTTAATAATGTTCATGAGATTGATTGTAAATCTTGACGCATGCGTGCGAAGCGCGCCCAAATTTTCATTGAATAAGATTTCCATAATAAAACCTGCATTCAGAATCTACATCGAGATACTTTCAATTGCCCAACAAACCAACATGCCACTCAAAAGCCAGTCTTTTACCTGGTAATTTGTAAACAGCTTTCAACTTCTGCTGTTGAGCTTCTCCGAAAGTTGCTATCGGAAGATATTGATAATAAGAACAACAATGAGGTAAGGTTTGAAGCGCGCGGAGCGCGCGAAAATTTTGAGAGTTTGAGAAGAATTTGCGAAAAAAGGACAGCTTTGATTTGATTTTACGTGAGGAAAATAACGTTTGGTATTATTCTCACTTGGTCTAGTTGGAAAATATATACAAACTTGACATAGGCTCAGTCGGAAAAATATGCTAGACTGAGATATCAGAAATTCCAACAGGCATTTCAGATTTTCCGACTATCGTCGCTCTGACGAACTTTGGGGGGTGAGACACCCCCCACACCCCCCCGGTCGCGACGGCCCTGGGTGGTACACGTACGCGCTTTTTGAAGTTTAAATAAATGCTAAGACTTCCTTGCAAAATCCTTACCGCAATGATATGGTAATTTAAATACCTCAGTACTGACGGCCAGCTTGTCGGCTGTACTGTGATTGGTATCTTTGATTAACCTGAAAGAGCACTTTGCATTCAAGTGCGTATCAAGGGAAGGAGGTGGAGGGCGTTGGGCGCCCCGGGTTGAAGACACTTTCTACACTCTCCCATAGGCCGTCATCATTCGGCATTTGTCAAACTTGAAGTCACCTTCCCCCTTCAATTAAATGATCCTGCATAAGCGGATGTACAAGGCTGTATTCAACGAACCCGTAACCATTCCTTTATTATTAACCTCATGGCAGCACTTAAAATTTGGTCTCCGACTTACACACTAAAACGGGCCTGCTTGTTACGCTGCCTCTCATTCCTTGTCAAAGTTTTCAACGCCAGCATATGGACCCATCAATTTTCGCAGCATGACCATTGACTCTTTGAGCTACAGGCGCATGAATAAAAAACTTGTGATCCGCCACCCCCGCCCCTTGTCACTCACCAATATATGAGATAAGTCCGCTGTCTTTCCCAAACCTCACAATCTGCTCTGGTGGTATCAATTTCAACCATTTTTTTGACAGCATAATCTCCAACTCAGTCACTACCAAAATACATCTAACAAAGGATTCACTGCCCTCTCATAACAGGGTCAAAAATCAACCCAAACAAAATATTTAGGGACTACATGTAGAGGGTTCACCCTCCCCCCCCCCTCCCCAGCAAAAGTGCAATTTTTATGGAATGGTGGAGCGCCCCCTTAAGACGGCAGGGAAAACGCGGAGGGAGACTTGGTCAAGTTTAAAGGAACCGCTGACTTCTTTTACAAATCATCGCACCATGAAACGTGGACAATGGTCACCTATTGTTGGCAGATGCTTAGCCCTACCCCCTAAGAAACTTAATCCATAGTTTCAATACAAGAAGAGAATTTTACAGTCGGTCATTTATGAATATTCAGTTCCGAGTGGCTTTCCTTTAGAAACAAGAGTTGCTTTAGGAACCTAGGCAAATTTGGTATCAATAAAGACAGGTCTCCCGGCTACTTTAGTAGCCGGGAGCCCTGTCTTTATTGATACCTTTCGTATCAAATGCAAATTACATGAAATATAGAATCGGTTTCATCTAAGAATGGGAAAAACATTCATAAAACTATTAGCAATTTCAACCGAAAAAATGCAACGTCCAAAGTGTGGGGAGGGGGTACGACTTGATAATGTAGGCTACATGCAATAGCGTGTAGTGACCTGATTTGGAAATTTGCAGTAAGATATGATTAACAAACGAAGTCTAATTAAGAAAAAAGAAAAGTGGGAAAGAAGAGAAAGTCGATAAATGCAACAAAAAGGAAGATATGAAAGAGAAAAACAACTGTAAAAGTCGACAGTTCCACAGCATTAAGAGGCTTTATCCATAGTTACAATAGAAAAAAAGCATTTCGAAGCCGATAACTTTTGAATATTCAGCCCAGACTCCTTTTCCACTCGAACGAAAGGTTGCTTTGGAAAGCTAGGCGAATTTGGTCTCAATAAAATCAGAAGCCCCGGTGACCTTTGTCGCCGGGGCTTCTGATTTTATTGAGAACTTTCGTATCAACTGCTAATTATATGAACTACGGGATCGGTTTCATCTCAAAATGGGAAAATATTCATAAAACTATTACCACTTGCAACCGAAAAGAAAAGCTTTGTGGAAGGGGTGAGGGTAGCACACCTGAATATTTGGGCTACATGCAATAGCGTCTAGTGACCTGTTTTGGAAATTTGCAGTAGGATATGATTAAAAAAACCAAGCCAAATTAAGAAAAGAAAAATGCGAACGCAGGGGACTCCTATAAAAGCTACAATAAGAAAAATAAAAAAGAAAACACAACTCTTAAACCGCCAAACGGGAAAAGACTCACTGCTCAGTCTCCGGTGACTTGAACTCACGTACTAAGCATTCGGAGTCGAGCGCCTTCCCTAATGACCTACGACAATGCTGGAAATCAGTTTGATTATATTACTCACAGTAATCTACTGTAAAGCTGTATGACATACAAGTACAACTGCCGAGGGTCGGGGAAATTGGGGAGGGGGCAGCTGGACCGAGCACTCTTTTTCTCCCACATCCTTAGTATAGGAATCGTACCGTACTTTATATTGCTTGAAACACGCCCAAATGGATGCTGCTTCAATGCTTGAATGTTATACATTTTCCCTGTTAATGTTTAGCGTGACTTGTAAATATTTCGTAGTTTGCCGTATAAATGACATCGAAAGGGGTGGGGTGGGGAGGAGGTGAAGGGGGCGGGGAACAGGAAACCGTGGTCTTCCGTCGCAGAATTTTCTTATTACTTCGTGAGACATGTAGTCAGGACAGTATGTACGGAAACAGGTGTAATCTCGAAGCTTCGTTAAGCCAGAAATGTTGCGACAGGGTCAGCCCAAGTTCCTCCACGTGGGACTGCAGCTTGAAGCCCCGACAAGGGCGACGGGTCGCCGAAAGGTTATCGAGAGCAAAATTTTCGGCGCGCATTTTCTGTGTGTGTAGTTAGCTGGTTAGTGAAATAGAAAAAATTGGAGATATTTATCACACGATATGCGGCTTTTATTTAAAGTACCGTGAAATATCAAGTAAATTACAGAAGCGACTGGCCGTTTTGGGTTACTTCATACTTTATCGTTTTCCGACGCAAACGGAATTGTGAAGAACCCTAACTAACTGGGAGCTTTTGCCACAGGGATGAAATGTTCAGGTTGAGAACTTTTATAAGGTTCTAGGGGCGTTGAACTGACCTGATTTAGTGTGTGAGTGAATGTTGGCAATAATTCGTGGTTCGTGTATACCTTAAACCTTGAAGAAGGTTTTGCCAGGTATGAGCTAACCCCTCACAAGAAAGCCCACATGTTGGCCATTCATGGCAATTTGAATTTGCCATACCATGACCGTGAAGATTCTTTGCTAGCGGAGCTCAAAGTTTCCGTACCTTTAACCAGGCGTTTTTAATCGCTCAAAGCCTGATCTACGGCCGCCAGCTTCTAAGCCCATAATTTCTTCAAAATTGTTTCAATTGACCCCATTTTGGCACCAGTGATACTTCATGTAGTCTTCTTTCATATAAAATTGACAAAATACCCCCATCCTCTTTGGTAACATATTGCAAAAGTTGTCCCAATGTCTCCTCTCGGTGATATTTTTGAAGGTGAACAAATGGACTTGACGTATAAATGGGGGCGTGCTACCTTAAAACGGCAGCAGGAAAATCGCGTGGGGAGACTTGGTTAAGTGTAAAGGACCCATTCTCTTCTTTTTAGGTTATCAAGAGCAAAATTTTCGGCGCGCATTTTGTGAGTATAGTTAGCTGGTTAATGATTTACGATAAATTTGAGTGATTTAAGACAGTATTTGCCGCTTCGTTATTATGTAATGTACAGGGAAAAAATTAAATGAAATGAAAAACATCATTTTGACGTGTTGTAGGCAGTATAAATTACGGTTCGCCCCGCTCTCTTGAGAGTGCGAGCGGTCGCCTCGTCTGACCTCTGACCCTGCCCCTTTTCTTCGCCTATGTCCAGGCCCGTAGCCAGGAATTCTGATATGGGGGGCACAGACACCTCATAGAGGGGCACCGAAGAAGATTATGTTTGTTGTCAGTAGTGCCACCACATGGTTACAGTTTGTCGGAACTACAGGGGATTATATGTCAAGCTTACCACACATAGCTTAAAGATATCGGTTTTACGTGTGCACACACGCACGAAGCGCGCGAAAATTTCACTCTTCTGATGGAAATCCCTCCGCTTGCAATACAGAGACGTAGAAATTCTCCACAAGTGAAGGGAAGAAGACTATAATCACGATATATCTTCAGCTCAGCAAGTGCAGGTGAAGCCGGTTGAGTAGGCCTACTTTGCGAACGGCGAGGCGGGACCAGGGGCTGCCATTAGGCAGGCTTGGTGTGATCCAGTATGATTTTGGTATGACCCAGAGGGAAATTCCCCGAAAATGTGGCGTATTAACAATATGGAAACACCAGCATGGAGCTTTGAGTAGGACTTCGAATGACAGTGAGAACACACCAATGTCTTCGCAGTTCACAATTCAGATGGTCATTATCGTATTTCTACTTTGAACGAAATTTTGCATAAAAAAAACAGAAAAAGTAAATTTTGGAATAAATTTTTGGTACGAGTAAATTTAGCTTCAAGCCGTATAGTCGTCGCGGAGCGAATGTTACTCAAGGTACTAGATAACTGCAAGAAAGCCCCTTGATGTCCGGGATCTAGCTTTGAGCCTTCACCTAGCTTTGGCTGGAAGAGTTCACTTGAATTTTTGTACTAATAATGTTTATGGGTGATATTACTTCGCTTGTGAGAATTGAGAGCAAAGCACGACGAAATTTTGCAGGAAAATTATTTACCATGGTAAAACCTGCATACAGACTCAGCAAGGGGTAGTGGAAAGATAAGCCCGACGAAGGGACCAAGCTCCTCTAAGAGGTCCAGCAACCCGAAGCCCCGTCAGAAGCAATGGGTTACAGAATTGAAACTATTTGGTTCTTATTAAGGAAAGTTAGAAAATTTGGGTTTCTATAAAAGAATCTACCCCTCTTTGTCCTAGACAGTTCCAATTATCCCGACTAAGTTACTCCTTCCAAAACTGTGTTGAGCCCCTCCTTGTGCAGACACAAACCTAGTTCATTGCTTAAGGGCATACAAGTCCATAATATGTAACCAGAACATTCTCTGCATGCATGCTGTGTATTGTGAGCTTTGATGCCAATCAAAGAGCATTCACCTATGACCAATTGAAAATTTTGCTTTCTCCCAACCAAAATGCATTTGGGGTGATGAGTGTCTGTCTTTAAGAACAAAACCAAGACACCGGGCGACTGGTCGCGAGGGGATGCCCCCTTACACCACCCCTGGACATTGAGACACTGAACGTTTCATACAAAAATGATTATCATGACGTTGAGTCTTAATTAAGAATCTTCCCGATCGTACTAGAGAAAGAGGATGGAACTTTTTATGAATTCAGTTTTGTGTTTTTCCGGGAATCACACCAACACGAAAGAACAATAGCCTAATTGTGGAACCTGTACATTTATAAATTAAGCCAACATATCTGAAACAGGTGTTAAAGTTATATGTAACTGAAGATGAAAGGGTGCGTAGCGCGCGAAAATTTTTGTAATTTTAGAACAAAAATGTTACAGAGAACAAAATGCGTTCATTATTAAACTCCTTTTGGGATCATTTTTGGTTACAAATCGCTTGGTTTCATACCAGGGCCACCGTTTACATGTACTAAAATTTTATTTTCGATCGATTTTCCGTATGGGGGGGGGCACAGTGGTCCGCACGGGGGGGGCACGACCCCCTCGTGCCCCGGCCTGGCTACGGGCCTGCCTATGTCACTGTCTTTTAGTCCAATTCTATGTTCAAAAAACTTCTAAGATTGCAAGTTTGTTGCCTTTTTTAACGAGCATCCAACAACATATGAGGACAATATGTGTGCTGCTTGACTTGCTGCAGTACTGTAAGCAGAACAAGTAAGAACATACGGTTTTAGCATAGTTTAGTTTAATTTTGTTTGTACTCAAACATTCAGACAATACAAAACACAAAAAGAAGAAGAATTTAACGTAGACCCCTCCTGGTTCACGAGGAACTTTATGGGCAGGGGGAAACAAAACCCATTAAGCCCTCATAGTGTCTGCTCATTTCTAATGGGGCCAAAGAAACATGAAAATTGAGCTGACAATCAAAGAAGTTTCAAGACAAAGATAGAATCAATATCAAACAATAACGTACACACAGAAGAATTGATAGGAACACGGAAAAATAAAAATGTGGAAATAATTTTAAAAAATATAGAACATTATAGGGTAGAAAAATAGGTAAAAAAAGAATAAGCTATGAGTGGAATAAATAAAGAAGCTTCATCAACACGACTTAAAAGTACCTAAGGAGCTGATAGTTTTGGGAAGAACTGGAATAGTATTTCACCCATGGTGGGCTGTAGAGTAAAAACCAGAGCTGGCAATTAAGTTTCCAATTCTGACAGTGATTTTACAGGCAAATTTCAACCAAAATAAGCGACCATTTCTCGTTCCTGCTTCCATTATTACCCTTCACTGTATTTTAGCCCTAAATATGGTACATGAATCGAGAAATGTTAAACGAAAAATTGGATTACGACTTTGGGGAACGTGTGTAAGCCTGTTCACTGCATTGAACATTCTTAGGCAAGTTCATCAAAATCGTTATTATGGTGTTTTAGGCTCGAGGACGGAAAGGATGAGAGAAGGAGAGACTGGATGGAGCATGTCAGAGGTGGAAAATGTCAGCCGTGGGAAAGGAAGGTCGATCTGGAAGGAAAAAGAAAAAAGGGTTCAATGGAGGAAAAAAAAACAAATTATAAAGCAAAACAAAAAAACAAAAACAAAAACAAAAACAAACAAAAAAAATATGAAGGGTAAACAGGAAGAGAAGAATGAGATAGAGAGAGAATTATAAGCTTCATTTTTTATCACTTCTTCGGGATACTTTAAATCACTGCTCCTTTCAACATTCGTTCGAAGACCCACTGTGTGTTGAAAAGAGCCACTTGCGTGGTCACTTAACTATGAAAGGTTTGGATTCTCGTTGAGCGCCTTCGGTAAAAGGCTTCGCTGGCTCAGGGAGGTGTTATTAGCTAATAACACCTCCCTTGCTGGCTGCATGCACCTTACGAGCTGCCTGACTGCACCTTCGCCAACTGCACCTTAGCATTTTGTCTGAAGACGTTCATGGTCCTCTTAATGTGTAAACTACCCATACTAACAGCAATCCATTGATTTAAGAAAGTATACCTAACCCTCAACCTATGAGCATATCTCAAACCCTCTAGTGCATTACATGGACCGTCTTTCTTGAACAGTAGTCACGTTTTAAGGGGGAAAAAATAGTGAAAGAAAAGAAACCCAAAACGTTTGGCCTTACATGCAACATTACCGCAGATTTAGGTACTGCGGGTAGGGAATGCGCTCTATCGTGTCCGTAACAATGCATTATGGGAAGTTGCTAACATCAAATTCGGACGAGTCGTTCCTGAGGTATTACTTTAACACTTGACAGATCAATGGAACCCTCCTCGTAAGCTTCATATCCCCCGGTGACGGTTGAGGCGTACGAGAAGGTGAGCTGGAGGCTATAGCCCTTTACTAGAACAGAAAATTTGCTATTTTCGGGCAAAACGTATGCTATTTTCGGACTGACAACCATGTATAAAAGTTTGGGGCAAAAGTGCCGCAGTGTCCCCTCCATTCCAAGTAGTACCCCCTCCATTGGAAGAAGTACAATTGTGTGTGGGGTGATCCGTCTAGATCAGTGATTCTCGAGAGGGGTGCCGTGGCACCCAGGGTTGTCAGAAAATTCTCTAGGGGTGCCAGCATAAGATTAAATAAATAAATCAAGAATATACAATTATTAAACATTGTTACTAGTAACTGTATGCCTTGTTACTAAGTAAGAAAACATGGGAAGTGCCATTTCCTGCAATCTAGGGGCGTGTTAACCCCCAAAGTTTTTTGGACGCTCCGCGCCAACCTATGGTGGCGATCCGCTCTAGATAGTGTTAACAGGGTGCCACGTTATAACTCATCATTACCTAGAGGTGTCAGATGTCTAAAAAGGTTGAGAACCACTGGTTTAGATCATAGCATATGTCGATGTTTACAAGACCGTTAGGGTCATAACGTCTAAAACCTTACGAACCTTAACAAACGTCTGCAAGGAAACAAACAAGAACTGAACGAACATTTCTTTAATTCTGATCCTTACTCCTAACCTGACCATCATATCTCAATTTACGTCATAACGTCTAAATCCTTAAAAATTGACAGAAAGGGCGAACTTTACAAGCGGAGCCACAAGTGGTTTTCCCAGTACGTATGGTAGCAAACTGAAATACGGTGTTCAGAGTTGAGGAAATATTGATTCCTGATTGTTTCCTTGGAAACCTTCGTTAATTGTCCTTATTCGTTTCGTATTTAATCCAGACACCATTTCCCTCTCAATGTGTCACAAGCGTAGGTGAAGGGGCAGCGGGGGAGACCACCCCACTCTTCAAATTGAGAGCCTCGGGTACGATAACCAGTTTTCTCCCACACACTCAAGTATCTTATCGTAATTTATATTGCATGCAACATGTTTTTCATTGCGTTCATATCTTTCCCTGTAAAATATAAAAAACATTGCAGTATTTATGTCAACTTTTTTTTGCGCGCTTCGCGTCGCGATGTTTGCCTCTCCGTTTTCCTCCTTTGTACGAAAGAAGGTTGGCTAAGTGCAACTTTCATTTATCTAATGGAACCTATGATGAAATAGTATACGGATTCATCTTTTTAGAGGGATTTCACGATGTCAGTTTTGCTGGTTGGCTCTTGGCACTTTAAAGTATCGCATGTAATTGAAATTGATAACTACAAAGTTCGTCTGGGGGACATTGAGAACACTAGGCCTGCAGGCCATGTGTAACCTGAAGAGACCATAAATTTGGCTCAGGAGACAATTCACTGTTGCAATTTCTGACAATGTAACTATTTCTATAACATTTAACCAATAGTGCAAAAGGAGGGGGACATGGGCTGTGGCGAACCTGTCTGAGAATTTGCGAATTTCTTCGGGAGCCATAGCCAAACTAGAACTTACGATTAGGGAACTGTTTGGAAGGAGACACAACAACCAATTCTGACCGACAATAAGTACTTGAAAATGAATAAGGTATCAGACTTTGATTGACAGGTTTCTTTGTTCCTATTCAGACTTCAAATACCACCCCTGCCTACATAACTATGAAGGTACCCCGGTAACATTTATGGACAGGGCGCCCTCGTTTTGTAGTTAATTCCGAAGTTTGGAACTTAGGGTAGCTTTGGATTGGAAGTGAACTATAGGGTAGCTTTGGAGGTGCAAGGAACTTAAAGCTCTATGCAGTCTCTACTACCTGGCTCACATTGCAGGCTGCACGGTATAGCCTATGCCTTGTTCGGTCATATTCCTTATAGAGGGGCTGACCAAACACAGTCTGCTTCGCGGGGTAGAAGACTCATCAACTAAGCAATACAGATCTCTCTTATGTTCGTTTATAAAAAACCCTTTTCACACTTAATCCAGAGAAAACAACATTCCAAACATACCTGTATTAGTTCAGGGATGGGCAGAGCTGCCGACAGCCGACCCGGGCCCCGGTACAAAATTTCAATGCCGGCCCCCTCTCACCAAAGTAAGTGTGGTGTTCACGAGGAAATAATTCGATTATGATATAATATATTTTATGACCAATTTTCCCGCCCCCCCCCAATTGCTACGGGCCCCGGGACATTTGTTCCCCCTGTCCTCCCCCCGTCGGCGGCCCTGGGGTTGGGTTGGATGAACAATGGATGGATGATTCTGCTAGTTTTCTGTGCTTGCACGGTGTCAGCCTGTACTTGTGCTGTATCTACACCCAATTGTTCTCGACAATAATTTTCTTCTGGAAGAATCACTTCACGATACGAGGCCCCTCGGAGATAGTACTTCCTCATAGAAATTAATGTTGGCTCTTCATTTCCTGACCGCCACTTGAAGTCCAGACAGACCTACACCTGACGTGCTACAAATACAACATTAAATACAGCAAAATAATCATCAATATTTTTAAGTTTTTAAGTTCACATTGAAATACTTGAGTCAGTTTTGGAATAAAGGCCTATTGTATTCTCAGCCCATCCATAATCTAACTTTGACACCGTAATCCTATCCGAAATCGCTCTCATTGTGACCTGCGCTTTAGGCTGGGATCATGATCATAAGGTAAAAAACCTACAGCAATTACTGCACTTTTTCCAAACATGAACTTTTCTCGGGCTTCAGTGACGGTGACAATTTTTACCTGATTTTATTTTTTGTCAGAAGGAGTCTTTTCAAATGTTGTTTAGAAAAAATTGCACTTACGTACGTAGCTTTTGGGGGTCAATGCACGGGATTATTTTTTTTTTTTTTTTTTTTTTTTTGTGAGTTGGCGATTACTCAGGAGGTGTGTGAGACGTATTATTAGTTGTTTAATATTTTCGATATGTGATCTGCTATTACACTTACGAATTAAATTATACTGTATGCTACTTGCATTCTGAGCTGAAGGTCATGCTCAAGGTCAGGATCGTCTGACTCTTTTCACCGTCTGGGCATGGCTCCTTGCCAAGTTAGTCACGCTTCAGAGAGCTGTCAGAGTGTTATTATTAAGATAGAACGCTTGGAAAGACGCGCACACTAGATGTGCGCTGGGAATGGGTGGGTGAACTCATGTATGATCTAGCCCGATTCAGTGTTATTATAATTTAGGCGTAAGACGTTATTGCTTGATCCAACAGCGTGTGCGAAGCTTTTGGTGGGGTTTGTAGGAATGATACAGGATTTGCTCGGGGAGGGGGGGCGGGGAGGGGGGCAAGCTTCCGGGGCAATCAACTGCACGGAAGCCTCGACAAACTGAAAGCGACGGATTGTCCAGATGGATGGTGAACGGAAAATATTTTGGCAAGTTTCCGCACTTAAAATTTTGGGCCACTTAGGCCTACTTTGAACTTAATTTCTGGTTTGTATTGAAGAAAACTTTAAACTTTCCGGGTTTCTGGGTTTAATTAAACTAAAGAAAATTTGCAGATTTGGGTCTTGAATGGAAGAACATTTGAAACTTGCGGGATGTATTCATAGAGCAGGATATATCCTGCTCTATGGTTGTATTGAAGAATCTGCTTCCCTATAGTGCTAAATCAAGTACTTCGTCGGGCGACTTACTGTCGGGGCTTAGCGATAGCCTATATGCAAGGGACTGACGTAGGCCCGGTATTAGCTAGTCACGCTAGTGCCACTTCCTTTGCCATATCGTACCCATTAATTAACTAAGGCTCCCCGGCGAAATTCCCAAAAATTTCCCGACGGGGGGGGGGGTCCGAAGGTAGAGGCATGGTTCCCGGGCGCGGAAGGTTTTCCCAAGACGAAAGTATGGCGATTTTTGGAAATTTTCATAGAAATCATGAAAAAAATAAAAAAAAAAAACAATGATCAGGTTTGCATTAAGGTTAGGAGAAGGGTAACAAAATGTACTTTCCCCATTTGTCCTGGATAAATAACGCTTCCCGGCCCTCCCTCCCTCACCCACACTTGCTCTGAAATTTTTCAAGTTCGTACCTGTTGCATGCTTTACATGCAGTAGCCAGGAGTGTAGCTGCCTTTGACTGTAATGCCAAGATGAAACAGAATCACGTTTAACATGTTGCACAACAGCCAATTCGGCCAGTTTGGGATATGTCCAAATCTTACGTACACGTACTATACTATAACACACAGTAATAATATTGCCACGCGCGAAGCGTGCACTGTACTGATGTACGTACATGCAAAAGTTACGTCCAATCTCCGTTGTTATAAACTTGGTGAAAACAAGGTCAAGTTGTTTATCAAAGAGACGGAACAAGTATTTTGATAAAAAGTGGTTAATGCGACAGTTAAGATGATGCCTAATCGGGGGCATGTGCTCTGGGTTGTTGTTGTTGTGATATCAGTCTCCAATTTTCAGAATTCTGAAGCAGCGACCGGTGAGTGTAAAGTGGTAGCTTGACTATGCCTATCCCTGATACCAATGCAGGCCCTGTTTATATTACGTGACTAAGTTAGGCCTAGCTGTCTTGCAGTTGCACGTACCGTACCCTAGGATAGGTTGGCAAGTGACATAATATGTTACGTATTCTAGGACCTCACATTTTAGATTTATGCTCATGTAGAACGCTCATCAGTTTATAATGATGCTGAACGGTTAAATTCAAGGCCATTTTTATGCTGGTTGAAATAAGTTTCTGCAAGGGTTGGGAATATTGCTGCAGAAGAGGGTTACCAGATCAGGACTGTTCGTGATGTCATAACATAGGGCCATGCTTCTCAAATCAGGAGCCAGTTTCTTTTATTGAATGTTCCTTTATTTACATATTCAAAGTATATTATAAGTTAAAATGTTGTTTCCTGTTGGGTGAATTATGAAGATGGGAAGGAAACTGATTGGTTTGATTTTGGTTAGTTCGTAGCTGTAAAATCGCCGTTCATATTACAAACTTCATGTTTTCTTTTCATCTGTAGTATGTAAACCCACTTGAACAAGTCAAACTGCTCCTGATGCACGTATTACCAGCGTCCTAGGCCAGGGCTCGAAATAACGGGGGCCCGTGGGCCCGATGCTCCTAGAAATTCGCTCGGGCCCGTAACTTCTACTGGGAAAGGGCCCGGTTGGCTCCTAAATATTTCAAGTCTAATTGTACAGTCTGCACGTGAACCTCTCCATCCACAACTCAAAGATCTTATATCTCGCACAGACTGTGTATTCCTATACTAACAGTCACTAAAAACCTGCAAAACACACATTATTTCTGAAATCAGTTCACATCGTTCATAAAGAGTCTGCTTTGTCACAATACGGAAGATCACTCTTGCATACACCAATGTCAGTCATGAGTAATGTAGGCGGAGCCTCACAAGATCACCTGACGAAGACGGTCGGCGGGAATTGAACAGTGCCCTTCATTTTACGGGGTAATAACTTCCGGATCAAGTTACGAGAAAATTTTGAAAATGTGTACTAGCTTACATGCAACATGGTCTAAGAGGGTGTGGACAAATTGGTTTCAGGCTACTTTAGTTTCAGCCTCAACTTGCTTTAATCATACCCATACGTTTTCAAGCACGTAAAAAAGCACCCGTACACTTTATCAGTCCTTTTTTATTTGTAGGTTTTGGGCCCCTTGATTTCTCATTTGGCCCCTAGATTCCATGGGCTAGGGGCCCGGCAGGCCCACAAAGGTTGAAGGCTTATTTCGACCCCTGTAGGCTACTCAGTAGTAAACTGGAGCCTTTCCAAATGCTGTGGTTTTTGTTAACCACAGCCCATGTGTACACTGAGAGAGAGGTTGTTAGAGTAGGAGAATGTAATCAGGAGATCTTGGTTATTCTGACTCTGAGGCTTATGAGCTTGTAATACATCCATCAGTGAGGTAATAAGACTGCAGTGTGTGTAGTGTGGTCCATTGACTTAAACCTGGGAGCTGCCATTAGACTGGCCACTCCTTTGAAAAATGTTTCATAAGGATAGTTAAAGGTATTAACAGTCATCCCAAAGTTCCCAAACTAGCTAGGCCTAATTCTAACAAATAACCTCTTAAGTCACTTGCAAATATCATTCATGGCTTTTCAAAAAATAAACATTGAACACTGAAGGTGAATCAACCAGTACTGTAATTCTGTGTAAATGAAACAATTTTAGAAAGAAGGATATAGTCGCTTGATTAAAAAAGAGCCATTCATGAAATGGGATATGGGGGTATGCTAACTCAAATGGGGTGACTGCATGTTTTGAAAGATTTTAGAGAGTTGAATTTTCCTCCAAAGATTGTTATAGATCTTCTTTGTCAAATAAAATAGACTTGCAAATTTTGCCAAAATTGACTTCTATTCAATGACTTTTTTTCTCTGGGGATGCAGTAGGTGTGAGGTGGTCGCCTTTGTTTTCCTTTATTTTATGATAAGTGAAGAATATAATAGCCTATGTGAGGGAATTTTGAATAGGAAATTGTATACCATATGAAATGGTAGTTGCACAAATTCTATTGCCTGCTCATGCTCAGCATCTAGACCCATATAGGCCAGAGTAGAGAATAGATCTAAACTATTGGCTGTTGGGTACTACCACTAAGTTTTGTGTCATTTCTTCATAGGGTTGTGATCGTTTAGCGAAATTACTAAACGTTTAATCGTAAAATTTTGTGATCGTTTAGCAATTAATCCCAAGTACCTATGATCACCAAGGAGACTTAAAACGTGCCCTTGAACATGATGAATATGTAAAATGCGTTAGTGACGTCCGGGGGACATAGTTTCCATGAACCTCAAACATGGATCCACCCTCATAGAAGCTCAACTTTGATGTTGTATGTTTACGTGTGTGGCATTTGTATGTATTTCACTTATTCAAAAAAAGTTAAAGTGAACATCTAATTTTCTGTAATGACTGCAGATTGTTTTTTATTTCGTACGGAAAAACGGGTTTTTAAGTGAACATCTAATTTTCTGTAATGACTGCAGATTGTTTTTTATTTCGTACGGAAAAACGGGTTTTGCGATTAATGGCTGGTAGCTTTGTACTAAATGTTTATTACATGTGATCGTTAACCGATTAATCGCTAAACAGTCACAGCCCTATTTCTTCAGTTAAAATAGTAAGACTTACAGTCAAAAATGTACATACTAAAGTAACGAAAGAATTGTTACAAAATATAGAAAGAGAAAAGTTAGTTGGGTAGCATCTAGGGTTGTTAGGTAAATTTTAGCAATACCAGCACATGAAAAAAATGGAAAACTTATTGTTTGACATCAGTATTGCATCCTGTTTAATGGTCCAGCTTTTAGTACAAGTATCAATTGCACAACAATCATGTACAGTATGTGTTGTGACTCTGTGATGGCTTTCTTGCCATTTTGGAGTTACCTCATTATTGTATAAATATGTTTTCATGGGATACCTGACCAAAGCTGTTATTTATGGGGTAGAAATTACTGCCTGGGCAGCATTTTTTTATGGTTTATTTTAGCAAAATTGCATGGTAATTGCATCTTACAAAATATGTATTCTGTTTTATTTGTAATAAAGGTGGCATTGATGGGTTTGTTTTTGTCTGTTTCAGTACCTCGTTTTTATTAAAATTGCACCATAAACCTGTTACAGTTTCGATGGTGCATGTTTCTGACTGGACAGCAAGCCTTTACTATTTATGAAACAACATAGCGTGCACTGTACATAAGTTGAGCCTATCCCCTCTATAAATGAACGAAACATCCAGTAAAATGACAGCTCACATGTATACAATGTGCTGGTGCCCTTAATGGAAGGGCTAAGAAGTAAGGTTAAGAAAAGAAAGTGCTAGACATTTTACAGATGATTTAATTTGCACATTGCCACATACTTATCACATATATGTTCAATAGGTCTGATTATATTTACCGGATTCACTATCTTTAAATTGAGAATTAACACTGCACCCTTCTATTCTTTACAGAAGTAATTTTAGGAATACAGTAACAGTATATTTATGAGGTATGGACATATTTAATTCAAAAGTAATCCTCATTTGTTTCAAATCAATTGCTAAAGGTTGTATTTTTGGTTGAACTTGAAGAACTTTCTAGAAATAAATTCACTTATTCTGCAGCATTGCACACATTCTTTCAAGGGGTGCTATTCACAGTTTGCAAAGACCTCCCTCCGCCCACCCCACCCCTAAAAATACAGTTTGCCTAGGTTTAGGGGATATGAATAAAATTCATGAAGATATATACCCAAACTATTGCCAACATTATATGGATGTATATTACCACTAGTACTAGGTTAATGTACAGTATAGGCAAGGATGAATATGGGCCAGTACTATGCACATTTTCTAGGCGTAATTTTCTAAATTAGACCAATATCGATGACTACGTACTCACATTATCAACACTGTTTCATCCTCTGAAATACCTAGGTTGCAGTCCTTAAAGTCAAAGCTACGTGTATGATCCATCAATCAGTCAACTAGGCTACTGCTTTTATGTCTTAACACTTACCATGTAGGCTAGGCTTACACATAATAAAGGGGGTGCAAGACTATCTTCAGGCTCAAAAAGATCCAAATATTATCCAGTGGGCAAACATTCCTTACAATATTCATGGGACAAAAAGACACTCACTAAGCCTTTTACAGGGCATCATTTATAAGGAGCGCCGGCGCGATCACGCTCCTTAAATTAGCCCAGTGAGAGCAATTGATCACGCTCCTAAACTATTAGCGCACAGTCAAACCCCTTAAATCCTGTAGGAGAGCAGTGAGACTGTGCTCCTCAAAAAAAAAAAAAAAAAAATTGTAAAAGAAAAAACCAACTCAGGACAGAGTCCCTGCAGCTTAAACTTCCTAAGAGTATTCTGTTATTCTTCAAACAGAATGACTGCATTTAACAAACACTATACTCTGTTTTTTTTTTTTTGTCTAAGAAAATATCTAGGCATATTGTTAATTTATTAGAATAACAAATGTTGAGTCGTTCAATGATTTTTAATGACGAATGATTTTTAAAGATATGTATATCCTGCATACAGTATATACATTGAGAGCTTTCCAGCATTACAGGTACAGTATATGCTAACTACTACAGCATAAGTTGTACAAATGTTGAGGAGAGCAAATTGTTCTCCTGAAAGACTCCAGGAGAGCAGAATAGTATTTTGTGCTTTATAGTGACAGGTTTGTGCAGAACAGCAATTTCAGAGTGTTGACGATCCCAGGAGAGTAATTCAAAGCTCTCCTGGATTTTATATTTAATGAAAGCATGCTTTTACAACATTTTGGAAAGCTGTACTTGCAAACTTTTTCCATACTATAGATCTTTTTACCATCCAAGTTATTATTTCTTTGTACTGCTTGCAAATTGGGTACTGTTATACTTACCGTACTGCGTATGCTGGGCCTACACGCAATAGTGTCTTGTAATGATCATTAGATTTACTGCAGGGCCCTCTAAAACCTTCCTGTGGCAAGCATTTCTTACAATATGTATGGGTCATTTAAAAAGGACTCTCTCTAAGCCTTAATAAATATTTTTGAAAGCTTTACCTGCATACGGTATTTCAGTATAATTGTTTATTTCAGAATTACAGTACTTTTACAGCTTGTGAATTTGGTAGTATATTTATTGTGTAGGCTAGGCCAACACGTGATTAAAGGGATCCCATAGCAATCGTCAGATTTAGAGCCCTCCAAAAATTACCCAGTGAGCAAACATGGTGTAATATATTTATGGGGTATGGGTAAAAGACTAGTTACTCAGCCCTATGCAATATTTTTAAAAGCTTAACTGCCATAGTTTTTCAGTACGATACTTTTTCTTCATCCTTATTTGTACTACGTAGCTCTTAGGCCAGCCCAAGGTACTGTTTATTATGGGAAAAGTCGTCCAGCCTATACCATGGCCACATCATGCCTCCAAGTAAGATTCATTTCTTAATTCTTATAGAACTGCAGTCTGCATGAAGAACTAAGCATTTGAGTGATACTGTGGTGAATTAAACTACCTTTCAGTGTACTCAACAGGATTTTAGTCTGTTTAGTCTGTACAGTAGTTCAATGTGGTTTATAAATCAGTATTGTTTCTGCATTGACTTACAGTAGGGTGTACAAAACTAATATTGGTGCTTTTACATGAGTTTTCTTACATCCTCATACTGTGACAACATGTTCTTCAATCTTCCTGTTGTTAGCATGATATGAGTTCCAGCTCAGTTGTTAAGTTACCACACTTTATCTCACTTAAATATTAAAAGGGTCCCACCTTTGTATTACCCATAATTTTAAACTGCAAAACACTGAGCAAGAAAGAAATAGTTTCCTCATTTTCTTTGAATACCCTTAATGTGGAGCTTGCCAAAGCTTCATTTCATAAATTTATTTTCACTCTTCATAACAAAAAATTCAAGTGTGACTTCTGATCAAACTAAGTGTTGTACTGACCATATGCATTGCGTGCAAATGAACATTTGCATGTGTGATTTTTTCTGTACACAGTCACAGTGTGTGCTTTATTGTACCTAAATTGCTAGTGTGTGTGTGTGTGTGGGGGGGGGGGGCAAGATATCAGCCTAGGAGACATCAGAAGGATTTTACTGTCATAATCACAAAGAAAGATAGTGAGCTGAAGATTTTCAAAAATAAAGAAGGGAAATTTAATTACATGTTTGAAGTATTTAGTGCAGAGGTTGCAGTAACAAACAGTAAATTTTTTTCACTATAAAGGAGTTATGACACAGAACACAAAACAATACTTAGTACATAGGGTTGAGCTTTTTTGTGTAAAATTTATGTAACTTCATGTCACATTAAAAATGCTCAAGTACAGTACAAGGTCAAACTGAATATTGTCTTCTGGGTTTCACTATTACATGAACAAGATTAAGAACCAGTGAAATGCATGAAGAACAGTAAGACAGTTTGGTACAGTAGTTTGTTATCAGTGTATGGTCCTATTGGCTGTAGACAAGTGGGTATGGTAGATTGAGTCAGGAATTCTACACAATGCACTGAAGTCATAAGCTGGGAGATTACCATAGGGGACCCTGGTATGAATTTTCTACACGTTGAAAATACTACTTTCTCTTTACCATCCTCAAGGGATGAAATAATTGAGTTTTCATGGCAGTTTGTGACCTTAGAAACATTGCCAAGCAAAGTTTTCTCATGCTCTGCCAACTTGTACATACACGTTTTATCTGCTTCAGCTGTGGATATTAACCACTGCTTATCAAATTGAAATTGATTTCTAATCAATTCATATATTAATGACCGGTATTGCTAATCAATATTTTTAGATAGTGATGACTGCACATATAAAGGAAGATAAATAGTGATAAAGTGAACATAAGTCCACACCTACCAGGAAATTTGAATAGGACCTTTCTTGGTGAAGGATGAGAAGAAGTTGTAATTCAGTACTTTTGTGTAATTCTGGTAGACTGTTTTGACTGAAGTTACAGTAATGCATTTTCTTCCCTAGTGCCCTACAAACCTGCCTGATAATAATGTCATCCAGACCTTTCGTGATAACTATCTTGTTTCCATGTTACCTGTTTAACATGAAGAAAGTACAGTAGGTCCATGCACTACAGAGGATGGACACGTAAAATGTTGCAAGAATCTCATGGCTCGCTTTGAAGTTAAGTTTATAAAAACAAGACAATCTAGGGTTCTTGTTTATATTTACACTTTTTCTTCCCATTTGAACTTAACTCCCATTAACAACCGTGAGACTCGTATACTTGTCAACTCTTTCTTTGACACAGTCCTCATGGCTCGCATTGAAGTTAAGTTTATAAAAAGAAGACAATCTAGGGTTCTTATTTATATAAATAATTTACACTTTTTCTTTCCATTTGAACTTACCTCCCATTAACAACCGTGAGACTCGTATACTTGTCAACTCTTTCTCTGACACAGTCCTCATGTAACACAGGGTCTTGTGAAAGACTTTTTGTTTCTTTCTATTAAAATCAGGTCTCTTCCCCTTTGTTTATGTGAACTATAGCATTATTAGTGAAAGCTTCATTTTAAAGGGAAAATGCAGTCATCTCAATTTGGATGAGTGTACCCTGGTGGACTAATTTCATGAATGGCTCTTGAGAATCATGTGACAATATATTTTTCTGACTGAATTTTGAAATTCATGCAGAGTATCTCCTTGGTTTACCTTAAGTTTGAAGTATTTATGTTCTGGTATATCATGGAAACTACTTGAAGGGAAATAAGAGGATATTTGTGAGATTTAGCTGTTGTTTCAAAATAAGTTTGGGGGCTACAGCTTATACAGTATGCTCTTTAAGAGTTGGTATAAATTTGCCTCTTTTCCATTGGGAATGTCAAAGGCCACATATACTGTAATATTTAAGTTTCACAAAAGACAAATTCAACCCGATTAAAAAAATTCACACTGTTTAAATTCATTTTTTCCTCCAGTATCATAAAGGAATGAGACTATCATTATTATATGGGCCAGGAAAATAAGTCTAAAAATAATTTGATAGGATGGTTGGTGGTACCCGCTGCTAAGTGAAAGTGCTATCAGATTATTTTGAGACCAGTAATTCAAAACTGTTCTGCATGATTAGACCTGGATCACATTATGCATGTAGTGCATGAATTGCATACTATCAGTTTCATGCTAAGAGTGCAATTTGGGGGATAATTAAAAGATTTGACATTTGCATAGCAGTTTTGAGCCTTTATCTTAAAGGGAAATATTGCATTTGTCTGGTTTTTTATTGAATCTGTCCTCTTTTACTTGCGATCGGGTGTTCTGTCTGATGAAAGAGAGGTAACTAAGAAAAACATTTTACCCTCCGAGCACTAATTAACAAGTAATCAACCTTTCTGTAACAACTAATAGATTTGTTCACCCAAATAAATATGCATGCAAAACCATACCTTCATTTCCCCTGATTTAAAATCCATCAATCAAATCATTTCTATCACATTACGTCAGACAATAACAAACTCCTACTACAGAACTGTATAAAAAGTTCGGAAAATACGAACTAAGTACAGTACAGTAATTGAGTGGGAATTATTACTACATTATGTCTGTATTACTGAACCTGGGAGTTTATATTTGACAACCTAACCGAACTACTGTTACATTACAGTAGGTGGTCTTATCACCTCTCTGGTGTACTGTGCACAAAGTTACAGTTATACGTAATTCGAATTACAGCCCTTGGGTGGTTTGGGCCTTAGCAGGTTTGATTTACTTTCGAACAGCCGGACTTAAAAGAGACTGTTGGTGCTTTGACAATGGTACAAAATGAAAATTTTATGAACCTATGATGCCAGTGGTTGCCATTTGTCCAAAACAAAAGAAATATGCAGGGCCTACAAGCCTTTCACAGATAAATTAACACGTTTGTAGTGAATTTCCTGTAAGGACTAATAACGCACACTCATGATGAACCAGGGAGGTGCGGCTGGTCTCCATGTGTGAGTTTTGAATTGCAACGTACAGCACAGGGTGGTACAGAAACTGTGGTGGTAGTTTGTTGTGAGCAGGGTCATTGGAATTATGGTAAAGCAAGGTCAACACTTATTGCATAATGGGTGCATATATGTCCTGACATGACTACTCTTCCTAAACGAATATGCAGTAGTACGAACATTGCATAGTGCGGACGAGGCTTATCTTTCTATTATGAGCCGTTAGATACAAAACTTGTTGCTTCTTTCTGTCCATATTTCTTGAGATTAGTGTTGATCTGGTGCAAGTTATTTGTGTTCCATGTTTGGAAAGGGTAAAAGAACACAATGGGATAAAATTAAGAGTCACGTCGTGGTATTTTTTCAACGCGATATTTCCCTTTAAAATTGTTGAAAATGCAGGTTGTGGGTATAAAAAGCTGCTTCCTTAGCAAGATTTCTCAGTTGTGTAGTAATGTGATCAATTGGCTTACAAAATGCTGTGTGATATTGAATAACTGTTTTTCTGCAGTTTTCGATTCCCTTTAAGTTATTTTATACTATAAACATTGATAACTTGTATAGTTTTAGAAATACAAATCATGGACACACTCTTGGCAAGTATTTCAGGAAATAGTCTTTTGGATGTAGTCTACTTTGTGGTCCTACATTGGCTGTAAAGTTTTCATAGGTGATGTTCATTTTAAACCAAGAAGAGTACTCAAGGAAGTAATCTGTTCAGCTAGATTGTCTTTAAAGGGAAACTTTTGCTCACCGATTTATGTCCTTCGTTGACCTTACTTTAATAGTACCAGCACTATTTGTACATTACTCTTTGCTACAGACTGTCTGAGAATTGGAAAGTGATATGTACATTGACTATATACTCATTTACAGCTACAATCTCCGCCAAAACAAATGAAACAAAGCCCTGCCAGAATAATTGGTACAAAGCCTTTCATCTGCCACTGTTGCTAGCCGCTCTCCCCCTTTCCCCCGTTTCAATGTTGGTTGGGGAAACTGTCCAGACCTGAGTGTAACAACATTGAAACGGGGGAAAGGGGTTTGTTCATTTACTTTTGGCGGCGATTGTCCAAAATATATGTGGGTATTGTTACGTGTGTATGGGATGAGATTGAAAGGGGCGAAATGTGTATGAGCAGGCTATCATGAAAAATTGTCAGTTGCTGTGAAGCGCCAGAGTGGTAGTAGAATGTGGATAAGGCAGTTGGGAGGGGAGTTGGGAGTGATATACAGTACACACAGAGACAACTCAAATTACAGTATTTTTTTTCAAAGTTACATTTTCAAGGCCAATCTAGGATTTTTATTCCGGGGGGGGGAGGCGGGGGAGACATACGTTTGCCATTAATTTTTTGGAATGTTATTCCCTTAATTTGCATATAAACGTTTCTTTCAAGCTGCTCATAAAATGTTGTTTAAGTTAATGGCGCTATTTTACATCCATACGAGATACTGCAATATTCTACCCATTTTGGTTTACCATCCCGAAATTACGGTTTACCAGCCAAATATTACGTAGTTGCTGTAAAAAATGGTGAGAATATTGTACTTTAGGGACTCGTGAAAGCCTGTGGAATGTAATATGTAAGCCATTTTAGCTAACGAGCCCCATTTTACCCACATTATTACTAATGGTAAACAGGGTAAACCAACTTTAAGTGTTAAAAAGACAACTACTGATTCATAACCTTTCCTCTGCATGACGATGGTTTACCGTTTATGCGAATCACGTGCTATTGATACGGTAAAGGTAAAGGTTAAGGAAAAAACTGCCCCCTATTTCCAGCCTATAGACTAGTTTGTAATATCCCTAAATAATAGAGTTAATTTGGAAAGGTATTAACTTGCTTCTTGTCATTGTTTTAAAATTTTAATAATAAAAAGTGAAAACCAGTGGCCGCATGGGGATGCAATCTATTGTTCCTTGCTGGAATTTGGATTTTAAAGGCAAACTCTTTTCAGCGAACAGACATCATCTCTGTTTCATGCAGTATATAACGTGTTATTTAGCCATAGGCTATACTTTAAGTACACAAAACGTTTCTTTATACTAATCAGACCCCCTCCACCCCCCAAGTCCCTCGGTACGCTATGCATTTTTACAAATATGACAAAATATTGCGAGCAATTATTTCCCAAACAAGAGCTTCGCGTTTACTGAACACAGCGATGTTCTAAATTTGTACAGGTCTTCAGACAATCTCCGCCAAAACAAATGAAACAAAGCCCCGCCAGAATAATTGGTACAAAGCCTTTCATCTGCCACTGTTGCTAGCCGCTCTCCCCCTTTCCCCCATTTCAATGTTGGTTGGGGAAACTGTCCAGACCTGAGTGTAACAACATTGAAACGGGGGAAAGGGGTTTGTTTCATTTACTTTTGGCGGCGATTGTAGGCAAGTATGCAGTAAATAGAACCCTAGCATTATTGAAACGGGCTACACTGGAGAATGAATAACGTTTATGTGCACACGTATATGCAAAATGGTATTCTACTGTATGTAGCTACCCTGCAAGCATTACTTTATTTCTTTTGAAATAGTGACTTAACTATACAGTGTACAGTATGCATCCAGCATGTTATCATTGCACTTGATACCATCCATCAGCTATGTACAGGTACAATAATATGTAAACCTTCTGACACACAGGTAACTTTTCATAAGAGTGGTACAAATGTAGCCACATGAAGAGATTGTACCCTGGGGATTTATATCTTTGTTGGCCTGTGGTTTAATTTGTGCAGTGTCTTTTGTTAGGAATTTCCTTACTTCCCTTGGAGAGTCAGTGTGTTTCAGATACAAATTCAAACACTTTCAGTTGGATAATCATTTGCAGCAAATTTGTAACCAGTTTGAACAGTAACAGTGTACAGTACAACCTCTTCTTTTCATAGAACATTGATGTCCGACCAAAATGTGTACTGAGTATACTGTAGCACTGTCCTTAGCAGCATGGTATTATGTACTGTACAATAGAAGGCATGCCAAGCAGTGCAGCACTTCTATCCATTTCACCTTTTTACCGAATTGAACACATTGTCCCACAGGTCTCCTTCTGTTCTTCAGTCCTGAACTGAAGCTGATGCTGTAGAGGTGACCTTGGGTTGATCTGATGCAATACTATCAAAAAAAGTTTAAGTGCACTACAGTACTGTTTGAAAATAATTTCCTTCCGGTAAGGACAGACTTGTCCCATAATTTATAGAATTCATTTTATAGAATTCATTGAAGCATACTGACTGAATCTTTTTGTGTTCTTGGTTCGCGTAAAAGATTTTAGTCCTGTGGGTGCATGAATGGATGGATTATGGGAGACTTTAAAGAACCTTCCCCTACAGTAGTGTACTTGATAGTATACATTGTACTGTAGGTTGGTGGGTTTATATTGTACAGTATGTACTGTATAGATTTTAAAGTGCATATTTTATGACCATGTATTAGTACAGAACTGTATGCTCGTAACAGCACTCATTGAAAACAAAATTGTGATGTGGACTGAGTGAACAAATTGTAAGCTTCTACTTCAAAAAATCTTAAGATGTGAAGACATTTCACCAGTAATATTCCAGGACCTTGAAAACATAAAGACAATATTTTATTGTCTGTATTCTACTGAATTCTCCAAAATAGTCCTATAGTATATGAAACTCATCTTAATACCTGAAGAAATTTGCTTTGAGACGGACTTATTTCTCATTATGGATTTTCTGAAATGTGTACTGGAAGGGTGCCAACTTTCTTTTAAGGTAGGCCTTTTTTCAGTGGTGAATTCAAGATGACAGTGTGATTGATATGTCACATAAGGTACCCTGTAGCTGTAACAGTACATTGAACAGGCACCGTAACAGAAAAATGTTAATAACATTCTAGCATCAGCAGCTGGTAGACAGACATTGCATGCATATTACAATTTTCAACCAACACAAATGATTCTAAGAGCAGTCAGAAGAGGAATGTATGTGGTTCAAAAGGGAAAACTCAAGGAGAAAAGAAGACCAAATGTGCTCTACGAAAAAAAAAAAAAAAAAGGCAGTGGGCAGAAGAGAAAATGTTTTAATTCAGCCTATAATAAAGAAGAGGAAAAGAGGTACAGGTAGCTGTTGGTTACCCCTTGCTTTTGGCGTCTTTAGATTTGACAAATATTGGCAGAACTGTTGGCTGTATGCAGAAATTCAACCCCCCCCCCCTCCTCCTCCCAATTTCCAAAGCATCTGAGTTCTTTTCTGTACAAATACTGTTAATGATGCAAAAGTCTTCTTTTTTTGGTACTGTATATGCTCCAATTTGCCTGTGCTACCAACAGGTTTCCCAAAAGGTGTGGGAAATTCCTGCACCTGATTTTAAAACTTGCGGGATTGTTGAGAAAAGTGCGGGAACTGTGCAGTCCTGCTGCCAGATGTGAACTCTTGGTGATACTCGTGTGCTGTGGTCAAGGCCCAGGTGTGCTTTTCTTAGACTTACCTTCAGTACTCCATGTTGGAACATACCTGTTGGATGGGCTACATGAAATGTACGCCTAGGCCTACTCATTTCATTTTCCCATGTACCAGTACTACTTGATAGCTATAATACAATTAATACACAGCTACAGTCAACTTCTTTGAGTACAGTACAGGTAGCATACACATGACTGTTTGATCAAATCCAGAAATCCTGGGATATGGTCATTGCTTGAAACAGAATTCCAGAAATTTTGAAAGTTGAAAAATGAATTTTGTGATTTGTGAAGAGGAAAAATGGTGGCCCCATGTTTGCATTAAAATGCAGGTCTTCACCATGTAATTTGCCACATTTGTCAGGGTACTCTCAGGGTAGTGCTCTAACAGGGATACTTTTCTGACCAAGATCTGTCTATAAATGGCAGCAGGGATGCACAGTAGCTACGGTGGGCGGTGCTGAGCGGTGATACCCAGCACTCGATATTCCCGCCCAGCACTCCAGGCAAACACGTCTCCCTGCCCACCACAAGTCTGCCTCCGAGACCTAAAAATAGCCCTAAATTTACTCCCTAAAGTAAAATGCGGGAAAAATGAAAAATTAATGGCTGAAAAATGGGGTAGATGCATAGGCGTAGGAGACGGGGGGGCTGGGGGGGCTGCAGCCCCCCTAAAAATATTTCTGTGAAAAAATTCGGGCAGTATATAAAAAAATTCTGGAACTGGAAGAAAAAAATTGCGATAATAAAGTTTTGTTAAATCAGTAATTTAAACTAACGTTCTAAGCATGCCCGACCGCCTGTCCGGAAAAAATAAAAATATCGATTCCTGCCCGAAAAAACAGTTATATAGTACAGATTTTACACAGGCGGTGCTCCATGCTTATCTCTCATCTGCTGTAGACGTTTTCTTGTTTCAGTGTTTTACGTTAGCATCACAGAACACCATTTTCATGGATACTTCGCAAAGTACCAAAATTTTCGAGCGCTCCGCGCGCTTTCAGTGTCATTGATTATTTATTATCAATAGTGTCTTAAACGTATTCACACTTTTCATCGCTCCCCCCCCCCCCCCCCCCGATTAGGTTGATTGCTCGTGTGCATAGGCTGATGGGTGTGGTTGTGGAGCAGCACAACATTCAAGAATGCAAAGCAGGGAATTCTTTTCCCCTCCTCTTCTTTTGTCAAAGTTTTGTTAATGAAATTTGAAAGCTTTATTAGATGACAAGGCATCAAGTTCACCTTGTTATTGGCAAACGCATTTTTGGGTACTGAAGATGTCTCGGTGCAGAGTCTGCATGCAACTTTTATCATGGAAATAAATGATTCCTAATGCAAATTGCCTTACCATTGTCACGATTCGCACTATATATCTTACCACAATTATATTTTAGGGAAATAAAATTACACGAAAGTTTTCTGGCCAAGACACTGATCCGAAAATAAGAGGTATATCTCCATCCTCTGTCAGCAGGGGATACGGTGGGGTGTCGTTTCAAACGTTTAATGGATGTATTTTGATAGTTTTCTATCAAAGATCTTTCCCAAATTACCAAACTTTGCGTGCACTTTGCGCACTTCTATCTTCAGTTCTGTTGTGATATTCTTTAACACCGTCTCAATCACATTCCCATTCTTCAACGGTAATGGGTTCTACAACAGTCGTAACGCAAAATTTTTGCCAGCTTCGCTCGCAAGTGCCACGGGTTTATACTCCATGCCTCAGTGACATGGAGGAACGGAGCGCATGTCCCCCACTGAATCACCCCAAAGGCGTTTAAGCTTTATCCTTGTAGTAGTGGGGTGGGGTGTGTTTTCGACTGAATCATGTTTCTATTCATCGTGTTCTATCACAAATGGTTCACAAAGTATCAGTTTTCTTTAGACCTAACCTCAATATTGTCCTTGTTATCACTACCTTGTGATAACAACTCCCGGAGAAGCACAACAGCAAAAGTTAATAGCTTTTTACGAATCATCAGGTAGAAGAATCGCCTTGTGATTTGTAGTTAGGTTTCTTTGAGGAATTGAAACGGTTTCGATGCAGATGCAAGTTTTGTCATAGAAATGATATCTATGTCATGCAAAATTCTGCGCGCTTGGCACGAATTCGTCATCGTTTGTACTCCATTTCTTGACCATTATTAAAGTATAGTACAGTTCAAATTTTTTTTTCAAGGATAGCACCAAATCCATCTAGGCCACTTTAACTTAACAAAAATTTCTCGAGGGGAGGGGAGTTTGGGCAAACACGTTATCTGCCCCCTCACCCCCCCCCCCCGCAATACAGAAAGTTGTGCTTGTGTGCGAGGAGTGCGAAAAATTTTGGTCACATTTTTCGGGCAAGTCGTTACAGCCCCCCTAAATCAAATTAGGCTCCTACGCCTATGGGTAGATGCCATGGGGTTGGGTGAGGTGCTTTCCCCAGATCAGGCAATTACCTGGCACTCAAATTTGGCTAGCTACATCCCTGAATGGCAGCTTCCATACTGGACATACTTTACCTGGTGGTGCATTGGCTATCATGACAGAATTTGTTATGTCCTATACTGTGTCTGTCTTTCAACAGTATGTATCCCTTGGGAATGGATACTGTGCCATTAAAAGTGGGGAGTTGCATAGACGCAGATGTACTGTAGCTCCCGGAATAAATTATACACATACAGTTGTCTTGAGCTTTACAGGGTTAACTTGTTATCAAGTTATGAGGTACAGGGGTATCAGAATAATCAGGTAAATTTATTGCGTTTGAGTAAATGAATGTACCGTATTCTGTGCACAGTTAGGTGATGGGTAGGCATATGGCCAGTGCTTCATAGTTTATACTGCAAGCTTCGGGCTGTTTAGTAAAGACAAGCAGTCATCACCCCAAAGTATATTTTTAGTGTGGGAGTATCAAAATTCTCAGTTGGTTCCTGATCTTTGATTGACATCAAAGTTTGAAAATTCAAAGGATGCTGAGTAGCCCACATTCCACACAATGTAGAGTGAGTGTTTAGATTACACATTATAACCTTGTACTGTATGCTCACCAGGACATGGCCTGAAGCAATAAAATATGTTTGTGTCTGCACTAGACGGTGATTTATACAGTTATGGGAGGAGCTACAAGTTGCGTAGTTGGGAGAATTGGAACTGTCTGAGATGATGAGAATTGCCCTTTAAATTCCTTTCTCATTTTCAGACATGAGACCCCTTCCGGCATATAAGAGAACAGAAACAAAAGTGCATGCATGTAATAACAAAGGAATGTTCAGATAAATTGCATAGACACAAATTTAATATAAGAGCTTAAATATAAAGGTAACAAATAAAATTCGAATACACTGAACCTAGAACTGATGCTACAGTACCCCATAGATCAACAGAAACTAATTTAATCAACCTCCTGAAAATTTGTGATCACCAAAAATTTAATCAACTTAAGAGGTGATTACCATATCAAATACTGTAATTGTTGGAATTTCCAAACACTGACAAAGTGTAATAATAGTGTGTGATATACAATGATATTTGTGACGAGCAGATAAGGGCATTTCATAACCAAGTGATATTAGCAAGCAAAGTTACCAGAATTACAGAGAGAACACAGAACAGGTTTGAATGAATCAGTGTTACTTCCAGTAGCAGTCGGAATTTTGATGTCTCCACATCTGAAACGGCAAAGATTGACTCGGTCACAGTACTTCATTTTCAGAAGATTAATGTTCAAATTTCTTATTCACTTTTGATAACATTTTAATTTACATACCTATTATTATTGCTCATTTCACTGTGCCAGTTTTTTAGGTTTACATTATTTATTAGCTCAACAAGTTGAGCTATTGTCATGGCAATGCGTCTGTCTGTCTGTCTGTCCGTCTGTCTGTCCGTCAACATTGGAAAAAAGGCTGCTGTCTGCAGGTGCTTTGACCGTTCCTTCTCAAAGTTGGTGTGGGTATAACACATATCAAGGGCTTGATAATTATGGTAACAGGAAGTAGGTCAAAGGTCATTGGGGGTCGTGAGAGGTCAAAGAGTGAAATCACGCAAAAGCCTTCAACTCCTTGTGGTTTTGTTGGAATCTTTTCAAATTTGACAGGAATATTCAGTAAATGATTGGTCATCAAAGTTGTTCTTTTGAAGTAGATCAAAGGTCATTTGGGGTCAAAGAAAGGTCAAGCAAAAGGAGGTCAAACAGTGTAATCACGCAAAAGCCTTCAACTCCTATGGGTTATGTCTGAATCTTATCAAATTTGGCAAGAGTGTTAAGAAGATAATGGGTCATCAATGTTGTACTTTTGAAGTAGGTCAAAGGTCATTTGGGGTCATGCAGGGGTCCAACAGTAAAACCACTCAAAAGCCTTCAACTCCTAGGGGTTATATCCATATGTTATCATAATTGGTCAGAGTGTTTAGTAGATAACAGGTCATCAAAGTTATACTTTTAAAGTTGGTCAAAGTTCATCTGGGGTCAAGCAGGGGTCAAACAGTGAAATCAATCAAAAGCCTTCAACTCCTAAGGGTTATATCCAAATCTTATTAAAGTTAGCCAGAGTGTTCAGTAGATGACAAGCTGTCAAAGTTGTACTTTTGAAGTAGGTCAAACGTCATTTGGGGTCAAAGAAAGATCAAAAAGTGAAATGTTGTAAATGTCTTCAATTCTTAAGGGTTATATCCAAATCTTATCAATGTTAGCCAGAGGGTTCAATTGATGATAGGTCATCAGAGTTTTACTTATGAAGTAGGTCAAAGGTCATCTGGGGTCAGAGAGGTCAAACTGTGAAATCACTCAAAACCCTTCAACCACTAGGGGTTATATCCAAACCTTATCAAAGTTGGCCAGAGTGTACAGTAGATGACAGGTCTTCAAAGTTGTAGTTTTGAAGTAGGTCAAAGGTCATTTGGGGTCAAGGATAGGTCAAACACTGGAATTGTGCAAATGCCTTCAGCTCCTAGGGGTTGTGTCTGACTTTTATCAAAGTTGACAAGAGTATGCAGTAGATGAATTGATGGGTCATCAGAGTTTTACTTTTGAAGAAGTTTAAAGTTGTTTGGGGTCAAAGAGCTAGGGCAAACAGTAGAATCAAGCAAAAGCCTTGAAATACTCATGGTTGTGTCGGAATCTTATCAAAGTTGGCCAGAGTGTTCAGTGGATGATGCATTGGTGTACTTTGTGTTGATGTTAATTAGTGTTTGCACTGGGTACCCGACCCATGATGTCAGGACCCTGTTCTCAAATTGCTACCTGGATCCAAAGTTTCACTAACATAGATTGCATGTGTGACAGAACACCTAGCATGTTACTTTTTCCTGGCAAAATTTATCACGGACACGCCTAAGAACACTTGTCATGCCCATACGTAAGATACGTTGGTGTTATATTATATCAACTTGCAAAGCAAAATTTCTCATGACTTTTATGACTTTAGAACAAACTTGTAGCCTAACATAAGTTATATTTTCGGGTACCGGGGTACCCGACCGACCATCGAGTTCGGGTACCTGGTTCCGAATTTTGGACCCGGTGCAAATACTAATGTTAATTGCCATTTGGGGTCACAAAACATCATATGGTGAAATGCATGCTAGTGCTTCTCCATAAGGGTTTATGTTTTGTATGATGTATACTATAGGAATCATTTTTTGACAGACCTGACAAATTGGGGCATAAGTAGCCTAATTTTTGTCAGCAGAATTACCTACAGTACTGTGCCCACAAACACTTAACAGAAAGTCGCAAGCCGGACAACTCTAGCAGATATACCACTGCTGTGACCATTTACATCTATAGCACTGAAGTTCCTAGATCATGACAGTCTACAACTCCTTGATTTGGATCCCTAGTGAAACTATATAACATTAACTGTGTGAGAGAAATTGTAGTTGAGCTACAGCATCATTGATGCTCTTGTTCTTTGGTATTAAATTACTGGCGTAATAGTTTTATTTCTATTAAAACACATACCGTAGCTGAGAAATCATTGTAATCCACTTGGAATGAAATTCATATAACTATTGCAGTTTATGTATAAGCTTTATATACATCAAATTTGACAGTTTAGAACTCTTACCTTCAGAAACTCTTATCCAAAAGTAACACAACGTTCTTTTCTCAACCATACATGACATGGGAGAAGTTCCAGTTTTTCCACCAACCATACTGTATAACGAGGTGTAGATTCTTTAGCCTTCAAAATGATTTTTCAGGAATTTCCAATAGAAAACCTAAATATGGTCTAGTTTGGAAAAAACCCAAATCTCACAATCATATACTGTAACAAGACTGGAAGAATTGTCTTTCAAAAAGATCACAGTGAGAATACTAACAGATATAGTAATGACAACTTTCTAGTACAGTGAAACCCCATTTATTCGAACACATCAGGACTGAAGGTAGTTTGGATAACGAAAATATTCGGATAAACGGGGTTCCAAGTTTTTGCTGGTACACTGGGTCCATAAGACAGTGTGTCAACACATTTCCAAAATAATTCTGAAAAGGCTAAAAATTGCAGACGAAATCCCCCAAAATATTTCGTCACTATGTTTTGTGACCGATGATATGGCAAATAAATTATGACAAATAAATAAGACTTCTAAAACAGAGAGATTTTATTCCTAAAATTCGAGCCTTCGCTCTTCTGAATAACCAATGCTTTCTACACACTAAATGAGTGTGTGGGCTGAAGAAAAGCTGTAACGATCTGGAGAGAGGTATCTAGAGTAGAAATTCTGCATAAATCTCCAAAAATGTTAGAGACACATGTCGGACATGCTCAAACAGCAATTTGCAATGTTTTTGTAAGGTCTACGTTAGTAATTTTTAGGTATGAAGCTCACTACATTACTAACTTTTCAGATTTAGTGAAACTAGGACTTGTGCTAGCCTGATGTGTTTTTTTATAAGAGGATATTGAGCCTATGCCGACTCGAGGCTCCTAACAGAATTTCAAAGCAAATACAGGTCTACGATATTTCTTACAAATTTGACAAAGAGGTAACAGATTGTTTTCTATGTCCACATGTTGGCTGTTTTAGCCAACGTGACATCTTTCCATGACTTTTTAAGTCCTGAGAAAAATAAGGGCATTTCTGCTAAAATTCACGTTGAATTTTGCCTTGTAAAGCACTGAACACTTGGTGGATACTATCGTAATTGTGTTGAATGTTATTGTTGTTATTAGATCTGACAGCTAGTTCGGATAAACAAGGTTTCTGATAAACGGGATTCGGATAAACGGTTTTACTGTATTTCCTAACAAGGCAAACATTGCATTTCAGGCTTGTTCTACTTGTTTCTTGATTGCTTCTTGAATGAACTGTTATAATAAAAAGTTGTGCCTTAACAAACATAATCATCAAGGACCTTAAGCTTTGTATTGCCAAATGTAAAAACATGGGGTTTTCTCAAATTTCACCGTCTTGAGAAAATGACCACCTTTAGTTTTGGCAGTGTTTACAGGCAAATGCTACATATTGCAATGTAATGAACAGCATTGAAGGCTAATTGCAGATCCATTGGAGAAAAACGATAACAACCATATCACCATTCAACAAAACAAAGCATTCAATGTCTGCATTGCTCAAAACTCTTGTAAATTTTGAACTGACAAAGACAAGACCTTTCTATTTTCCACTCACAAAAAATTGATGATTCCCAGGTCGAGTCATACCAAAGACTCTAAAAATGGAACCTACTGCCATTGTGCGTGATGCTCCGCATAAGCAATGGAGTAAGGAAAACAAGCCAGTGAGCCACAACTGGAAAAAAGGCTGTGGCCGGCTCAACTTGAACCAGTTGGTTGGAAACTGGGCCGTAAAACTCCATCTAACTCACAAAAAATTGAAAGTCAATTAGGTAAACAGCATGTAATATTTGGGATTAATTGTTCCCCTGCCTAAAAAAGATGATTTAGAACTTTGTGTCATACAGAATTTGGCATTTTCATAAATATTTTGGACCATATGAAATATTCCTAGTAGTGTTATTGGCTAATAACATTCTCTACAATGAAGACCCACAGTATCAATGAGATCAAATACCTTTTAGTAGTTTACAAAAGCACAGTATAATCTTTTGCTCTTTGAGAGATCGAGATCAGTCAATGAATATAAAACAAATATGTGGTCAGTTATGCTATAGCACTCATGAAAACCAGCCTACCTGCTCTTCACCTATTATGCTAATGCATTCCATATATTTAAATTGTAAGTCTTGAATTGATACGTACAGGCTGTACACAACTTTCCCATTACCTGGATCATTAATGTTTTTGTAAGTTGGACAATTGGTTGGACAATACCTAGATGCACCACTCAGTGGGAACACGTCCTGGCAAGAGGATAAGATTAAACATTTTAACTACCAGCTCCAAAACTCCCCAGGGCAATTTTTCACATATTCATTGACCATGTTGTCAACACCCTTCAACTTGTTATTTTTAAACCTTTGTGCAACTTCCTGCACTTCATCAAAGGTGGAAGTTTATTCATCCATATTGGTGGTACATAGGGTTTCGCTGCATGGGTCACAATTACCCGTCTGCTCCGAAGTAGCTTGACTAGGCTTTTTAAAATGACCCTAAATGTGTTGAGTGAAATTGTGCTTTTTGAAGTACTTGAGCATAAACCTCAAGTATTTCAAAATATTCCAATAATCCTTCACGTTATATTCTTTAAAAGTTTACTGTGAACCTCAGGGCTCATTGTAAGTTCTTTCACACTTTCTAAAACCTTTCATACACAACACTACTTTTCTACACCACCACTGGTCTTTTCTGATATTGTTAAATGCATCCATGTACTCATTCCTTTTACTTTCACACACTCTTTGTTAAACCATGGCCAGCTTGGGAACCTAGATGGTTTAATCTGTTTTCAAAGATAGACTTACTATACATGTGCCTAACTACTGATAAACAAATAATTCAATTACAATACAGGTATCTGCTTGAGAGTTGATGTGATTTCTTGAGTGAAGAGTTTGATGCAGTCATGGACTGCCTTAATATCATCATACAAAAAAAAGAAAGAAAAAAAAAATGTATGGTCATCACGAAGGTCATGATTCCAGTTAGATCTTAGTAAGATGGAAGTAGGTAGGTCACTCTCCCCATAGTCATTAACAGTATTACTCTGGAGATCATGAAGGAGTTCAGGCAAATCACTGGCCACCAAACAAAGTGCTAAAAGTAATGCAACTTGGAGCATGAACATCAGAAAAGAAACATTCCAAATCACCAACGTAAAAGTAATAGTAGGGGGCAGCAGTATAGATACGACGGCTTAATCCACAACACTTGCCGTTAGATTTAAAATTGGTGCACTCACCTTGTATGCATCACTAACAAATCTACCATTTCAAGTTAAAACTCCTACACACTGTGGTCAGTAAATAACTATAAGAACAAACATAAGAGCTGGTAATACTGGAACTCACTCAGGAGGAATGTTAGAGTGGTTAGATTTATTGAAGGCCCACCAGATGGTATGTAGTATTAAGAAGTTTGCAACTAAGAGGATGGAATGATTTTACAAGGGATTGGAATGTCTGGTCCTGATTGTTATCAACTGTAACAAATGGGAATGGTGTTGTATCAACTGTACAAATGGGAATGGTATCCTATACAAAGTCAAATTCACTTCACCATGTGTGTGGAAGCTTTTCAGAGCAATTTATTTCATGGTATTGACAGGATGTAATTCTACTCTAACAGTGAGAGGTTGACCAAGTTATTGTGTCCGTTCTGTGTTGTTAGTTATTCCTATAGCAGTTCGAGGATCCCAGAGAGAAAAATTCTCCAGTTCAGTATATAAACTGTACATGTATGCAGTACTTTGCAATACATTGATTTGTACAGAATACATACAATTCTAGCTATTCTGTAATTGTATGGTACCACATCAGTGCTGCATCTTTTACCATGGCATGTAACCATGGCATATAGGAAAGTGCCAGTACCATTAATAAGAATATACCAACCAGCACAATGTTATGGACAGCAGGCCTGCAAAAAATACCTGTTTTGAAAACTGTACTTATAGAGCCAAGGATGCTAATCAAGGGATACCAGTTGCCTATGTAGCAAGGCTGTAGGGCATATTCTTTGTTCAGTCTGCACAGGTGGACAAGAAAAAATTCATTGGATATTCTTAGAAATGTGTGGCCATAAGCTGGTTGATGGTAAACGAATATTCAGCACAATGCAACACCTGGTCTCATTTATATCATGCAGTAGCGTATGTCGCCCACTGTGCTGGTGTGATCAATCCCCACTCCCTGGTGGTACTCCCTGTACAGGTCGTTATGCAAGATAGTAATGATTGGACTTCTAATGTTTCAGTCTAGGCTTTCAGTTTTATAGCTACTGGAGTACACTCATACAAGTGAAACACATTCGCTGTTTATAAACAGTAGCAGGAATAAGTAGGTAAAAGATGAGTAAGTCATATGTTACTGAAGTTTGCCTCCAGAATTGGACTCACCTTGACACCTCTACTTGGGTAGAGGTTTGTTTGGTAAGCCTTATAAAGGAAATGAGCAAATAAAGTGACAGATCCATGGGGTAGGAAGCCAGGTGATTGATACTTACCAGAAGTAGATTTTGGTACACAATTTAGCATTTAACAACTATGGCTATATGCTGAAAGTTTTAGAGCCCTGTTTTCTTACATATGCCATGTAGTTAAAATTCTCCCAACTCACATTAACTTCTAGCTTTAAGGTATCTTCAGCACCTTGAGACAAAGGTTTCTTAGTGTAATTGCTCAAGGCCATATTCTGCTTAGTGCATCCTTCATTGAATCATTGAGCCTACCAGTTTGAGTGGCTTTTATCTGAATCTGTCAGCATTTTATGTCAATCAAAAAGCAGTGACCAATCATTAATTTTGTTTACCCAAAACCTAAAACGTATTTTGGGTGAAGAGTGTCTGCCTTTAAGGCCTTGTAGTTCACAAGATTTAATATTCTGGCACTGAGGGAAATGCATTATAGATATTTGAGAAAAAGTAGAAAGAAAAAACAGATAGGTTGTAACCTTGGTGAAAGCAGAAAATTACACAATTAATCTTTGAACCAAAAGTATCTTTCATTTCAAAAATTTAGGTAGCTGCCTGCCTCCTGACATCCAGGATCTAGGAGATGAATTATTTTTTCAGCAATTTTGATTCAGGTGCTAAAATTCTGTTTCTGACCCTGATACACATTGAGCCTACTGAAAATCTGCAAATGATTGAAGTGAGGCTCACAGTATCATAAATGTCAAAATTTTGATGCGTTTCAATTATTATATGTACTATTTCTCTGAGGAATGGAAAGCACTGTAGCCTGCTTGCAGAACATTTTTTTTTAAAAAAAAAAAATACCTTGGCTGTGGTATTCATTGAGTGACTAAATTATTATGTACAGCTACTGCATACAGTATGTCTGTATGCACCTGTTGCAGGTTTTCATTGCTTGCCAGTAGCAAAAATCAAATGGAGGCTTGAATTACTTGATGTGCTTTCAGTGTAAAGCCCTGTACATGTCTAGAAGTGCTTGTCAGTCGCATAGTCAGGAATTTGCCAAGGAGGGGGTGAAACCTGTAGGCAAAGTAAGTGTAGCGCCACCATAGGCTGGCGAGAAACGTAAAAGAAAATTTTGGCCAAAATGCCTCACAGATCGCTGGAAATGGCACTTTACAGGCCTTGAAAGTTGCATGTAAACATTTTTTATTTTGAGTTTATAGGAATTTCATAAAAATCATTGAAAAATACAAAAATATGCTCAAGGAGGAGGGGGGGGGGCTGCCATCTTGGCCCCCCTTGGCTATGTGCCTGGTGCTTGTAAACATCCGCAATGAGTGAGCTACTTGCCAGTGAAAGAAGATATGGAAAAATGTTAAAAATGAATGGTATTAGATTTTTTTATTTTATCCACTGATTAGTCCTCATGCTGTAGGGTTCCTCAAAGTGGGCTTAATATCTGGCAGAATTGAGTTGGGCAGGATTGCATCATACAATTTAAGTGCAGTGATCTCCAGACATGTTAACCTTGCATTGAATGAACCTGAGGCTGGTGAACGAACCGTGAACGAACTGTTGTCTGACTTGCCTTTATGAAAATTTTCCAAATGAATGGTAAAATATCTTGCCATATGTCATCCATGAAATGAAAGCTTTCAAACATAAAGCGTTATTGTTGATATTTCCATTTCAATTGTTGAGAGGGTGGAAGCTTTCAATTAAGTTACACAATTGGTTTGTCTGTGTTACTGCAGGCATTTAAAAAATATTTCTTTGCTTTGCACATTTAAACTAGGTATGGGGGTTCATTTTACTGGAAGCATTCAGTACTCCAGGCTTCAACTTTATGGTAAAATATTGTCATTTGTTGACATCTGGCCAAACAAAGTTTCTTAGGAACCCTAGGTTATTATCTTCATGCACAAATGGTGACTGCACTTTGGCATAAATTTTAAAGGAAGTGTGTAAGCTCAAATCTAGTTTTGATATAGGTTGGAGAGGTATTTATTCTAAGCATTCTGGTGAAATTTGCATTGAAATCTAATGTGGGTTCTCAAGGTATTAGCAGTCGAAGTTGTTACATTTTCAACATAAAGTGACTTGAAGCAAGCACACATAATGTGATAGCGTCCCATTAATGATAGTGCTGTCAGCGATTAGCGATTAATCTCCGGTCAACGAATTGTTTAGTGACAGACTACTTTTGATTAATCACATGTTTGAAATCTGCTACGATATACACGATCGATTTCGGCATTGCTTCCATAAGTCAGTTTGCACCCCAGTATAACTACACACAGTTGACAGTATCAGGAAAACCCCTGGTGTGACCACACAATATTTACAGCATGATAATATGCTAGTAATCAGAGCCACGCAAAAGATGTGACTGCCAAATAAACTGTAAAAAAAAGTGCGTGACCACAAACACCATAGTAATTGCCATGCAGCCACATGATTCATCAATAGTTTCGTACACAATAAGCACACAATTAAGGCTAGATAAACTTGCCAAAAAAAGAGGAATAAACAGCTACCGGAACTTTTAACGGCAAGATATACCCCCCAGAAACAAAAGAAGCAGGCGAAAAAAGTTGACCCCATCTTGACAAAAATCATCCTTCATTCAAGTGGGCTAGGTTTCTCCAATGTAAAAAACCGGATGGAGATTAAAAAGAAAGATAAAAGTGACAGAAATCCACTTGGTAATTCACGATATGTGATCATAGGAGCTTCCGTACAGACGTATATCATTCCGATCACGTTCATACAGTTTGTAATTCATGTGCATAAAAGTTTAGCAAAAGTAACACGTGTGCAGCATAGGCCATAGAGTACATACACAACATATGTTAGGATATGTTGTGCAACTGTGCGATGTCCGTTTCCTTTATACTACAATTTGTAATTTGGACTAGCGTACGTAGAATCGCCAGTCTACAACATGCACTGTACTATACATCGTGCGCTATACTATGCCATATCCTACATGGACACATATATGCAGTGAGCTCCATTGCAGAAAGAAAGACAACTAGGCTTAGGTATTGTAAATTTTTACTGTCACAGACACAGAGAAACATTCTGTGTTCATTATGGATACAGTATCTTTCAGAAGAGTTAGAAGGAAGAATAAAGGGAGATTGAAACACATCGCTGCTTTATTTTTGCGCAAGGTTGTGGTAATGATGGGCAGGAAAAATGCAGGGCCTAGAAAGAGATACGTAGACAATCGTTGTAAGTAACAGATGGCCCATAGTCCAGTACGTTATAGTTTGTATAGGCCTAGATTACTGCAGTGCATGGCACGAGAGTTTTACGTAGGATGGCAATGGAAGATCTATGCCAATGGACCAATCAGCTTCTTGAAAATAGGCCACACCTCCAAGTCCAAAATAACCGCTTTTTGTGACCCTTTTTTTGTAATTCTGACTCTGGATTATGAAAGAATAGGTCAAATATTCCTAATCCACGTAACCCTAACCCCAATTTTAACCCTAACCATGATTTTGAAACAGATTTAAAAATTTTTGAAAACATGAATTTTCTGTAGGCATCCCATGGAAAATGAACTAGTGCATGGCACAGAACTTGAGCTAGGATTAAAGGTAGTACAGTCAGACTTACGTACTCCATGTTTTAATGATCGTTGTATTTGTAACTAATTTGACATTTTTAATATGCACAAAAAGTTATAAAATCAGGTTGTACTGCTGTGTCTATGTAATAGTTAATGAATTTTTAATATGTACTAAATATTTCAGAGTTTGCAGATTGCAATTAAAAGCCATGGGCCTAGTATTCGTCCCAGCATTAACGTTAGGCTGCTAAATGTTACACCTAATGATTGCGCAATCCTGGGGAATTCCCATAAGGATACAGGTGTGATTAATTGTTGATTAATCGCAAAAACATGCGATTAAACAATTAACTCATTAATCGCAAATCCACAGCACTAATTAATAGGGCTATGAACATGTAGTAAAATAAACATTTAATCGCAAATATTTGCACTCGTTTAGCGATTAATCGCAATTACCTTATCACAACAGAAAGACTGGGTGTGTGCTGATTTACGCAATAAGTATTCAAAATGAATTGGTGATGCTGGGGAAGTAATATCCGTGAAGCACGGTTTCTGTAAAGGCTTTACTTTGCTTTACTTTGATGTCTTACAGTGCTATGCGTACCATTTGTAATTTTTTCAAAACGAGTATTCATATGGATAAAAACGGACGTGAAATGGGTTTTGCGATTAACTGCTGGTAGCTTTGTACTAAATGTGTATTCCACATGCGATCATTTAGCGATTAATCGCTACATGGTCACAGCCCTACTAATTAATGAGCAGTCTTTTATTTTTCTTAAAACTTTACCACCAATTTTCTCCTTTACAATCTCATGTTATTGGAATGTGATTGCATGAGAGGCATAAGAATTTTACAAACTTCACATTCCCCTTAGGGAGGACCTACCCCTATAAACTTCAGCATAACAGACTGAAGGAAGCAAAGCATATCTCATCAGTGTGAGGAAGTGATATAATCCCTGCTTGCCTCAAGCTCACTTTGGGTTACAAATGTAGTAACTTCATTTGCTGATATCTTGAGTACTGCATGCTGATTGTAAGTTTCACCAGATTGCATAGATTTAGTTTCTCTTTCACATATGAAAATTAATTTTTGCTTTTAAACCCTTCAATAGCTTCATATGATTGGTCTCTGATGTCCTGTGCAAATTGGAAAATGTGATGTGACTTAAGTGTAGTCCATTGAATAGTCTGGTTACACTTTAAAAACGAGCATAAATTTAATTAAACACAGTTACTGTGCATGCAGTACCCAGTGGAGTATCATAGCCTTCAATAAATAAACCTTGTAAAGACTTATGCTTTGTCTGGGGAGGTGTAGGTGAGATAAGTTTTTTTTTCTTTTTTTTTTTATGGGAAGAGGCACTAAAAGTTATTTGGAATAATTTTGACTGTCTAGGAGGAGGTAGTGTACTGTAAAATTGGCCATTTCATTGAAATTGTGATGAGCTGACTACTCAGCTGTACTCAGCCTATACAGTAGCAGGAAATGAACTCTAATCGTATACTTTAAATTTCCAATACACTTTAAAGGGGAAATTTTAAGTTTGTGGCACATGAGCATGTATAGAATGATCCAAGTAGGTAGCCAGGAAACTTGGTTTACAAGAAATGAAAGTGTCATAGATAGAACTTCACTGCTTTGCAGATCTCTCATGAATAATTTGTCTACCTACGTAGTTTTTGCACTTTTAAAAGTTGTGCGGTGTAGCACTCATACCTCTTACAAGGAATAATATTTTAGGGAGGAAAAAATTGCAGAATTGTTGTAGTTTGTCACAGAGGCTTTGTGCTTTTGATTAAATCAGTGGAATGTTGAAGCAATGTAAATGAAATTTGCCTTCAATTTCCACATTTCATATTGTTCTTGATTTTATGAGATTTGGGGATTTCTGTTAGTTCGTAAGATAGTCATGAATATTTTGGGTTATTCGTGAGAATTGGCAAGTCTCGTTCAAGGTAATGCAAAGATTGATACTTCAAAATTATGTTTAGATAAACACAAGTAGCTATTTAAAGTTCAGAAATGATTACTTGTGTATTATGTACAGTGAATTTGGTTTTTAAACTCATATTGTACATGTACAGTATTCTTGCTATCACTGTATTGGGAATTTTCTGTGACAGCTCCATAAGTAATTACAACTGTTTCACTTTCAGATACAGTAGGTGCTTTTTAGAAGTTTCCTGAGAGGTAAAGTCTTGAGCATTCCTTGGTATTCTTTGTCATCAGAAAGGAATTTGTTTTGCTCCTTGTTTTGTGTTCGACAGATATACTGTATGGGTAGGAAGTATGATTAAAATGTCCTTTATATTACAAGTAGACTTACTGTTGTGGCACAAGTTGTTAGTACCAGTACCACTTATAGTACCTTCTTTTATGAGTATGGTACAAGTTACAAAAATTTGCATATAAATCACCGTGAACTCTAGAAACCCCATGGGTACATGATTCATGTATCCATTGAAATCCATTCTAAAGTTTAAACAAACTTAAAACATGTACTTGCCAAAGGAGTTCATTTTCTGTTATGGATCTTGTTTAAGGCTTGCTGAAATACAGTTATGTAGAACAAACTTTGGTAATGCTGTGTTAAAAACTTACAGTATGCATTATTTGTCTAGCCCCACAGGATATAACCTTGCCCCAATTTTGCCACCCCAAATGTCAGTGTCTGGCTATTGCAGCCTCTGGCTGTGATATACACGGAAGTCGAGAACATCGTGGTGATGTGAAATCTGACTTGCCAGTTTTCCCACCCCTTTCTTCGGGAAACATGGGAAAGAGAAATCAAGATACGATTTCTCCTTACCATTTTCCACCAGTAATGTGGAGTAGAGAAAACCAAAGTTAGTGGGGCGTACAGTACTTCAAGAAAGGACCAATCTACATCGCCCCTCTCTTACCTCCTATCTACAATTGTAACCCTCACTTACCCGTATTAAGGTCCTGGCAAGTTTGATCACACAGTAGAGGAGGCCGGCCTCTGCTAGAGGGTGGCCTCCCCCGTCCTCTTCTCACTTGCCTCGTCAGAGTTTAGACACAGTATTTTGTGATCCTGCGCATTTTTCAAAGTTTTTCTGGATTTCTATCGGAGTTTGGAGCTTGCTTCCATGTGGATTCCTTCAGAATTGGTTCAGAAGTGTTCTGCAGTGGGTTGTTTCCACCAGTAAAGTGGAGCAGAGAAAACCAAAGTTAGTGGGGGGTACAGTACTTCAAGAAAGGACCATTACACAGTGTCTATTTTTGAACACCCTGTCCATAAATGGATGCGCCGGCACATGACACGGATTGGCGCTATACAACTTTGGTTATATCATTACCAACGTGGGATGATCCCACTGTGGTACGGAGAAATCGTCAACAAGCGAGCTAGCTATGTTACTTAAATTGAAAAGAGGATCGATGGACAGTCCAGGGTGTTCGAAAATAGACACTGTGCAATGGTCCTTTCTTGAAATAATCCCTCACTAACTTTGGTTTTCTCCACTCCACATTATCGGTGGATAATGGTAAGGAGAAATCTTATCTTGATTTCTCCTTCCCATATTTACTGAAGAAAGGGGTGGGAAAACTCGCATACATGTCAGATTTCACACCACCGCGATGTTCTCGACTTCTGTAGATATGTACTATGTGGTACCGTACAAGTATTTATTCATGTTGGAAACTGGAACAGACTGTGGTTCTCTTTCCAACTTAAAGCAAAAAGAAAAACATTTGTCCATACTGTTTCCTTAAAAGATAGAACAGTAGATGTCTTTTCAATCACATCATCATAGAATGACCTTGCTGCACATGTCAAATCTCACCATACAGTAAATAGTGCTTGCAAGTTTGGGTGTGGAACCCATTAATGAAAGTTTCTAAAGGTCACTGAAGTGTAGACTATGTACAGTCACACTTCAAGTAGTATGAAATTGAATTACAGTATGTTATTCAAATACCAGTATGTTTGGGGTGGTGCAAAGTCCAACGTTACAGTATTTCATGTATACTGTATGACATGAATGTTGGATGTTCGCAGGATGCATTGTATAAAATCAAAATGCAGAACTAGAGTCGGTGAACTGTGTACTATTGCTTGCTACATATTGTAATTATCGTTCTAAATCCTGTCAGACAGCAAGTTGGCCTTATGTCTACATAGCTTTTGCCCTGATTGTCCGGCTTTTGGACAGCCTGTCCTCCGTCCGGCATTAAGTTTAATGTTTGAGGGTCAGGAAGCCAGTTGGCTCATTGAAGACTCTATACCAGAGTGAAAATGGATGAACACTGGCGAGATTTAGGCTCTCTTTTAGGCTTGTGCTTAGAGGTTAATGAGCAGGTGTGTACTACAGTAATCACTCTCAATCCTGATCCTGGGACCACCATTTAACATCCCCATCTGATGGACGTGAGTGTATCCCCAGTCTTCAGACACTTTCCCAAAGGCTAGGAGGGGTGGAGGTTTCTTGCTCTGCACCACTGTTTGACAGCTGAACTGAACAAAGCTCACAACTTCCTGAATCGGACAACTTTGTGAAACAGACAATCAGATACGCAATTAAAATTCACCAATTTAAACCCCCTCATCATCACTGTGAAAAGCTATGCTGAACAAGTAAATGTTAGTCCCCAGAAAATTTCCATGTGGTTTCATCAGGATTTGATCTGGGGACCTCTAGTATGCAAGGCAGTATGCTCAACCACCAAGCCAGCTCCACACATAAGGGAGTTTTGAATTCAGAATGGTAGACCAAGAGGACGGACATGCTGCAAAAAAGTGGACTGCGCATGCGTGTAAGGGAAGACTGCACAGTTGTGTTGATTTTCAGAATGGTCTTAATGACCAATCAGTCATTTGGTCTAGATGTAGGACAGCACAAGGGTTGTCATGGCAGTTCCCTTGGTCTGTAGGTACACGTCTCTGTGACGTTATGTTGCTAGCTCACATATTGCTTGGTGTCCTTTGATAACAAAAAAATCATGATCTTAATTGTATATTTTGCCCTTTGTCTATGACTTTCTTCCTGAATTTGCCACTAAACTGAAAATGTTAGCTTGCAATACCTCATACGTAGCTGTTAAACAAATAAGGCTTCTTGTCTGTTTTTGTTTTGAAGTAATTCTGCTGTGTACAGTATGCTGTCATCTATAGGATAGAAATGCCTTTCATATCGGGACGGGGAGCTGCATACACATGCGTTTAGCTTTCCGTCCTGAAATAAAAAACTTGCTATTGCTTGACCAGGATGATGATTCGTCCTCTTTTTTGGAGGTTTGAAAGGTCACAATGAAAAACTTTTAAATAATGAATGAAAAAAGATTCATTACAATGAACCTATTCCTATAATATTTGATATTACTTGGTCAAAAATGTACTGGTTTATCTTTACATATATAGGCTTAGTGATATTCACCTGTCACAGTTGCAGATGACAACAATATAATCTCGCACACGCAGTCAGTTTGATTAGCTATAATGCGTATGTGTACTCTCGAGGTAATGTATCGCAATCATGTGGGTACACAACACTGGTGTGTAGCAGCGCTTGAAGACGGTCATGTTCTCCTTGTTGGGAATTTGGAAATGGCCACCCTGTCGGGCAGTAGTATGACATATAACCAGTTAAACAACTATTTTCATTTTTTTAATAATTAGCAGATTTTAGGCAATTTTGGTTTATGTGTGCACAGTATGTGCAACTTATCTCTTTCCCCCCTGTATGTTGTGCACAGGTTTATCAGTAATATATACTGTAGAGTAGTTTATAATATATTGTAATAAAAATAAAATGATGTAGGCTTATGTGGTAGGCAATAGAATGAGGCATGTCAAACAGGAGGGGTATGGAAGGGATGTTTTGGGGGAAGGAAAGTAATTCACTTTTGTTATTTTATGTTTGCTAACTTTGTCTTAACATTGTGTAACATTATATAAGTGTTGCATATGAGGAGTAAATGTGTGCTCCTAAACTGTACTGTAGCATGACGATTTGAGGTCCAGACCTTCTCTTATAGAACACCAAGGTGAGCTGCTACAGGTAAATGCTCTTCTGGCAAAATTAACAGAGAAAATTCTTTTTGGGAGCTGAATATAAACGATGTATGGTTTTTAGGAGAGTAACTCACTGTTATCCTGGGACTATTTTTGTAAAATTGAAGAGAGTAATAGCACCAGTTCTCCTTATTTGAAGGTGTGGAGGGCATGGTCGTGTTTGAGGGTTGAAGGTATAATACATGCCCATGCCCCTTCTCGTTTACATCCCAGTTCCATTGTATTTTACAATAGTTTTATCTCAGAAGATAATTTATGAAGCATTGCCAAACATTGCAAACAGTGTACTACAGTTCACAGTAGGCTAAAAGGTTACTCGAAGTTCTTAAAATAACAATACAAAATTGGTTCCAATATTTTGGTTCCATTGATACAGTATAATGTATTGCTACATTGCTTGGACACTGTACCACAACAGCACTGTTCAAAGTACTGCAGTATCATGGCATTTGTCATCATCATGGTTGGGCAGTATACACTGTAGCTTGTCCACCATGCTTGAAAAAGCTTGAAAGTAGTACAGCACTGCTTCAGCAGCTTTCTCCATATAGCAGTATGATGTAGGATACATTTATGCATGGCTAAAGTCTTGCAGATATGGCTCAATTCCTGCTGGACTTGTACACATCATTTTGATGCTGGTGACAATTCTGACATTTTCAAACTTGTTGAAATTATTTTATATTATCTATGGAAGAAATAAGTTTAAGAAAGATTGCCCCAAAATATTTGCAAAGGGAGAGGGTGGGAACATCCCCCTCTGACTTTATTAAACCTTAGCATTTACTACCTCAAAGCCAGTGCTGGCACAAGGTCTCAGAAATTTGAGGGTGGGGGGAAATTCCCCACTCTAGAATATTTTGACGGGGATCTTGGTTCAGAAGGGGGGATGCAACATAACAAGTAAACTTTTCCCATTACAGGTGCAGGAATTATGCAGTCCTGCCGCCTAATGTGAACAGGGATGTAGCTAGCAAAATTTGAGTGCCGGGTAATTGTCTGATCTGGGGAAAGCACCTCACCCCACCCCATGGCATCTACCCCATTTTTGATTCCTTGCCGAAGGCAGGCAAGGAATCTATGCGATGGTGATGTCGTGTGTGTGTGTGTGTGTGTGTGTGTGCGTATGTGACGGCTTAGCTTGTTAACACGATATCTCAAGAAGGGAAAGTTGGACAGTTCTCAAACTTGGTACATAGATGGCCCATATTAAGAGGAAGAACCCTATTGTTTTTGGTGGAGGTCAAAGGTCATCTGGGGTCACCAGGGGTCAAAATCTGAAAACCTTGTTTACACGATATCTCAAGTTAGAAAGCTTGGATAGATGTCATGCTTGGTATGTAGATGCGTTGTTGTGAGAGGAAGAACCCTATTATTTTTGGTGGAGGTCAAAGGTCATCTGGGGTCACCGGGGGTCAAAATCTGAAAACCTTGTTTACAGGATATCTCAAGTTAGAAAGCTTGGATAGATGTCATGCTTTGTATGTAGATGCATTGTGGTGAGAGGAAGAACCCTATTGTTTTTGGTGGAGGTCAAAGGTCATCTGGGGTTACTGGGGGTTAAAACCTGAAAACCTTGTGTGCACGATATCTCAAGGTAGGAAGCTTGGATAAATTTCATACTTAGTGTGTAGATGTGTTATAGTAAGAGGAAGAACCCTATCGTTTTTGGTGGAGGTCAAAGGTCATCTGGGGTCACCAGGGGTCAAAACCTGAAAACCTTGTGTGCACGATATCTCAAGTTAGGAAGCTTGGATGAATTTCATACTTAGTGTGTAGATGTGTTATGGTAAGAGGAAGAACCCTATTGTTTTTGGTGGAGGTCAAAGGTCATCTGGGGTCACCGGGGTCAAAGTCTGAAAACCTTGTTTACATGATATTTCAAGGTAGGAAGCTTGGATAGATTTCATACCAAGTATGTGGATGTGGTATGGTGAGAGGAAGATTTCTGTTATTTTTGGTGGAGGTCAATGGTCGTCTGGGATCACCAGGGGTCAAACTCTGAAAACCTTTTTCATACCATATTGCAAGGTAGGAAGCTTGGATTGATTTCATATTTAGTATGTTGATGCGTTATGGTGCGAGGAAGAAGCGTATAGTTTTTGGTGGAGGTCAAAGGTTATTTGGGGTCACCAGGGGTCAAAGTCTGAAAATCTTGTTTATACAGTATCTCAAGGTAGGAAGCTTGGATAGATTTCATACTAAGTATGTGGGTGTGTTATGGTGCGAGGAAAAACCCTATTGTTTTTTTGTGGAGGTCACAAGCCATTTGAGGTCACCAGAGGTCAAAAACTGAAACTTTGTAAACATGTCATTACAAGGGAGGAAGCACAGATAAATCCCTTCTCATACGTTTTATTTATTTTTTTTTTTTTTTTTTCATTTTTTTGTGGTTATTCAAGTTTTGGTTTAAAGGTCATGTGACATGAGCTGATGTGAGCAGGGGTCAAATTGTGACCACATCATAAAAAATGATGTAGAAGAGAAGTATAAATTTCATGGATGAACCTCAGTGTAACAAAGCACCCCCTTTCGGCAAGGAATCACTAAGCCTTTTGGCTTTCTGGTTCAGCCATTAATTTTTCATTTTTTCCCCTTTTTACTTTAGGGAGTAAATTTAAATTTAGTTTTAGGTCTCGGTAGGCAGATTTGTGCTGGGCGGGGGGACATGTGTTTGCCTGGAGTGCCGGGCAGGAATATCGAGTGCTAGGTGTCACCGCCCAGCGCCGCCTACCGTAGCTACATCCCTGAATGTGAACATTGCTCAAAACTAATGTTTTAAAGACATATGCTCATCACCCCAAGTGTGTCTTTTACTTGGGGGTAAGCAAAAGTCTCATTTGGTGACTCCACTTTGATTGACATCAAGAGTTACAAAATTCAGAAGATGCATTGTAGCTCATACAGTATTACACAGCATGCACAGAGAGTGTTTTGATTACACATTAGGGCCTTGTATGCTCACCAGGATATGTCCTTAATCAATAAACTATGTTTGTGTCTGCCCAAGGCAAAACTAAAGACAGTTATGGGTGGGGCTAGAACTAACTTAGTTGGGAGAATTGGAACTCTCTGGGATGAGGACATTTCCCCTTTAAAAATGCTCCTTCCAGTTGAAGTGCAGGGAGGGAAAGCTTGAAAATATTTACTGTTAACCTTTAAAATTTTGCCCATTGATTGCACCACTGTTAAGTTCTTGTAGTTTCTGGATTTTCCATTATGCAAGCGAGCCACATGTCACACTTCAATTTCGCAGATGTTACCAGCCCACACAAATAATTAGAAATTGCAGATGGGGTAAAAAGCATCTAACTTGCAAGTAACAAAAAGGCTGTGAAAATATCATATTAAATTTTAAACGTGTAGTTTTTGTACACACATATAAGTGACTATAGAAACAAATACATTTTTGAAGTCTTCAGAAAAAGTATGTATGTGTAACTTGGTAACATGGTTGGCCTTACACTGCATAGGGTATACCATCTTGATATTCATACATAGATTAGTGCTACAGGTACATGTAGAGTGTACTGTAGCACACCATGCACATGCAGGAGGGTTAATTTGCTGGAGAACAAGCAATTCCTTATGAAAGTGAAAACCTCTGAAGAAATTTGAGGCCTCAGTGAACTCTTCACCCATGAGTTGAGCATTGAAGGGAATGGAGGACAGGTCAGCGAGTCAGAGGACCGACTTCTGGTCACAATTGGGTCATGGTGCTAAAACAATATGCAAATGCCTGCCCCTGCTTGTGAATACCCACACCATGGAGTTGTGGGACAGTGTAAGGCCTTGAAACACTGTATCTGGTTGTTTGACAGAGAGAACCCAACTAGAGAGTGACCTGTTGTACACCCCTAGTCTACCTATTCAGGTACTGTATATGCACAGTACATGTATGGTGATCCACTTTTGTAATTCAAGTGAATTCACCATGAAAGTATTAGCCAATGAATTTAATACTCTAAAAAATATTTTGGGATACATTACAAACCATGTTTCTGAAGTGATGTGTTCAATTTGTGATGTGGATGTGTTGGGAAAGGAATTGAAGTATTCATTGTGCAAAATTGAAGAAATTGAGGATACCTATTTTGCTCCAGCTTGACTCCCCTATATAAACTACTATTGAACAGTCCATATACTGAAGAATGATCACTGTCAATGAAATCCTTCTCTAGATGGTGCTGTACAGTATGCATATCCTGACTAGTGTACTATAACTTGCCCTTGTTTCATTGCCAACAGAATAGTCAACTTGGTTATTCTGGTGCTGTCTTTTTTTTTGGTGGTTTTTCTCTTGGATTTGGGCCCTGCTGCTTGTTTTAGTTTCTTCCTGGAATTGGAGTAGGAAGTACTCCCCCATCGGTTTATGGAAGTTTGACGGTTATACCTCTTCCTGGGGGCTGTTTAGTTAGATTAAATTTTCAGGAGTTTTCTCCGGCCTTCTGTCAAAGGCTACCCTGGTTAGGCACTTAGCACTTGTGAGTTATATCCTTCCATGATGCAAAATGGCATTTGAATTTTAAAGTGAAAAGGATAGAACCAACACAGGTGTTATACTGTACTTTAAGCTCTCTCACCTCAAAACTTTAGTAGCCATGGTAGAATGGTACACAAAATTGAAATCATTGTAAAATGCCTATGCGTGAGTTTTCATATGAGAGGTGGTTGGTATGAGAGTTAGCCCATTGAAAACTTCAAGGGGCCAGAGGCCATGAAACGGACCAAAATTAGTGTGTAAGTTGTTGGTGGAACATCAAGGGAGTTTGGGTTGTACTACTGCAACTTAAGAACATGTGCCAGTCACCTAAAGCTTCTTGGGAAATTGGCAAGTTGGGCATATATGAAAATCAAGTGTATCGCTAGTAGTGTTGCTGCTTGCAAAATTTGCCCAGAACTTAAAAGTTTTAAGAAATTTAATGGTGTAGTATATGCAGTACAGTATAGTATAGGAGGATTTGGTGCAATGTACAACCTTTGCTGATACAACAATGATTCTGTGGTGTGAGCTGGTTACTTGTAGGGGTATACTTACAATGTATGGTTTGTATACCATGGTATTTGTTGGTGGCCTAGGAGGTGAAGCATGGGATATGTCAGTGTGGTATACATTCATTGGAAGCACTGTACAGTACCATGTGTCTTGGTGATTAAATATTGATTAAAGGTCTAAGTGTTATTGTCAGTTAAAGGAAGTAAATTGCTTTGGCCAGGGCTTGCACAGATCCTTGAAAACCTTGAGAGTACTTGAATTTGAATCATTCATTTTCAAGGCCTTGAAAATACTTGAATTTTGTTTTTTTGCATCATACTGTAGTCCTTGAAAAACGCTTGAATTTTACAAAACTATGTCAAATAAATGTGTGTACTTACCAAACACATACACAGACATCTTACCATCTAAAATAGTGGCAAATTCACCTTAGAATCATCAAAACCCGTTGAAGTTATGATCAGAAAACGATTAGGAACTTAATGAATATTGGCAAAATTTTGCTGGCATAGGCTCCACTTTGCCCATGCTATAGTGTGATAGGCTAGGTGGCTTGTGTGAAACAAGTGTTTAATGCCTTCAGGATTATAGCTAGACAAGTGCAACACTTGTTTTCAACATTATTACCCCAGAATAAGATGAATCAGATAGAGGAAGGGCTTTTCAACCTCAAAATATTGTTAAAATCTGAAGAGGGTGACACTATCAGCCCTAGGCCAGCTTAGTCACTGAAGGTGACCGTATAATCTGCTCCTTCTAAATAAGGGCCTAAGCTTAGCCTAGTCCTACTTAAAATAAAAGATACCCTGTAAGAGTGTTAGCATAGCATGGAAGTTCTTATTATTTTCACCATTAGTGCTGCCATTAGCCTTCAAAATGTTTTAATTGTTTCCAGCCAACCTCAGGTGTGCTTAAGTATTTTATGCAAGAAAAAACTTTCACAGTGTTTTAAAAGGGGTTTGATGTCCTTGAGAGAAACAAAGTTATACCTTGGAAAGTGCTTGAATTCTATCTTGAGAAAAGTGTAGAAACCCTCTTTGGCCTACCTTTATGCTGAAAATTTCAGTTCTGAACTGTTTGAAATGACCAAATTACACTAAATTATTGTGGGTGTTAAAACATATTAAGTTCCCCTCTACAAATTTTTAGCCTGCCTGCATGTGTGTGAATTTCTAATGAGTGCGCCAGTTGCAAACGAATCACGTGCAATTTGAAACAATACGCGCAAGCAAAAGCAGCGTGCGTCCCACTTGTCTGGCGCACGAGTAAGCAAACGTAGCGGGCGCTACACTTGTCTTGCGCACTACTCGTGCGCCAGTAGATCCCACGCGCCTTTCTGCACGTGTGCAAATTTCTAATGAATGCGCCAGTTGCAAATGAATCGTGTGCAATTTGAAACAATATGCACAAGTAAAAGTTGCGCGTGCCCCAGTAACATACAGATTGCGTGCAGTCTTGTTGCAGCGGCACACACACAGTTAGCGCATGCACTTGCTTGTAGTGTGTGGAAAGCGTACGGATCGTGTGCAATATTAAGTGCGCTGCACGCATGACTTGAAAACTATATGCAGGGAATACCAGAAGTGGAATTTGAAAAATATGGACCATGTTAAATCTGGAACAAAATTAATGATCTCTTTGAGTACAGAGTGCATGGCTACCGTGCGTAGGTTTCTTTCAATCTACATCGCCCCTCTCTTACCTCCTATCTACAATTGTAACCCTCACTTACCCGTATTAAGGTCCTGGCAAGTTTGATCACACAGAAGAGGAGGCCGGCCTCCGCTAGAGGGCGGCCTCCCCCGTCCTCTTCTCACTTGCCTCGTCAGAGCTTAGACACGTATTTTGTGATCCTGCGCATTTTTCAGAGTTTTTCTGGATTTCTATCGAAGTTTGGAGCTTGCTTCCGTGTGGACTCCTTCAGAATTGGTATCAGAAGTGTTCTGCAGTGGGTTTTGATGAGTATAATTTTCGTTTGGGATCTTTTTCGGGCCTTTTTTAGGTTCCGCTCTTAGTCACGTTTTTGCAACGTGTTTTTCGCCATAGGCCTTCTACAGGGCCTCTAGCGGAGGCCGGCCTCCTCTTCTGTGTGATCAAACTTGCCAGGACCTTAATACGGGTAAGTGAGGGTTACAATTGTAGATAGGAGGTAAGTATCGGGGCTCGTAGATTCACAAACCAGGGAGTTTTGGGGATTCGCATACTACTATGATGCCAAGGCATCTCTTCGCGTAAATATGATTTATATTGGAGCCCATTCTGTTATAGCCACACTATACCCACAAGGTTTTGAGGTGTTTACTCCTTTATTGTTGCCTCCACATGTTTACATTCAGCACACATCTTGGCTAGAAGTTGTTTTGGACCTCTGTTAACACTGCATGGTGGGCTGCGAAGCTTTCCTAGGTGAGCCGCGTGATCCGTCATAAAAATAAAAATAAATAAAAGTAGAACAAAAAGGAAAAAATTGAAGTGAGGGTATATTTCACACCTGATGCTACTCTGGACTGTCATGTTCGATTGGACCAAATCCGTCAACAGAGCCTTGCATGCTGGAGGTTCTTGGATGAAATCCCAGTGGGAGTAGCTGGAAATTTTCTGAGGACTCAAATGCGATTGTTCACTTTAGATGTTTGCAGTTGTGCCAAGGGTGTTTAATAAATTACTGAATTAAAATTGGATACTATATATTTGGTTTTCCATGTTGGGAAGACCAGTTTAGGAATGTGTCTGCTTTGTATTAGCCGTTGTGCAGTAATGCAGAACAAGGATTGTCCACCCCTCCCAGCCTTCTGGAAAGTGCTTAAAGACTGGAGATACACCCAAGTCTGTTAATGAAGACATTAAATTGGCAGTCTTGGGAGCAGGATTTGGAGTGATTTATACCTGCCTAATCACCCTCTGAGCAGGAGTCAAAAAGAGTGGCAGATCTTGTCAGTATTTATCCAAAATCAATGTGGAACACACACCTTCATTAGCCTTAGTAGGTTCCTGACCCTAAAATGTTTTACCTTAACCAACCCACTGTACAATACATGTTAATACCATGTTATTGCCAGCTGTAAAAAGTAAAAGTGCATATGAGATGTCAAAAAGTTGCAGCTTTCATTATTGAATTACAGAAAATATCCAAAAGGAAAAAGTGCTATGATAAATATTGTAAGAGAATTTTGAGGGAGTGTGGAGAAAGGAATGAGAAACTCCCCTCCTATTGTATGCTGATTGTGTTCTACTGATTTGAATATTCATATCAGGATATTATTTTCTATGTTCATTCTTTGCAAAGGATGTGGAGTGACTGTTCAACATAGCCCTACAGGGTATGTAAAATGGAGTTTATATCACTCTGTGGTCACTCAGTGTAAAGTTTGGAAGTCTGCAAACTTGATGGCCATACACATTAAAATATTGACATTTTTGTGGCATTTCTGAATAGAGCAGTGTGACCAGTGAGCTGTCCAGCTGTTGATTGAGTAGCCTTCCCTACCCTTTTGTGTGCTAACAACAGCCATTTCAGGTGGATTTGGTGTAAAATGAATCAAAGTTTGTAGATAGAAAGATAGAAATTATTTTCAGAAAGGTGAGGGAGACATGCATTCCCCTTTAAAAGGATCAAAGGTAGAAATTATTTTCGGAAAGGTAAAGGGGACATTCTTTCCCCTTAGACTTCTTCCCAAGACTGCCAACTGTAGACTCCCTCATCTGAAATCCTGGCTGAAGCTCTGGTGTGGGGTATGAAAGTTGTGTGTAATTTTAGCACATGGGTAAAAGAATGTTGAAAATGTTCTTGGCTCGCTGTGTGTTATGATTGTTGAAATAGGATTTATGCTAGAGCAGGAAGCAACCACATGGTAGCCACAAGGCAAAGCATGTTTGAATCATTACAGGTAATGCTCTCTAATTCAACCAGCCACTTGCCTGGTGTGCTGGAAATGCAATGTGTGAAATAGCTCAGTGTACTGATTACTGAATATTACTGGGAGGTCCAGATATTAAGGTGAAAATTGGAAGAGGATTTTCTGTCTGGGCTGTGTCTGGGTCATAAACATACATCATAAATTAACTAGAACAGGGTTGTCTTGAAAGTGTAGTACTATGGCGGTAGTGCTGTCAGTGATTAGTGATTAATAGCTGATTTTATGGTCGATTACATTTAACTGTAATACTTAATAAATAATTATTATTAGAAAACAATTAATAACTGTTCACCTGGAACTATTTTTATTCTTCTCATAAATTGTTCACAAGAAAGATCACATTCAAACTCACTGTGTCAGTAGATAACCAGGGAAGACATTGATGGATATTGTACTAGTTTAAGTCACATATGTACTGTATGGAAATGCAATCCATATTTTGTAAGTGATCGTACATACACCTATTTTGCATTTTAGCCACCTCACATTTAACAAAAATTTCTCAAAGGGGAGGTCTTCGTCCAAAAGGATGTAGCCGCCCCCGCCCCCGCCCCCCCCCCCCACTCACTCAGCCATTAGATACCAGTTCAAAAATAAGCATTTCCATCAGGGTTGGTGCCACAATTTGCATTTTTGCATTCTGGTTTTGTAAGTACATGTTGGCATTGGAAGTTTAATACAGCAGTTCTTATCTGTCTTTATATCCAATTTACAGAAGATCATGTCACATTCAATATTTGAAAATTAATGCCCACAAAAGTGTAGTTGATAAACTGACCAGGGAATGACCTTGCACCTGTTGTGTTTGTGGTAGCCTGAGAGGACTGTTCATTATAATTATGGACATTTTTTAGTGCATAGTCAATGCTGTATAGGTCTAAATCTTTCCCTGTGAAAATTTTTGTGTAATTTAATTGTAAGTGTGTGGCATGACCCTTAGTACAGGTTAAGAGTAACAAAGGTAGGGCAGCCTTTCTTTAAATTTATTTTTTTGTCAGGATCTACAGCCTGGACAGATTGTTCTTTTAAATGGGTATTAATCAGTTTTGTGATCAAACATTCAACCAACACCTATCTTCAGTTGTTCAATGTAACAATGGTGAATTATACCCGGTAGGCATTCTACGAAAGCGCTTCCTACCGTCAAAGTCGTGGGCTTCAATTATACCACAGCTCTTATTGTGAATTATTACTGAGGCGATTGCTTGTTACAGACTTTTGAAAAATTATTGAAAATTTGTGTCATCAAAATGAAGCTTCCTTGCACAATGTTAGCAATGTAGTCTTAGTGTATGCATACAGTATCTCAGCCCCGGGTTGTCTCATCAGAACAAAATTGTCTAACAAACTGCAGTGCAGTTTGAGTACTACTGTACCTCACTTCTCTCTTGTGCAAGTTTGGCATTATTACAAAAAAAATCAAACAGGTATTCATGTTTTTATTGTGAGTAATCATTAATCACACATCATCCACCATACAGGTATACTTAACTGCAGATGAGAAATTGATCAGTTTGTACTCAAACAAGGTTAATTTTAAACAACAGGCTGAGTGGCTTTTGTCTGCTACTGATTTGCAATAACTACTGTAGGGATTAATACTGGAATGTGATTGACTGTAATGCAGGTGTACAGGCTTTTGTCCCTCTGTGTTACTTGGTTTACATTGAGAGTTAATTGCAAAATTTGTACAATTTTTAGGGAGGGTGGGAGGGGGAAGATAGGGTAGGTTGGGAGTGAGGGTGTGGCAGGGGTAGGCTGTTTTTTTTTATTAATGCTTTCCTCAGCATGTATTAACCTGTGGTTTGTATCTCAGTGCCATGAATACTGTACATTTGTAGTAATTTTATATATGGTAGCCATGCATCTTTTTAGTACAACCTAAAAGAAAAAAAAAATACACTGAGGAGGCTTGCAGCTTTCTTTTGGATTGTATAGGGAGGCATGTACAACTGGTTTATAGGAACAATGTTTTTCTGTTACTGAGATCTAATACCAAACTGTAAACAATGAAACATCGTAAATTTACCCCAAGGGAATTACCAGGCACATTAAAGTTAAACAAAGATGTACTGTACAGTAGAAGCCATGACTGTGAGAACAAGAAAAATAAATAAGGTAATGCCATGCATGAGTAGGATTCTTGTTGCATTCTTCTGTTTGAAAAATGTACAGTATGTTTTGGTATTTCAGGGTTGTGCCCTTTACACTTTGAAAGTAACTCGTTATAGTTACAGTTACGTCCATAAAATTGTAACTCTTTACGGTTACTAGTTACAGTATGGAAAAAGTAACTATTTACAGTTACTTTTGACTGAAAAGTAACTAGCTACATGTCGTTACTTCAATTTGATTATACAGAATATCTTCTGAGTGTGGGGGGGGGGGGCATAACAGATATAGCAAGGACGGGACACATGAGAGGACAGTCACACCCTTCCTTGTACCGAAAAGTGTGCAGGTATTATGCAAAGTGAGACATTGGTCCCTCCAGGTCTTCACTGGGGGTATTATGGGCAGAGGCTTTCATTGCTCAAAATGCAGCAAAGAACCAAAATACTACATTGGAACTTAAAATGACAATTTATTAAACAAACTTGGGTCTAAATCTAACGATTTCTGGTTTTAACAGAGCTACTTTGAATGTGGAAATCTTTACAATCCTATCGCATACATGAGGTCTGACAAAAGAAGTAAATCAGTTTTCAGTGCTAAAAATCATTTTTTTCTTCGAGCCATAAGTATGGTAATGTAGCGACTTCTTCCAGAACTTTCGCTTAACGAAGCCCGCCCTCTTTTCCGGTGATATTCTCGGAAAAGTAGCGGGCCAAGTTTTTTAATGCAACCCTTTGTCCCCGACTAATGACTAATTATTTATCATCCGAGAATTCCTACTCCACCTTCTCAGATGAACAAAGGAACCCTAAACACACTTGCTCTCAACTCTCCAACGACTAGGCACGAGCCACCGTCTTCTTTGGAGTTTTACTTACTTTCCCTGGATTTAAACCGATTATTTTAATATCCAAGTTATCTTGAAGTATCTACGCATCTTTAATCAACGTTAGCAAGAGTATTCAATATCGTTGAGCGACCGCTCGTATTTCTTTACTTCAAGGAACATATTCTTCGGACTTTTCCCTTGTCAAAGCCACGTGGTTCGCGACAGGAAAGCTAGGAAGTTATATTCGCTATCTTTTGGAATTTCTCTTAACACGCATTTTGTTATTTACTTGGAATATATCGACCCGGACTGGAATTGACCACGGAATTAGCCAGAGTAACTATTTACGCGGATATTAGATTTGTTTTTGGTGAGTACATTTCTGATTTCTTAATTCGATCTGTACGGTACCCCCTACTCTCCTAAATTGGTGACCCCGACGTGATAGACGTACCCGACGTTATCGACGTAATCGGATTCACAGATCGAAGCAATAGTTAGTTTGGTTAACTCCGTAATATTATCCATTTTCTACGTTCCAACCTTTCAAGATGACTGATCCTGGAAACGCCCCCGAACCTACAATCCAAGCCGTTAGTCTTAAATTGCCACCATACTGGCCCGCTGACCCACTGCTTTGGTTTGCGCAGGTTGAGGCCCAGTTCAGCACTAGGAACATTTCGGCCCAGAAGACAAGATACGCGTATATAGTATCGTCCCTTACGCCCGAAATTGCCCAAGAAGTGCGCGACTTACTTCTAAACCCCCCTGAAGAAGACCCCTATGACAAGCTCAAAGCCACGCTCATCAAACGCACGGCCTTGTCTGAGCAGCAGCGCTTGCAAAAATTATTAACCGATGTGGACTAAGGCGATCGTAAGCCCACACAGTTACTGCGACATATGGAACAACTCCTCGGCGCGCGTAAATTAGAGGAGTCCATCTTTAAGCAGTTATTTTTACAGCGGCTCCCATCGAACGTACAACTGGTGCTAGCGTCCAGTGGGGACGACGTAAAATTGGAAAAATTAGCCGAGTTGGCGGACCGGATAGTCGAAGTGGCTACTCCTACTGTTAGTTCGGTGTCCACTTCTTCCAATGAAACGTCGGAAATTAAACAACTGCGCGACCAAGTAGATAAGCTTACGCAGCAAGTGCAGAAGCTCGCTTCGCGTTTAGAAGGGCGGAACAGCCGCAGCCGGTCCCGATCCCCTGGTAACGATTCGCGCGCGAGGAATAAAAGCAGCGAACGGACAAACGAAAACGCAAACTCGGAAGGCAAATGCTGGTATCACGCGAGATTCGGTGATGAAGCGACCAAATGCCGCGCGCCGTGTTCGGAAAACTCCGAAGCCAGCGAATAGGCGCGACGACTTCCGCTGGCTCAACTTCCAAAAGTCGCTTGTTTTTTATTTCTGACCGCAATTCGGGTCAGAAATTTATGATAGATACGGGCGCCGAAGTAAGCGTTGTCCCGCCGCGACGAGAGGACCGCAAGCGAGGTTCTACGGAATTTTCGTTACAAGCTTGTAACAAATCGCGTATTAAAACCTTTGGAATGCGTTCTCTCACTCTAAATTTAGGCCTTAGGCGCGCTTGCCAGTGGATTTTTATTATTGCTGACGTAGAAACCCCTATATTAGGAGTCGACTTCCTTCATCATTTTGGTTTTTTAGTAGATGTTCGCCGATACAGGCTCATTGACTCAACCACGCAAATGAATGTTAAAGGCCATAGAGCTAACACTACGTCACTTTCACCCTCCTTTTGTTCTATCAGTCCTACGTCACCTTTCCATGAACTTCTTACTCAATTCCCTAGCGTCACTAAGCCGTGTTTTCTAGAAGGTACTGTCAAGCATAACGTGACTCACCATATTGACACGCGAGGACCACCTGTTACAGCTAGACCCCGTCGCCTAGCAACAGATCGCTTAACTATCGCGAAGCAGGAATTTGAGCACATGCTTCAGTTAGGTATTATAAGGCAGTCTAAGAGTAACTGGTCTTCTCCTTTACATATGGTTCCTAAGAAAACACCTGGTGACTGGCGGCCTTGTGGGGACTATAGAGCATTAAACAACGTTACGGTTCATGACAGTTATCCTATTCCCCACATTCATGACTTTTCCGGTTCGCTTAACGGCAAGAAAGTGTTCTCAAAAATAGACTTAGTCCGCGCGTATCATCAGATTCCGGTAAATCCCGTTGATGTTTGCAAAACAGCAGTTACAACTCCTTTTGGTTTGTTTGAGTTTGTGCGCATGCCTTTCGGATTACGTAACAGTGGTCAAAGCTTTCAAAGGTTCATTGATGAGGTCACTCGAGGACTCCCTTTCTGTTTTGCTTACTTAGACGATTTACTGATCGCAAGCTCCAGTGAAGATGAACACTTGCAGCATCTCACACTGCTTTTCAAACGTTTAGAAGAATACGGTGTTATTGTTAACCCGGCTAAGTGCCAACTCGGTGTTGATTCTTTAGATTTTCTAGGTCATCACATCGACGCGCGTGGCATACGGCCTCTCAATGCCAAAGTGCAGGCTATAAGAGATTTCCCGCAGCCCGAGAACGCCCGCAAATTGCGCGAATATTTAGGCATGATTAACTTTTACAGGCGATTCATACCGCGTTGTGCACATCTGTTGAAACCGCTCACAGATATGTTGCAAGGAAATATTAAAAAGTCGACTAAACTCACTTGGTTTGACGACGCTGTAACTGCTTTTCAAAATAGCAAGGACGCCCTAGCTAACGTGACACTTTTGCAGCACCCCCAGCCTGAAGCCCCTATTTGCCTCATGGTCGACGCCTCGGATATAGCTATCGGTGGCGCTCTTCACCGGCGCGTAGACGGACAATGGAAACCCGTTTCTTTCTTTTCGAAGAAATTGTTACCAGCAGAAACTCGTTACAGCGCGTTCGGCAGAGAATTACTCGCGGCTTACCTCTCAATCAAGCACTTCCGGCACTTGCTTGAAGGACGCGAATTTTTCGTTTATACTGATCACAAACCTCTTACGTACGCCTTCGCTGCCGCTTCGGATAAATACTCCCCTCGCGAAATTCGGCACTTAGATTTTGTGGCTCAGTATACAACAGACTTTCGTCATATCAAAGGCGTTGACAACTGCGTAGCCGACGCTCTTTCACGCATCACGATCAACGCGATCCAGTAACCCGCTTCAATAGATTTACGCGAGCTCGCGAAAGCGCAATGCGAAGACAAAGAATTGGAAACGCTCCGATCTTCACCGCGCAAGCTTCTTTTCGAGGACGTACCACTCCACGATAGTTCCGACACTATTGTTTGCGACGTATCTACCGGTTCCCAGCGACCTTACGTACCCGAACAATTTCGCCGCGCTATTTTCGATTGCTTACATAACTTATCTCATCCTGGCATACGGGCAACGCGACAGCTAATTGCGGCGCGATACGTTTGGCCGCCTCTTAACAAGGACGTGCGTGCATGGGCTAAAGCTTGTGTCCCTTGTCAGAGATCCAAAGTTCACCACCACACGCAATCCCCCTTATCTGTATTTCCCCCTCCTGACGCGAGATTTTCCCACATTCACATTGACATTGTAGGACCCCTTCCCACATCTTCTGGTTACTCATACATTCTTACCTGTATTGACCGCTTTACGCGCTGGCCCGAAGCTGTTCCGATTGCTGATATTCGGGCTGAGACTGTTGCGCGGGCTTTGGTAGAACGTTGGGTGGCTTTGTATGGTGTGCCTACAGTCATAACGACAGATCGTGGCAGTCAATTTGAATCATCATTATTTACCTCTTTAACTAATCTCTTGGGAATACAGCGACATCGTACAACTGCTTATCATCCTCAAGCCAATGGAATTGTAGAACGTTTTCATCGACAACTTAAAGCATCCCTTACTGCTTATATGGATTCCACTGCTTGGTTTGAACACCTCCCCTTAGTTTTATTAGGAATTCGTTCATCTATCAAAGAAGATTTAGGCCATTCCGCTGCTGAAATGGTTTTTGGTACTACCCTACGTCTCCCAGGACAATTCTTTGATAAGCCCGACGATTCAACTCTATCAGATCCAAGTAATTATGTACATCGTTTGAAGTCCGCTTTGACGTCACTCATTCCTACTTCACCCCGTGTACCAACCAATCGTACTACTCATGTAAATGCAAATTTAAATACTCGTACTCATGTTTTCATTCGACGTGACGCCGTTCGTAAACCTCTACAGCCTCCCTACGACGGTCCCTTCAAGGTCCTCGAGCGGAACGATAAGGTTTTCAAACTTGATGTCAACGGACGACATGAGACTCTATCTATTGATCGGTTGAAAGCTGCTCATTTCGAACCTGAGGTTGATGGCCCTGTTACTGACCATTCCGACCCAGCCCCACCCGTAAGTATCACTACTTCCCCATCAACTACTACACCTGTACGTACTACGAGGTCTGGACGACGCGTTCACTGGCCGAAACGCCTTCTGGATACTACCGCTACCTGTTAATTCATTATGTACCCTTAATTATATTTAGTATCGATCGCCCGCTTTTTCTTCGATTTTTCCTGGCTTGTGATCTGCGAGGGGGCTACTGTAGCGACTTCTTCCAGAACTTTCGCTTAACGAAGCCCGCCCTCTTTTCCGGTGATATTCTCGGAAAAGTAGCGGGCCAAGTTTTTAATGCAACCCTTTGTCCCCGACTAATGACTAATTATTTATCATCCGAGAATTCCTACTCCACGTTCTCGGATGAACAAAGGAACCCTAAACACACTTGCTCTCAACTCTCCAACGACTAGGCACGAGCCACCGTCTTCTTTGGAGTTTTACTTACTTTCCCTGGATTTAAACCGATTATTTTAATATCCAAGTTATCTTGAAGTATCTACGCATCTTTAATCAACGTTAGCAAGAGTATTCAATATCGTTGAGCGACTGCTCGTATTTCTTTACTTCAAGGAACATATTCTTCCGACTTTTCCCTTGTCAAAGCCACGTGGTTCGCGACAGGAAAGCTAGGAAGTTATATTCGCTATCTTTTGGAATTTCTCTTAACACGCATTTTGTTATTTACTTGGAATATATCGACCCGGACTGGAATTGACCACGGAATTAGCCAGAGTAACTATTTACGCGGATATTAGATTTGTTTTTGGTGAGTACATTTCTGATTTCTTAATTCGATCTGTACGGTACCCCCTACTCTCCTAAAGTAACACAATGCACTTAAATTTAACCATACAATTTTAAAACATCAAGGAGGCTAAAGTGGGACTAAGTGATGTTTCCTAAACTTGTTCAAAACTAAAGTTTCACTTAATGACAGTCATACTAATGATGAGACTGTGTAATTTACACATGGAGGTCAAACACCACAGTCAACTTTCTTTTCAAAATATTTTGAAATTTTAAGTAGGAGTTTTTTCTCCCCATGCCATACTGTATATAATGATCTTTCATTTAGTTTGTTAGGATCCACTTCATCTCAATATTCTGCTGTTTGCTTTTGGCTTGACTTACTTCTATTTCAGTGTAATGACTGTCCAAAAATATGATATCACTTAAATTCATACTTCTAATTCATGAATTAAGGATGTCATTCACATTATATGAATGGACACACAGTAACTGAAGCTTGTCAACACACTTTAAACTGGACTGTAAAGCACGAGTCCATTCTTCTCAGAATTGCCCTGGAAATGGAAGGTTTTGCAACCAGAATTAGCCGAGAAAGGACTGCTACTGGATTTCTACTCGAAGTCTATTTCATCCAAGTCTACAAAAATGAAATGTGCATTAAGGATAATTAAAGTTCCACTGATCAATATTGATTCACAAAGTTAAACACGAGTAATCATGCACAGTAAACCGATCATCGTACTGGGTTGACCTTTCGGTGAAATTAAATCCTAACAATGATCTTATTAAATCAATAAATCATGTACATCTTAAAGAGGCCATGACACGTAAACTGGAGTAATGGGAGACTAATTTAGCCTAAAGTACACAAAAAGCTCTTTCCAAAACTGTTGTCATCACCCTTACAGCCTTGAGCATTAAAAAGAAATTAATGTTTTAAAAAATTGCACCAAAAAATAGACTGTTGAAAATGAGATTTCAACCCAACACAATAATGACATCATTTTAGGAACACCAGCCTCCGTATACCGAACCTGGCGTACAGCATAGCCTATACATATGGTTAAGAGATAGTAATGATTGTAATTCGTGGCATGTCTTGAATTTGAACTTTATTCTGTCTGTTTGGAGAGTGGTGTAGGTCTGTTATATTTTGGGGGGCTGCAGTAGGCTATTACTAATTACAAATACTCATGATTCATAACCAAAGAACGAAAAAACTCGGCAGTGTACTGTTTGGTCTGCAGTAATACATACAGTGAATGGACTGGCACTGCAGCCAGCAAAATACTGTGCACACTCGATTATAGGCTAGTTCCATGATTTCCACTGACACTTGCGCGAAAGTAACTTGAAGTTGGGCTTGTCTACAATAAAGGGGTATAAAAGTGATACAAAGGTGGTGAAATTTGAAGTCCTCTAAGAATAAATTTTTGTTGTGTTATTTTGTTTGATTGGTAGTCTCATTTTTTTCCTGAGAGCAGGAAGATAGTTCTTTTCACCTACAGTATCACCACTTTTTAAGTGGTAAGTGTTACTGGTTACGTATGTAACGGGGACAGACATGGAAACTCTTTGCTCCAGAAATCTTTAAGGAGGACAATATGTATAAATAAACCCTGTATTTAAAGCGGCACATTGAGTTGGATCATGAAATTCACCAAATTTTGCCAAACCTGTTAAGTTTTCTTCACATACTAATGACAAATGGTCAAACTTAAACAATCCCCACATCTTGCATACAAATAAATGTTTCATAAGTGAGCAATAAACAACTCAATTCGGTTTTCAAAAATTCGTGACCAGACACTTTTTCAAATTATGCACACAACCGTTACAAGCCAGGATACCAAAAAATTCAAAATTTAAACTTTATTCGTAACTATTGGATGTGAAACTTGACAAATTATGCTAATAATAATCATTGTCATGTGTTAGTACCCTTCAACACCCTCATTAAGTTATCGATATCAACTCAATGTGCCCCTTTAATAGAATGATAAAGAACAAACACTTTTTCACTGAAATTGCATTACCATTAGTTAAACATGGACTAGTACGGAGATCAATGGTTACATTTGTAACGAGGACAGACATGTCCGTCCTCGTTACCAACGTAACCAAACTATGTTCGAGAAAATTAAGCACTTTAAAAACTTGAATGCATTGTGACACAAGTTTTGCTCTTTCCTGAAGAGTAAACTGATGACATGTGAAACATTCATCAAAAACCAATGTCCCCATGTGCCTACGTTATACTACCGACAAGGACATGGTTACGTTGGTAACATCTGGACGGACATCGCCTTGAAGGCTCTCATACCCTTGTTGTAAGCAAAAAGATGGAGGAAAGCACACAAACCAGTGACAAATATGGCCATCTGCAAACAGATGCAGTTTTATCAAATTCTCTGGTAATTTGTGTCCTACAGGCCTGTTAATATGATAGTTACCAACATAACCATTAGGGGACAGACATGTTACCACCGTAACCATGATGTGCTCCGCAATTGACTATGATGCATTTACTGCTGGATTATTTTATTTGTGGTACTGCACATGATCAAGGTTACAGTAAGTGTTACATCATAACCTTAGCTCTGGAAATCTTTTCTTTCAGTTAAAATATCAACTATTAAGATATAATATCCAGATGGACGGACAAATCTCAGAATTTTACTCCAAATTGCTGATCAAATTTTGCGGTGTTTGTGCACCTAAAAATATTCATTTATCATTTACCATTTATTTTGTACATTACATTTATGAATGAAGACAAAGAACCTGCATCAGTCACATCTGCAAAGGTCCCACTCACATCATAAATTTATTCCACATCCTATGTAACACTTATAGGTGGTAAAAAAGGCCAAAATAGCCCCAAATTTTGCCCAAAACATCCTTTATATAAGTTGGACATTGATAAAATTGTCTTTATTATCTCTCTATAGTCCTCCAGGTATGGTGAACTGTAAAATCACCAAACCATTGTGACATCTTTCAAAATATCATCAAAGCAAAAAACACACACTGAATATTTTCCTTTACTGTAGACAAGCCCAGTTTATATTTTGACTGCCTACATAAAACTTTCCAAGCTCAAGTCCCTTTCAATTGCTTATGCTCGAATGGTTGTGGTGTTGTAATTTCACCTTACCAGTAACAGGCTCACATTGATACGGTTCTATTCGCCGTAACGAATTACTCACCCCATCTGCACCACTGACGTCTTGTTCAGTATCGCCTTTGCCTTTGTGATTTCAAATCCAAGAAAACTCACTTTACCGACAGTCCAACATTCCTGTCCGATCAAGAAGCTGCCATTAGATGGCAGCTCTGATGAAGAGCCACTTTCTCTACAAGTTACAACCTGAAAAAGTACGGTGCTAGCTCAGATCCGCCATTCCAAAGAAAGTATTTAACTTGATATCACATGGTACCTACTACGAAACAGTACTGGTGATACATTTGTGTAGTATCAGGTATGTTGTGTACTGTATGCTGTGTACCTATGCTGTTACTTGTGAGTTATCATGACACAAGGACGAAAAACCTGCGTGAAATGCATTTCATTGACTAAAACAACTGGTAATCAAGAGAAAAGGGATAACAATTTCAAAATTTACAACTTTTCACGCAGGTTTTACATTGTATAGCCCTTGGTAACTGGTACAATGGAATGCAAGCACTGTATCAAATGTCCGAACGATACCGCGCCAAACAACGAGCAGTTCCTAAAGTGACGTCCCATGACGTTACAAGATTTTGAAAGTTTTCGGGAAGAGAAGGCTGGAAGAGAGTGTCTTTTTTCTCAATTTTCAAGCTGAAAAACAAGTTGTAACAAAACAGAATGGATGATTTTTGTTGTAGAAAACATATTCCTAAAGATACCAAAGGGTTTAAACCGTTAATTTACACATGGCATAGCCACTTAAAAATAGTGTATAAAACCATATGCTATACATTGTCAAGCACACCAGCCTTGGAACTGCAGTTGGGCCACTTGAATCAGACTTGGCTGGGACTCACGAGATGTTCAACTTGGAACTGGCCCGGAATAGGGCAACTAAAATCAAATTGGCTTGGACCTCAGATTAGCTGGATGTGGGTATAGTCCTGCAAACTCAATAGATGATTATTATGTGCACGTTAGTGTTTCAGTCAGTCTGCATGAAACCGTTTCTAATGTGCACTATCCCTACAGTGCCCTCCTAAAGTAAAGAACGAAAAGCTTAATATAAAATTCAGGTTTTGTTGAGTACACTTAGATTACCCCTGTAGGATCCTTGAGTATCTTTATACAAGAAATGTCTATAGAGTATTACACACTAAATAATAAGCACAAGTGTTTATTGAACGACTTTGCACACAAACCAAGATATACATTTATAAGAATTAGTATAGGCCTATAGTGTATGAACCAACATGCCGGTCAAAGGTCCAACCAATAATAACTCAAGTGACTTCGCAAGCTGTCACGTAAGAGAGATATTAGAGATGAATGATGAATATATCGAACTTGTAATATTTTTCGACCAGTATAGTGACATCAGTTTGTAAGTTTCAATTTCTGTAACTTTTCCAAACTAAATGTTTATGGTCATTGCGACTATTTTTAACGAGAAAGCATGGAACTACAACCTCCAAGGTAGTACTTCTATGGAGGAAGAAACCTAAACCAAAATGTTAAGTCATTACAGTTACTTTAATGCAAAAATGCAAAAATGTAACTGTAGGTATTTGGTATTTGCTCCATTACAGGATTGGGAATGTAACCTGTTACACACTTCCATTACAAAAAATTTAACTGGTTACAGTAATGGCATTACTTGTAACTTGTTACTTCCCAACCCGGGTCATATTAGATGTACACCATACAAACCTGCTGCCCACACAGTACCATGCAGTAGACTGAAGTACATTAGGATTATACTGCTTGTCTTGCTTTTCTAGGAATTACCTACTAGAAATTTTAATAGTCAGTAATCATGCCTGCAAAAAGTTGGATGCAAACACGCATTGCGTCTGCAAAAGACATGCTTCAGCTAGAAATTTTCATCTTAGTCCCAAATTAAGTAGACCAGGTGAGCTAGAAGTTTTGTTTTTAAAGTATGTGCACCCGGGAAGGAGTTTTGCAAGTTTTGCAGCTGTGGTCAGTAATACTGTTGCTTCATTTTTACCAATTATGACACGAAAAATCTTCATTTTTGTGCTGTAGGACAAGGTATGTATACCAAACAATTTTAAAATATTTTTACCATATGTTTCATTCAATTGATATGTTAGTCCTGCATGAAATCTCCAGTGTTGCTGACACTGTCTGCATCCATTTAATACAGGTTCCAGTGCAATACTTACAAACAAGTGTACCGTACCAGTTAGTGCTTGTACAGTGTTAATTGCTTTGGAATTTACAGTGCTGTTACCAGACCCTTTTAAGGTTTCATTAAAACTTTTATTTGACATTTTACAGGCATCTTAAAAGGGTTGTTGACTTTAAAAGATGCATTGCAGGTGTTGTGAAAGGTTATGGAAGAGAAAGAAAAGTTTAATTGCAAAAAGCAGTGTGACAAAGATCAAGTGTCAGTAAATTAACAAGAGTAACTTCCAGATACCTGTAGATCAGTGGCAGTTTTTGTCTAATCCTGCAGTGACTCAGTCAGTCATTCTTAAATTCCAACGGTTCTACAGTTTGAAAATAGTGTTCACACTCAGGGTTCCAGCTACTGTACAGTAGGCCAAGTTTTGTGCCAATTTGTTATCCAAACATAGTTAAAAAAAAAAAAGAATGCCCACTAGTAGGGATTTTTAGGGCCAGGCTGGAGTCCCTTCTGAACCTTGGTGGCCTTCTAAAATTTGTAGTTTCTACATATATCCATATCTTTGTTATTGTTCTCTAAAAAATTTTCCCTGTCCATAACAGGCCTTTCTTTGATTCTGTGCTGGTCGGCAACTGCAAATTCATACTGGGTGTCAGTCGAGAAATGGGAGTTCTGGTTGCTCCAGACCTGTTCCAACTGTAGTCACTAGAACCCTGTCAATACTACCGTTTTGCACTACATTGATATTCATTATATACAAGATCTTGTACTGTAGTATTTTTTTTTCACATCTGCAGCAAGAGTTCAATCATTATATGGTTGGAGTCACCTACAGTATTGTACCACAGGGGTTTTGAAATTTGTAAGGTGGTACCCCCCAGCATCAACTTTACTACAGACTTCTGCCATAGTTGCCTTTGAAATCTGCCTTTTCAGTTAATTGTGTGGCCCCCAAAATTATTGTTCGACCTGAAAGGGGTTACAGTCTATTTGCAGACTTACAATGTATAGATACTGTAAGAATGTTTGTGTCAAAACCCCACATACTGTATTGAAAGTCTTACTCAGGAAATAGTGCAAATTAGTGCATATTAATGCACATTAAATGTACATAATTTATGGAGAAGTTGCTCTTGAATAACCAAACCAGCAAGTTTAATTATAATAAAAATACATTGGACTTAAATATAGCATCAAATCAGGAACAGAAAGTGTATACACTAGGTGCTTAACAAAAACACAAGCTTAATCACAATCAAGTGAACAAGGAAAGAAATGCATCTTTAGGTAATGAACACTTAAATACAGAGAGTTCAGTGCAGAACCGAATGTTGTCAGGTAACTGGTTCCACAAATAAGGAGCAGAGTATGCAAAATGTTGTGGAGGATATCCTGTCAACATTTGTGATTGCATGAAGTATGCAGAAAGCAGAATGCAACTTTACCTAAGTATGGGATTACAGCATCTGTGATAATTGTAAAATTGATGTCCTTTGAAAGTTACCGCAGGTAGTCCCATAATGAAGGAAGACTGTCAGGTTTTAATACAGTTGCAAAAAAAAGAAAAAAGAATGTACAGAATGGTCCAGTGTGAGTAAAAACTGATGTGGAATGCTTGATAAAAAAGTAGAATTATTTTGCTGTTCTCTTTTCAGGAGTAAAAATAGAGCTCAGTCGTGTAAGCTTTTATTTGGTAGTGTGCATGCACTGTAAATTTACTATAGGGGTCCTCTGAGACAAGGCAGTAGTATTATAGCCTCAAAACTGGCCCACACCCATTGAAATTTCAGAAGTTCTATGATTTTAAGCAGGCATTAGTGATTACAGCAAGCTGGTCTAACAGGTATTAATAACCACAGTGTGGTGATTTAGTACTCTGTGTAAGGGCCTAACGGTTTACCTAAGCTCACAAAAGTCTTGGCACAAAAAGCTTTAATAGTGTGAATTTGGCTGAATAATCAGTTCATGGAAACTTGCTATACTGCAAGTTCAAAGGGCATCTCTTTTCGTGGAGGATGTTTATACTTGATGCATAAAGTTGTGTGCAAGCTTACTATCACCCTGGCCATCTAAAAAGTTGCAAGGTGTTTCCAGATTGGGTTTTCTGGTAGTATCTGTTGGAGGTTCTGTTATTTGACACATGCTACAATCCCACACTAAATTGGTACATCCTTCGGTATACTGGAGGAATGGGATAGAGGAAAGAGTCACAGACAAGGCAATTTGTACCTTCAGTGCTGTGCCGAATTGTGTTAAATCTGGGAATGTATTTTATTTTTTTTTTTTATAAATTGTAGAAGTTTAAATATTCAATTTTCTAGCATGAACCTTGCTTGGAAGCAACATAAACATGCATTGACACACACATAAACAGAAAGAAAATGTTACCTGTAACTATAGGCCCTACTTATGAAGTTGTCCTTTAATTAGTTTGTTTTGCCATATTTGGCAATGATATGTATTCTTTTGTGGACTTGGCAATAATTCAAAAACCATAGTTGAAAACTTGTTACCTTGTCCTTAGACACAAAGACCAAAGCAGTTTAAAAATTCTGAGAAGATGTTGAGTTATTATGTATTGTAAATATGGGCTCAGTACCTGTATGTTAATGTTTGAGACTACCTGTATAGTGTGTAACTTGTGTTTTGACACTGTGGAACACGTCTTTAAAAGAGGGAGCAGCTTCTTAGGAATGGATATATGTGGTTCCAAATGTATTTTGATTGTCTAGCATGGAAGCTATTGGGAAATTACAAATTAAAATCCACATACTGCCATAATATTACATTGGATCTAATATGTCCACTATCTGCCAGGACATGCTATATTCTGTATGGTCTATATACTGTAAAATGACTGGGAATTGTGAGCCCTTTTGGGGCAAAAGGTTTTTCATGATTTTTTTTTTCATGTCAATTATAAACATACTGGGAGCCAGAGTGTACAGTAGGCTAATTAAAAGGCATTTTGAGGGTAAAAAAATGTGTGTGTATTTATGAATTTAATTTTGTATGGCACTGTTGTGAGCTTAAACTTACTAAGCTTTTGTCAATTTTGAAACAAGTACAATATACACTTTACTTGTGTGGAAGAGTAGTGGTGGTGAATTTGTGGAGTAGACTGGGAATTTGAAAATATCTTAACTTGTTTACTAGAGACAAAATGGCAAACATAGCACAGGTGAATAAACAAGGATACAGTACGTATGTCTTTTTCACATATTTGACCTTTCGGGCTTCAAAAATTGACATGCAGTTTTGTAATTTGTATTGTACTGTACATCTGAACATGGAAATCCAGTTAAGGCATTTGGTTTCTTTGTATGTCATTTCCTTTTTTTTTGGGGGGGGGGGGTTGATGGTAAATTGGGGGGATGGTTTGATGGTAAATTGTTTAACCATTTGCCCCTTTGTTGGCCATCATCTCATTTACTGTGCATATGCTTTACATTAAGGCATACAGTACAGTAGGTCAGTGGCATGTGGTATTGTTAATACTGTACTGTAAGTGGATAGCCATCCATTGTTCCACTTTGTAGCAGTGGACAGCAGGTGAAGGTGAGCATCACAGTATTAGAGATCCAGGTTCACAACTTCACAAGTGCCAAGGAAATGATGTATAGTCCCAAGGGGCACTGGCTGACATTTTGTCAGGATGTAACACAGTGTAGTTAGTACTGTTGTGCATTAATTGATCTCTGTCATGTGCAGGTCTGTCACAGGTTAGTCCACAATGTGAAACTTGGACCATCAAAATTTCATATTAGTATTTATTGAAATCAGCCAAGGTGTTAAACAAACCTGCATATGTACAGTACTGTCTATAGTATATGGATGGGCATTCGGAATTCCTGACATTTTTAACTGTGGTAAGGAATCAGATTGAAACGGAGAATAATCTCTGCATCCATCTCATCTACAATTATTATGTTCACAATGCTACACACATCTGTATTGTGCTGAACTCATTATTTCTTGCAGAAATTTACATTTAAAGGGAGAAAGCAGTCACCCCAAGTGCAAGTTTATTTTAAAAAATCTGCTAAATCTTACATGTATATGTATAGGCCTATCCACTTATTTTGCTCATAAGTATTTGTCATAATGTCTCTCTATAAAAACAGTGAACATTGAGGGTAAACCAAGGAGTTTTTCTATATGAATTTAGTAAATAGGTAAAAAATATATTGCCACATGATTGAAAGGAGCCTTTCCTAGATAGGGATGATGGGGTACATTGATTCAAATTTTAGGGACTTCGTTTTCCCTTTAAGCAAATAGTTTAGGCATATACTTGAATTAAAGTGTAACAGATATAAATTTGAAAATTGCACAAACTTTCTGGGGTGGGGGGATTGAACGGGACAGAATATGTTCCAACATACACAAATAAAATAGCAAAGACGGGTTAAAAAAAAAAGAAATTGTATGTTGGTAGGCTAATAGCAACCTAAAGTCACATGGACAGCATGGAAGAAATTTGCACAAAGGTGAGGACCACTGAAGTATTGCAGTACCTATAATTCATAGAAGGGGTTCTCTCACCATCCCCTGACTCCTGATCCAAAGGGACATGTGTACATGGTGTGTTCCAGATCATTTTCAAGTTACATCCCTGGAAATATACTGTGATACAGTATATTGTATGGTCCATGCTGTCCAAAATTTGTATTGGGATACTGCAGAATACTGTGAGGAGAGCCATACTTTGCAACTTGAATTGATCCTTTATGCATTAAAGAAATAGGAGAAAAAGAAGGGGATCTGGCCAGAGTTGGGGAGGTGAGTAATGAAAACTCACAAAGTGTAACCTTGCAAGTATACGAAGAAGCTGTACAGTTCATAATCTCCAAAAGTGCCTTGAGGCATCACAGAATTACTGTTAATATTAATTTTCATTGCAGCAAAGAGGGAGGGGGGTTATTAATAATATTTATAGCAAAATAAGAGAATAATTTTGATCTGCCATGCACTCGTCCTGTTGATATCAAACTTAAAGATTGATCTAACCCTTTATGGAACAGGGCCCAGAAGTAAATTACATATTTTGTTTGGGTTTGTAAAGTATGGACTCCACAACTCTTTTGCAGTCCACTGTAGTGCGTGTGGCAGGCTGCAAGTGCCCCCAGGGCTGCCACGTGAGAATGTAGGATGTTCAGAATGTGAAAGAACTATGCTTTCTTTGAAGAGCTTCTCTTTGTACAAAAGAAAAATGCTTACTGTAAGTTAACGTTTCTTTCAATACTGTCTGAAAATAACTGTTATTCAGGGCCTAAAGGCTCCATCAGTATTGTATATACAATCATGGAAGTAGTTCTTCCGTATTACAATGATTAATATTTTCCCTACAGGCTATTTTCTTCTTCATGTTAGCCCTGTAGAGTCTGTAAAAGAAAAGGTAAATTGTGTTGATTGCATTCCATTAAAAAAAAAAAATCACAGAATTATGGTGAAAAGGGTCAATGAATTTTCTGTCAGTAAATGTAAGTTTGGGATACTGTTTGCCCAGTGTTTTTTTGCTGAATGCAGTACTGAACATTAAAGGGAAATATTGCTGTTATGGTAAAAAAACTTACTTTTAAAACCATGGCTTATAGATATTGAATGAAAGGTAATTCAAAGTAGGGGAGCATAGTAGCTTTATTTTCAAGAAATAAAGTTCTTAAAAAGAAGCATTCAGTTACTGTATTTTAGCTAAAAAATTATTTGTTAGCCCAGAATTTCAAAATTTTAAATAGTGCAGCATGCATACAGTAACTGTTGTAATGCATAATACAAAAAATGCAGTTATCTGATCTTTTTGGTGAGACTGATGAATGATTTAGCAATGATCATACTTCTGTTGTATGCCATGTCAGTACATTTTAATCTCTATTTCCCTTTTAGTATTCAACCGGTGATGGAATTGTTTGTTGTAAAACATAAATCATATCATTTGAAAGTTCCTGGGCTAGAGTCAGAGGTGAATGTTGTAATGTTATAAACATATGGTTATCAACAGGTCAAGTACAAGATATACTAGCCAGTGTTTCCTCTCTCTTGGAAGCTATGAGCAGTTTAACATTTAGTGCAAAGCTTTTAATGGGAGATATGTTGTGTGTCACATGCTCACTAGCTTCAGAGTAAATCAGACTTCACAGTAGCTCAATAAGTATTTTAACTCAAGAAGCTGTACTTTGGTGATTTGCTTACATGTATCCATATATGTGCAATTACATTCATTATCACAGGTCTCATCATCTTGTATGCATGTACTCTAGATTAATCTATATTGTCTCATCCCCTTCACATGCACCCCCTCTTTCTGGCATGTCACCTTTAAGAATATGACAAATAGATAGCGCATATGAAAAGAGCCCTCTACAGTATATCAGGCTCCCTTCAGTTCTCTATTTGCCAATAATATGTTAAGTAAATGAATCCATCTAGGAGCCTGGGAAGTTAATTTTTCAATAACAGTGTACTTTGAATTTATACGATTGAGTTATCACATAAAAAAGTTGACAGTAAACCACTTCATACGTACTGTAAGCCTTGCAGATTCTTTATAGGTATGTGGGAAAGCAAATTTCAAGTTGAACTTACTATAACTCAAGAGAATTCCTCTGCTGAAAAGGTTACAGTAGCTACCCAACAAATGAAGGTTTGACACAATTGAGACCCCTTTGGAGACCATGTGATATAACGACATAATTTGTGATGTGGTTTAGGTGTTGTAGCTAACAAGTTGAAGTAATCATTATAAATGCAAAAATCAGTGCTTTTGTAATACTTTTTCTGTACATTGCATTATACTGTGAAAAAATGTTTTAATGGAAGCAGTGAAAAGTTGAAACCATACGTAACTTGGTTAATGTAGAACCGCTCACAACAAGAATACTTGCTAAATATAGAACCACATAGAGCAAAAATTTGTAATGGCTGCATTTTATGGTTTGGAAACTGCTTAGAAGGCTACTTGTGAGCTTCTATATTTGGTCGTAAAGCTTTTACATGTTAAAGAATTTCAGTCTAGAAGCCTCCCTTCTCCTACACACATGCAAAAAAAAAAGGAATTATACATGATGTAATGTGCTAGTCACTGGAAGTATAGAGGGATTTCATGTGACGTCACGCGAGTTGGATTCCAAGACACTGAAGGGCAAAGCACACATGCAGTAAGCATATTTACAGCACATGCGCACGGTATAACCATAGATACTACTGTGACACAATGGACGTGTGTCCGTCAAAACCAAAGAGATGCGCGATCTTGCCCTTCAAAACAAAAAAGATGCGCGATCTTGCCCTTCAAAATTGCATCTAGTTGGTTAAAGTCACGTGAATGAAATCCCTCTATAGTTGATATTGTACTAGCTGTAGTGCTTGAAGTTGGTAGGCAATTGTTTAAGACTACTTGCTTCAGTAGCAGAGGATGTGTTGGACAGTGGGGGAAAAATAGTTAACATGGAATGGACTGTCCTACATATGTTTATATGTTTGCAAATGATGTGTTTTTACACATGTCCTTTGTGTTTTTGTGTTGTCATTTTAATCATCAGACTAGGGAAGGTACTGTATGCAGAAAGAGGGCTGGGACAAGGCTTTTCCATGATCACTGGCACGATTGCAACATTGTCTCTTACAATCGGCAAAACATGAAGGTCATTCACCAAATATTTGGGGGCATAAGAAGCATTCTTCTCTTTTATAACCAAAATATTGAGGGAATCACGATGGTCCTGTCTGTCCATAAAAGCCACCTTTGCCTGGTGTTGTGTCTTGTCTTGCTAGACGTTTTCCTGCTCTGATTGTTAGTGTCAAGAAACATGTCACCTTCTGCAATCTTGTATCAAATGTAAATATCTAAGATATATGTGAAATCAGAATAAAAATTGGAGTGGTATTCTAGAAACCATCCAGTATGTGTCATAATTGAACCCAAATGTTATGCCTTGGATAACGTGACCCCCCCCCCCCCCACACACACACCATAATACACACGGCTCTGAAAGATAGCCCCTTTGGACGAGTTACAGTGTACCACTGTGTGGCTATAGGATAGCTACAAGAATTCTAGGCATTTAATTTATCATACATAAGGGAGTACCTGTTGTAATGTACAGGGTAGACTTGTACTGTAACTGCTCATGTTTTGAAACTGCCTTGCTCCTTATGTCATATTTCTTTCAGATTATTATACTGGAACCTTTTGTGTAGTGGAGCCTCACAATATTAATTTAATAGTCATAGTTGAAATCTGTTCATTTGGTATAAAACCTTTACATTTTGAAAGGAGATGAGGCCACTCTGAATGTAGTCTTTGATATTTGTGAAATGAAAGACCCTTAAAACCTTTTTGAAGCCTTTTATTATTGTCTGCTTTCACACAGTATGCATTTAAAAATGCGTGAGATGTACAGAACACTCCAGAGTGGCCTAAAGGTATGAATTTTAAAAAGAGTCAGTGGAAGGAAAACATCGGGACAAGGAAAAGTTTCTGAGATTGTATTGTAGCTTGATTTTCAGATATGGATGAGATTATAAGTGCAAAATGTGATGTGTTAGTTGTGCAGTTGAGTTCTGATGAGTGTGATTATATATGAGGGCAGTATTAATGCACATGAGTGTTATTAGAGTGCATATTGGTTTGAGACTTAATGTACATCTACAGGGAAAACTTGCCATAAAGAAAACTGAGATATTCTTTCCCATTAAATTAAATTTAAAGTAGTAGAAAGGTCAGGGACCAGACTTAAACAGATCTTTTGTAAGTCTAACCCATTCAATACCGTACTAAAGGAATGTGTTTAGATGAGACTTGAATGTTAAATGTAAATTCGGTCTTAGACATTTGGAAGGAGAGAGAGTGTGTGCCTAAGGCAAAGGTGAATTTAAGTACATGGGAGAGACTTCTAGGAGTTTAGGAGAAAGAGTTTTGAAACATTTTTAAGATAAAGATGATACCAATTCAGTGTTCTATAATCATAAACTAAATATTCATGGGACAAGATTTAAAATTTAATGTTAACATAATCAATTCCCAGACTGGGGACCCTATGCATGGCACAGGTATCAGGTGTCTGCATTGAAGAACTTAAACCCTTATTAAACAGAAAAGAATGGTCCACCCACTATAAGACTTATTGTCAGAACCCACCAACTATGACTGCCATGCCAAGCCTAGAGGTCTCTCCTAAGAGAAAAGCACCCTTTATTAGATTCCAATAGTATTAGACCTGGTATCCCAAGGATTAGATGTGGGTGGCTTGGCCTGAATGACACTATGAATGAGCTCAAGCTCAAGTGGTATGGTAATAAGGTATATATGTATATGTAAGTGCTTTACACTTCTGACTGTCAGTCTGAGGATGATCTAGAAGAGGATGGAAAATATTTTTGAAGAATATAAGATGAAGTTACAGCTCTTTTTTTGTTCCTTATTTCTAATTATTAGAGTCAGGATGGCTGAAACCAAAGTTAATATTTCCCATTACAGTCCTATTTAAATGTTTCATGACATGAAAATATATCAAACATGTTTTTGACAGGGCCTGTTGTGACTAGAGGCTTAACCCCTCTCTCTCTCTACTCCACTTCCTCCTTATGCCAGTGGCTGTAATTAAGGGGGGTGGGGGATTAGCTTGAGGCTGTTAATACACACCTACAGTGACAGATTGTGAAAATTGTGAAAAATTCAGATACTTTTTCCTCATGTCAATCCCCATTGAATAAAATGTTAGTTTAAATGTATCCATGATTCTGACCTTATTGAAAGATGTGACCATATGGATCCAGGGTTTCCCCTGGCATTCTTTTTGTGAGGCAGCCACCTCACAGTTTTTGGTCACCACCTCACAGAAATTTGCTAAACTTGCCACCTGTAATGTAATAGCTATGGAAGTATTGATAGTTCTCCCTCACTGGTGGTGCCAAATTGGTACCATATTACCTCCATGGACTCATACCACCTCACACTCTCTAAAACCCAGGGGAAACCCTGAGATCCATCACTGTAATATGATGAGATTCAAAGGGCATTGTTTTTGATAAAACTGCTGTGACTGGGGGTGTAAGTCCCCCCTTCTGTTACTGCCTTACAACTCCGTCCCAGTACACTTTCAGTATTATTGTATGGAACATTTTAAAGATACTTGGCAGGATAGGACTTGTAGTCATAATGTCTGTGGATCTCTAACATAACCACATACTGTATAAACTTAACCACATGTACTATATGTGGTAGTTATGGTTTGCTGTAAGTTTATGAATACTATGACCTTTGACCATTACAACTAGGAGTCAGTATCATGTAAACAGTTTCCAGTGAGTCTGTTTATCATTTACTGACAACTTGCCAACATAGCTGTAATGCATTAAACACAGCAAGTTCCACATCATGCATATGTGGGCCTTACTTTCAATGTGAGACAATGTGAGAAGACTTTTAACCAGCAATACAGCAGTGTCATGCTAGGGTATTGGCTTCTGGTTTTCCTTCTTTGAGGTCACTTATGGGTTTCCTGTTCTGAAATCGAATTACCCTGTAAAGAAAATAATTTCTGTGGGGAATTCCCCCATACTTTTAGCTGCCCTAAACCAGCCAGTGATTAATACAAAATTGGTGCTTCATATGTGAAGAAATCCCAGAGGACTTATTTTAACAATCTCCACAAACAAACACTGCAGTACAGTTTTTATTTTTGGTGGGAGTGGGGGTTTGTTGTAGGGAGATGCATGTCCACCGGGAGGATTTAAGTACAAGTGGATCTGTACCCCTCTTGAACTTCCCATCCCCCTCTGGGAAAGCTACTTACCCTGTATATGCACCCTTTACTAGTAATGGTATTTTATACAGCGAACAATAGCCTATATGGTTTTGTACACTTCACTTGCTGCTAATGTTGCTGCTAATGAATACATGTTGGCCAGTATTGAAACAACGCAGTCAGATTGGTAACATAGACCCATTAAACCTTGTCAATGGCAATGCTGAAAAGCTCCTACAATGGCAGAATAGTGGGGGAGGGGTTAGATGTTATGGGGAAGGTGTTCATGCATACAAAAAGTGACCAAACAGTTGAAGCCAGATATTGGAGTGAGTGCCATGGTGCCTTGAGAACATACCCCATGTGCATGCTACAGCACATTTATACACACGTACATTAGCATGCAAATCACAACTTCTCTATGTGCTACAATGTTGCAGCATGAACAAAATTTGATGTGTGAAATGGGTCAATGTGACGAATTCTGAATTCTGTATACATAGAGCATATTTTTTTCTGTGTTTTACAGTAATAAACACTTACAATAGGAATTAATAAATTAGACCAATAATATCCCAGTGTGTTGTACTGAATTGATTTAATCTAATTCCAAGTAAGTTGTGACATCAGACTGGTTGGAGGTCATTTCTGTACTCTTCATCATATTCTGGGGAAATGACCATTGTCACAATTTGAATTAATTCTGGTATTTTTCTTTCTCTCTTTGTTGCCACAGTTCTCTGCCATCCAGGGGTGCAGTATGCTTGTAGGGATGGCTTTCAGTGTCTTCCATCCACATGGCATTGTGATGGGGAGGTAGAATGCAAAGATTTCAGTGATGAAGAAAACTGCGGTATGTACAATCTGTGCCTCTCCTCCTTACCCGCTGTTTATGGATTTTCGTAAATTTTTGCTTGTAGTTATTGTTATCTCTGACAAAATTCTCAGCACACTTTCCTCAACAGGTGACAGTGGTATTGTTGATGTGGCTCCAGAACTACTGTAGCCAATCCATAATAAGCCGCTTACCTTTTCAAGGGGAATAGATTTGACAGTAAAGGGAACAAGACGTGTGTAGACTTATTGCAGTGCAATGTGAAAATTGGGGTATTTTATCACTAATTAATTTCTTTAATAAGTAAGGTCAATACAGGAAAAATTGTACAAAGATCATTTTTGAATATGCTTGAGCAACTGAAGATACCCCCCGGTCAGATAAGTGGCGTTTTCATTTTAAACCTATGCCTTGTGCAGATGATTGATACAAAGACAATGAAACTGCATTAGTTGGTCCTTCATGTCTATCAGGAAATTTTGCATTCCTGCCATGAAAACATGATGTATCTGAAACTTTGCTTCTATCTCAACTTCCAGAGAGAACTTTTTATATTGTTTTATTCACTTGGAAGTCACATACATTACTCACCCCTTCACTACTTCCAATTAGTTCTTATTCTCATGCTTCCAGTGCTGTCCTGAGAGTTTAACTCCACATTAACATGCAACATTTGTATTTTATTATATGCAGGAGAGACAGTTTGCTCTGCATCAGATGAATTCCAGTGTCGTACTTCACAACTCTGTATACCTACCTCTTGGGTCTGTGATGGGGAGCAAGATTGTGCAGACAATTCGGATGAAGAGGCTGACTGCCAAGGTACACCTTGTAGAAATTTCTGAAAGCTTGTATAAATATGTCAAGGAGGTAGGCATTAGCCTGCATACTTGGCCATACAGACTCTCCTTAAATGGTCAGATACTCTAGGAGGCAATAATGAGTGATCAAGCTACATCTGCTCTGCAGGGTATTTGACTGTAGGCTGCACCTTTTATCAAGACTTCCCAGATGCTGAATCTCAGTTCTTGTTTTCTCCTTTAACCTGATCCCCCATGACTTTTATTCTTATCCATAGACAGTTCCAAATAATGATTACAAAGGGTTATAGGATAGAGTTTCGGTGTGCATCGTATTTGTCAATGGCATTTTACTGTGGCCAATAAAGAAGCATAATAAAACTCTGCCCCAAAATCTTTTGTAATTGCTGTTTGGATAAGGGTCTATGAAATGATTTTTTCCTGTTTGTGTATGTTCTCTTCACTGACTCTCACAATCTGTTTTGCTCCTACTACTAACCTTACCTGATACTTGTTTTAGACTGTCCTATATACCATGAAATATCACTGGTCATTCTTTTTTGATCCCTACTGGGTAGTGCTTGATCTGCACCTCCCTCAAAGACTCTGGACACTGCTGTAAATTATTCACAAGTCAGTCTGTTGTGGAAACAATGGAAGTGGTTAACCTGCTTTTATGAGGCATCTGATAGATCAGGTATAAGGTTGAGCATAGACTGTATTTAGTGCCAATTGAAAAAGCGCATTCAAAGCATTCTTGTTTTACCAAATTGATAGGTATATGACTGTCGTATATATTTCATGTTTGGTTAAAATGGCCTGACTCTAATGAACTTACATAACAAGACAATTGTATTGATGAGAGCGTATTTTCATTCATGCCAGCATAATGCATAATTTGTTGTGGCGCATCACATTTTACACACGAATGTGCTACCTCCTATGTGGTACTTCAATACATTAAACATGTTTCATCATGATCAAGGAGAGGCAGATTTCCTCTCCTGTCCACATTGCTTGTGACCTTGGGGCTGACCATTCATAAGTTTGTTTGGAAGAGTGTGTCATACTCTATCACTACCCCATTTAGGTTGCCAAATGTAAACAGTGAGCTACTTAAAGGGGCTCATTGAGTTGATATGCAATATTTTGTGACTAGTGTGAAGGAAATTATTGCATGACAATCTTCTAAGTAGCCGTATAAGCAATTTATCACTTCTTATAGTTACCGAAAGCGTGAAAAATTTGCAGTTTTTATGGGCTTAAGAGCTTGTAGTTTGCGACGCTTGTCCAAGCCATAGACCCTTTTCCAAATAGCAGTTACAAAGAATTGTGGGGTAGAGTTTGGTATGCGTCATTTTTCACCACAGTAATATGCTACTGAAAAAAAGGACGCATACCAAACTCTGTCCCACAATCCTTTGTAATTGTTATTTGGAAAAGGGTCTATTGATAGACCATCCTCTCTGGAAAATACAACACGTAGTACAACTGAAGCCTTGATCACAACAGTTGATTGTAAGAGGAGTTGAGAGCCTGTCAGTCAAGTTGGTAAAAGCTTCACTCATTGGTTGTGTTCGAACAGGAGTTGCATATGATTAGTACCTAATGGCAAAAGTGTCTGGTCATGAATTCATAATAAATGATTCTAATCATTAATTACCCTACCATTGCTGTTTTAGTTGTGTGTTAGATGTTCAGAATCTCTTAGTTTGACCATTTACCATCAAGATGTGAGTAAAACTCAACAGGTGTGACAAAAAATTTCAAAATTCATAAACCAACTCTACAGTATAAGCCCCTTTAACGCTTTTTTTTTTGTAAAGAAAGAAGTTTTCAGAGTCTTTGAGTAGGATTCTTAATGGAGGAGTGTGTGGTGTATGGAAGAGCAGTTAGACAGATGTGTTAAAGTGGGAAATCTTCCAAACACACTCTGCAGAGTCCACCTCTCCAGACAGTGGTAGACTACTTAGTCTGTAGAAAGAATCCTACTCCCCCCTCCCTTCCCACTGGCCATAAGAACATCCCTATGGAATTGACTGTTTTCTTCCACTATCAGATGGCAGATGTAAATTTCTGGATAGGTACAGATTCAAGGTTTAGCACAAGTAGTGAGTCCTTTATAGAGGCAGAGATTAAAAAAGGAGGAATGAATTTGCCAAGAAAGATTTTGGAAAGTCTAAGACAAGAGTTATGCCAGTTCAGCTCATAGCTTGTACACAGCACATACCATCAACAGACTCTCTAAGTAATAATTTGCTTTGCAAAATAAAAGTAGAACCATTGTATGCTAATTGTAGTGGCATCAGACTGTCATTTGCTTCAAAAGAATTATTCAAGCCAGAATTTATTTTGGATATGAACTGTAAACCAGAACTTGTGCTATAAGCATTCTGGTGAAATCTGCAGTGTATTCTTGTGTGTGATATAGGGGATAGTAGCAGTTGAAGGGTTTTCTTGTGTGAAGGCACTTGAAGCTAGCAGGTGTGTAACCCATGGAGTGGACTCTGTTTACTCAGCTTCCCAGGCTTCGACAAATCCCCTGCTCGACAGTCCGGGATAAGTAAAAAGTTACTCAGGCAAGTGCATTGTTCAATATCATAGCCCACCAGGCAAGTACCCTTGCGAAGTCTCCTCCACAAAGGGGTTTAAAGGCATATTAAAAGTGGACAAGTAGATATTCATGCGGACAAGTAGACTGAGAGAACAGCTTGTCCGATGGACGAGTAATGAAAAAAGAATTTGTCGAAGCCTGCTGAGCTTCCCAAATCACCGTCTGCCTAAGTGAAGAGGACTGCGTCCAGTTTTAGATACAAACGTCATTACCATGAAATGACTTATTCATGTACTCTCTCATTATTCATGCTATTGTTTTTGAGTGAGTGTGTGTACTCCTGTAGTCGTAAACTGAAAGCCTAGACTGAAACCTGAGAAGTCCTATCATTACTGTGTTGCATAACCACCTGTGTAGTGGGTCCTACCAGGGAGTGGGTATTACAGTGACATACCAAATCTGTTGGTGGCATAGGTTACTGCATGATTTAAACGGGACCAAATGTTGCCATCTTGTGAATATTCACTGACAGTCTACCAGTCTTGAGGCCACATATTTCTGTGAATATCTAAAAGAATTTGTTTGGGCAGGCATTAGGGATATGACTGAACAAGGAATATGCTTTACAGCCTGCTACACAGGTGTGATGCCGTAGCTGCGCATTGATGAAGCTGTGGTTTCTTGTTCCTACAAGTCAATTGTTTTGACCTTGGATTATGTTAGGGTTGCAAGTTTCAGGACAGCATATTTGTAAAGTTTGCCAGTTTCAATGCATGTGATGTTTCCTTATTATAAATGCATCAGTATCTGAGAAATTATAAAAGCAAGACAAAGTGGTGTTCATGCTATCTTGTAAACTAAGCAAGTGGTATCTGACCTAATGAGAAAATGAGGAACCAGAAATGCTTGTCATGTCTGTATTTGCAAGGTTCACTGTCACAGCATTGCATGTTCCAAAGGTAACCAACATGCCAGTGCATTTTCTTCCCTTGAGTGTAAGGTAATTTACAACAAACTATGTTTCATGTTTAAATTATTGTACCTTCCTGGGGACCACAGTTTTATCTTTGATAGAGTTTGAATATTAAAAGAACATCAAAGGTCCTTGCCCAATCCATTATTTTGAACATCGAAACTGCTCAGAAGTACTTAATGGAAATTGACCAGAATGCTTAGACTAATTCCCTCTTATACCTACCCCTAGTAAAATTTAGAGAAAACTTTTTGCTTTTCCATGTTACCCATACAGAGCACTACTTTGTGACATATAGTCCTTTTCAATTTTGTCTTTACAGGAAGGCCAGCTGAGACCCAGTGTCCAGCAAATAGGTGGGCCTGCCCCATCGTTGCTGGGACGTGTATCCATGGCAGCCAAATTTGCAATGGTGTATATGATTGTCCACTTTATAGTGATGAAGGCGTGTTTTGCATTGTGTGTAAGTAATCTATTTCACTCCTACTTTCCTCATGTATTAAACAAATGGACAGTCCCATTTACTTCAGAATAACACTGCTTATATTTAATTAGATACCCCCCCCCCCCCCTTGCCTAACAGAATGCTCCCTTCACATTACGTAAATTTGCATCAATTTACGTAAATTTGTTTCCGTTGTCTGTAGTGTTTGATGCAATAACTTCAACAGTTATAGTGTGAACCATGATCAATGCTTAAGTCAGAATCAAAGCTTGAAATAATTGAAGGAACTGGACCCAGTTAATTTTTGGGTCCCTTTGCTATGCCTTCATGCCCCTCAAAAATTACCTGAGTAAGTGCTGTATTTGAAATGGCCTTAATGCTCATTCTTGTGAATTCTGTGATGTCCTTTGGTTTCCAAATTTTTTTCATTGATTTCTGTGTTTGATAGAGTTTTGGTTGCTAGGCAAAGTTCTGTCATCAGAGAGGTATTGGGATTTTCTGTTTTCAGTTGAAGTCCACCCATGCAAAATTCATTAAGTATGTTAGAATTTGTCAAAATTTGGCCTTAAATTTGGACTTTGCCTAGAAATTTGTGGTTAGAAAGGAGAACCTTAAATTTGAAAATTACAGCGTAAGGTTGTGTGGGTTTCCAGTTAAACAATATTTAGTTCAAATGTAGATATTTTACTCTTAGGAGGACAGCTCAAAGAAAAAACTAGATTGCTTTCTTGGATGAAAATCTTCTTAAGGGGCACTTTCTGACTGAGTTGCAAACCTTGGATTCTGTAATGCTTAGCCTTTTGTTTTAACTGCCACATGTGGCTTTTTGCAAATGTTAGAACATGAACTAAGCCTAACAGTGAATAAGTGTTGGTAAGTACTCGGTAATTGTAGCAAGGTAGCACCACTTGAGTAAAAAGACTTACCACATTGTGGCCATTGATGCTTACTTCACATCTTGTTTTGTATTTGCCATCTTCTGATGTGGGAATAGTAGCAAATGAATTGTTGTGTATAACAGTAATTGTGTTCAAATTGGTGTTTCGTATAGTGGGAAATGGGAGGTAGTGGAAGGGGGGGTGGGGTGGGTGTGAGGGTGGTGAATTTGAAGAGAAGTAGTGTAGAGGAAGTATTATTCAGGTATTTCATTAGTTACTGCTTTAGTTATGACTTATTCAAGTTGATGGATTATGTTTTCAGAAAGGTCTTTTGTATCGCTTGCTTCAAATGGGTTTTAGAATGGAATTTGTATTTTTTGGCCCATTTTCCAAGCAGTACTCAGGTTTGACTTGTTCTGCCAGGGGTTTTGAACTTAGCCTCAGTGAGATACATATTTTGAATTTCAGTTTGGAGAATGGATAGAGGAGACACATGGTGAGAAAGAGAGCAGGTACTATTATAATTTATGGAATGAAAAGGGAGGGGGGTTGGGAGTGTATTGGGGAAAGATGGCCCAGGAAGACCAAAGTGCTTTATGTGCTGTTCCTTTCAAAGCAGTATGCAATGTCAGTTGTATTTAATTTTTTTATTGCAAATATAGCTGGTGGTATTTTCAGTGGTTGTAGGTCAAGACCGTGCACAAACTGCTCAGAAACTGTGATGGGCCCTTTTTGCTACTGTGATGACGGTCTACAGATCAATGAAGACACGTATCGGTGTGAAGGTTGGTAATGCACTTGGTATTTTTATGTATTTGTGGTATTTTTATGTATTTTTTGTTTCCTGAAAGGATGCAGGATGGCATTGCTCACTAGTGATGTTTGCAAAATATGAGTGGCATCATAACTTGATGTCTCAGCAGGAATTCTGATGAGAAATGTCATCCTATAGAAACATTTAAGCACAATACATGAAACTAAAGACTTATTTCACGTTCAGGCTTTTCTTTTGCCCAGAAAAAATCATTACCAGGTCAGCAAGTGTAAACAATCACAACAAATATCACTTTTCTAGGAAGAAAGGCAACTTCTGCAGTCAATAAATCTAGGTTTACTTCACACTGCCGAGCAAAGGTTAATATTCTCAAATGTGTTGACTTAAAAAGTGGGTCTCATCAGTTCAGAGGCATGTTCACCTCCAGCTATTTAGGTAACTAAAACCTCACAGCTTTTCAACCCTTTTGAGAAACAGTTTATGCTGCATTTTTGGTTTCCCAAAAGGGAAATCTACGGAGCGGCTCTTGCCGACCTTGCCAAAACTTGAGGGGAGCCTTGAATTTGCAAAGTTGGAAATGACTATCAACCGGATTACAACAGAGTTAGCAACTACTGTCTACTATCAATGAGGGTCAGTCGTTGTTACTGATCTGTGTATTGTTTTCCTGTAATAAAAGCCAACAGCGTCTGTTGTACCAATGATTTACAGAGCTATTGGATGTTACACAAATTGCAGTCGCAAATGACTACATACTTGATTGCCATTATTAGCAGCTACTGTATGGTTTTATGTGTCGAACGTGAAATGTAGACATGCCATATCTTAAGTTGAAGTCAATGTAGTTTCATCGCTGGCTGCTTGTTGTCATGTGTGGAAGCAGTTATTGCTACTAATATCATACATTGTGTCCTGCTTTAAATGCAAAAAAATACTTTCAATAAGTAGAATAAAAATTAGTTGGAATGAAATTGCCTTAACAAAATGGGAATATTAATAGTATTTGTAGCTAAATTATCTTTATATGCTTGAATACTGTTCATTTTTATATCCAGTTTGGAAATGTCTAACCCTGCTCAAAATGCCTCATCTTATATGTGAAAAACCTGGAGCTGCCTGAAAGGTTACTGCTAGTATGTTGGTAGGGCTTGAAACTACATGGAATGTAAAAAGCAAAGGCAGGACTGCATCCTAAACTGTCCGTGACACCTTGCAAAGTAGATAGGGTATACATGACAGAGAGTACACTTTTTGTTTCAGCTCATAGAGGCTTTATTAGCCACCTAAAAATGAATATTGCATGTGCCGATTTTACATGTAATGAAGGGAACACCTTTCACAAGTTTATCTTGCAATGTACAGTATGACCTCTACAGGTCACATATCTGGAGACTATCCTTAAGAACAAAGATTCCTTTATTAATTGAGACTAGACCCGGACACAAACATCGCTTGTTATATGATTACTCAATTAGATAACGCATATGACTTATAGAGCAGAAACTAAATTTCACACAGTCAAAACGGCAACTTACCAGCCATTTCTACATATTTGACTTTTGTTCAGTCTGTCTTGTACTATTCTGCAACATATATTTCAAACAGGTTTCAAACAGTATAACTTTTCAGGAAACAATTGTTATTGTAGTGTTGATTTACTCTGTATAAGCAACAAAGATAGACATTCTTTGGTGGGCTCATTGGTATTTGTGATGTGCTTGGCAAAAAAAAAGAGGCATTTTGTTGATAATTCTTGCATGTTCTCCACTACCATGGTATACTTGTACAATTATTGATTGCTGTTCAAAATCAAGCATGGTTAATATAGTTTTTGATATTGCAAACATTTATTAGAAACAAGCATATAATGCTCCTAAAACTCAACAAACTTGTAGATAGATGCCACATACATAACAGAATGAAGTTCTTGAACTAAGAGGCCTTTGGTAAATTCAAGTGGGCAGTGAGAAGATAAATTAGTCTGCAAAATGAAAGGAAGAGTGGATAAGGGGGGTTGGAGGTGGGAAGGCAAGGGCTGCATTATGGTGGATACTTGGCACTGGAGGACTGTCATCTTGGAAATTTCAATACCACAGTGGCAGAGTCTGTATGTAACAGGTAATGTCATTTTCAGCTGGAGGACAATTTCTTTCGGGAAGAAGGTGTTCATTCTCTGTTTACTTTTTGTTAGCCTTTTGAACTTGTCCAGGTGTAAATCTGGTCATGGTATTTAGAGTTGCAGCAGGTACATACAGAGATGCATAAGCACATTTGTCTGGACTCATAGATATGAGTATAGTACTCCCACATACAGATTTTCAAAGTTATCAAGGTATTTATGCTGTCTCAAAATTATGTCATCACAACCTTTTTGGCAAGCCATGAAGTAGTGATTTAAAGCCATTCTTGAAGAAAGTAAGTATGTTTTAGGTGGTTGTAGATGAGGAATCAGTGTCATTCATGTTGTCATGGTAGCCATGATGTAGTAAGAAGAGAAATAATGCACACTGTAAACAACTATGCTTGCATTACAGCAGATAGGTTTGAGGCAGTAATGTAGTCAGTAAGTTAACATTATACAAATAATGAATGTTTATGAAAGCGATAGTATGAATTATATCATGAGTTGAAAGATTGAACGTTCTATTCAACGAGGCGAAGCTGAGTTGAATAGAACATTACATCTTTCAACGAATGAAATTATTCATGCTATTGCACAAATGAAACACATTCATTATTTGTTTTATATAACACCTTATAACTTTGGTATCGTTGTTGGTTCAGTAAATTGGTGTTTTGGCAGTCACTATGGTTCGTGTTTGTCTGTGTGGTAGCTCCATCATGGTTTGTTGTTTGGTAGCTACGTGTTCATTCTTACGTATGATATGCAGTGTGTGATCACCAAAGCTGCATTGATTTATTGAGTTGCTTCATAGTGTGTACGATGGATAACACACAACCGTGATGATAGTGCCGAATCACCCATGTCATGTGACCACCTATCCTCCAGTCAAATGAATAGAAATTAATAAGGTGTTTTATAAAACTTAATATTGGAAAAAAGTACAAAAAGTAGAAAATTGCTTGATGTAGTGGAATGTAGTTGCTGCACTTCTCCAAATGCAGTATGGCAATTTTAAGATGGGATGGAGAGGTGGGAGAGTAGGGGAACGAGCTAGGGGTTGTCACAAACGTAAGAGGTCACTGGAAATGGACAACCTTGGGTATGTACTGTGCAATATCAATTTTTGTGGACAATCAAAAAATTGTAAAACAATGTGAAGAGACAGATTGCTTTGAAAATTGCTCCTTTTTTTCTGTTAGACTATTATAATTCTTTCAGTGTGAGTGTAATATTCAGGTCACTTAATAAAATTTAATGCAGTACTTGGATTTTCTGGGTCTGAAGAAACACTGGAATTTAATTTTGATTTCCAGGCCTGGAAAAGTCATGTACATGGTTCGCACGCCTCCTTGAAATCCGGGAAAGTCCTGGAATTTCATTTTAGTTTTTCCAGGCCTTGACAGTCCTGGAATTCCAGATATTTTGAGGAATCTCCTTGAAAAGTCCTTCAGCACTCCTTGAAAAATAACTTTTAATATTTGACCCACAAAAACTTCACATTTTTCATTTATTTAATTCCGTCTTTTGTTGTTGAAAATTTACCATCTGAAAAAATATATTCTCCCGAGTGTTGAATATGATATAAAAAATTCACGCCGACAAATTTTTACTGATTCATATGACAAAGATCATAGAAGGCATAGAAATGCGGGTGCAATAAAAATGTACACAACTGGCAGTAAGTTGGCTTACATGCATATCCTCAATAGAGCTTATTATAGTCATTCTCTATGATAGCCACACATGCAGTGTAGTAACATAATGCTGCACTGTTGCTGTTGCTGTGGACACTTCTTGGTGACATGATATTTGGTAATAACAGCACACAATGTTCATAACATTGATTTATGAAAACAGCCTTCAGTTTGTTTGCTACTTGCTGACTAGGACTACAGGAATGGACAGTTTGAACCAAACTAAACTTGCAGTGACAATCAAAAAATTGTAAAACAATGTGAAGAGACAGATTGCTTTGAAAATTGCTCCTTTTTTTCTGTTAGACTATTATAATTCTTTCAGTGTGAGTGTAATATTTAGGTCACTTAATAAAATTTAATGCAGTACTTGGATTTTCTGGGTCTGAAGAAACAATGGAATTTAATTTTGATTTCCAGGCCTGGAAAAGTCATGTACATGGTTCACACGCCTCCTTGAAATCTGGCAAAGTCCTGGAATTTCATTTTAGTTTTTCCAGGCCCTTGAAAGTCCTGGAATTTCAGGTATTTTGAGAAATCTCCTTGAAAATGCCTTCAGCACTCCTTGAAAAATAACTTTTAATATTTGACCCACAAAAACTTCACATTTTTCATTTATTTAATTCCGTCTTTTGTTGTTGAAAGTTTACCATCTGAAAAAATATATTCTCCCGAGTGTTGAATATGATTTAGAAAATTCGTGCGGACAAATTTTTACTGATTCATATGACAAAGATCATAGAAGGCATAGAAATGCGGGTGCAATAAAAATGTACACAACTGGCAGTAAGTTGGCTTACATGCATAGCCTCAGTAGAGCTTATTATAGTCAATTCTCTATGATAGCCACACATGCAGTGTAGTAACATAATGCTGCACTGTTGCTCTTGCTGTGGACACTTCTTGGTGACATGATATTTGGTAATAACAGCACAAGATGTTCATAACGTCGATTTATGAAAACAGCCTTCAGTTTGTTTGCTACTTGCTGACTAGGACTACAGGAATGGACAGTTTGAACCAAACTAAATTGCAGTGAGATATTTGGGCCGATGTGGCAAGGAATTTCGTGGATTTTGTTTGCAGCAAGTTTGGTCGGATGTAGTAAGCCTGTAGACTGTAGCCTTACTTGTAAGCCTAACAATGCAAAGTTAGGACAGCCTAGGCTAGTACTGCCTACTAGAATGCAAATGTTAGGTTTCTTGCGGTAGCCCTAGCCAAACTAAGTCTAAAGTTGGATCGTCAGTGTGTAACTTTATACTAGAAGTAATAAATTTTCAGTCATGTTTTGAGTCCTTGAAAATGTATATTTAGTCCTGGAAAACTCCTTGAATTTTGTTGGAAAAATGTGTACGAACCCTGCATGTACTTTTTTACAATAATGACAAATGTCATGGAAATAGTCCTGGAACTTTGTATAGACTGCATCTGTGTAACTTGTTGCAAGTGGATGAGCATGAGAAGTACATTCTGTAAAAGTGCAAACATATTTTCTTTACAACATAATACTTCATTCTGGGGGGTTAAAATGGTCATCTTGGTCGTACAGGCATGTGCTACTTCCTCTTTTTAGAGGAATTCCTCTTTTTTGTTTCTACTTTTCCTCTTATTTTTGTTCATTCCTCTTTTTTACGTCAAAGAACTGAACAGTTTCTGCATAAATGTCTTCATAAATCTCAGCTATTAAGCTTGTACAAAACAGCCCTCGGAGTTCTATCCAATTAGAAGTCTCTATTATAACTACATCAATGCCACCAGGGGCCCTTGAGTGGACCCCTGGGTCCCTGACTGAGAGGGTGCAGGGCTTTGCATGCGCCATTGTTTGTCTTCCAAATTATTTCCTCTTTTTTTAGGATTTGCCAGTCACATGTCTGTCATAAAATGTGGTTTCTTTTAAGTCTTGAATTTCATTATCTCAAAAGAACAAAAATGCAGGGTGAAAAAGTTTAAAGGATTTCATTATGGGATATTGTACTTATTTATGATATTCTTGTCTTCCTTGATGACAGGGTTATTATTTCTATGTTTGTCTTTTTTTAATTTATTAAGATATTGATGAATGCAAGGAGAGCCCATGTGAACAAACCTGCACAAATACACACGGTACCTACAGATGCTCATGTCTTGAGGGGTACAACTTAAACCAAGAGCATTGTGTGGTCCCAGGTAAGGGAATAACCTTGGTCAAATCCAAGCATTATTCTTGTTGAAATGTTCCTCTATTGTGGGAAGATCTTTCTAAAAAGTATTTGAGAAAAGTTTCTGTTGTAAAGTGCACTTGAAGGTTTGAGGTTCACCTCTAGGTCACTGATTGAGTCAAAAGAGATACCTTTTGATTGAAGTTGTAACAATTATGACAATAGCACATAAAATTTATGTCAATTCTTGGAAGTGACCAAATCTCTTGATTGTTAGCACTTGTGCGAATTATGCAGTGAGGCATTGTTTCATCAATCATTCCTCTATTTTCAAGTTGAAAAGTTCATTTTACCTGTCCATGTGCTTTTTACGAAGATGAGATTGTATCAGAACTGTTGGATATAATCGCAGCAAATCTGTAGTTGTTATTGTCCAATGACCATGTATTTATGATGGTTTGACCTGCATGACCATTACATGTTTGTACAGGAATTGGAATGTTGTTTATCAAGCTTTAAGTCATTCAAGAAATAATACTTATTATAATGTCTATATCTAAGTATACTGGTATTATGTGAAAGCCCATGGACACTGCTGGTGGTTTACAAATGCTTGGACAGCAAGGCCAACAAATATCCATATGTCAGTGTATTACTTTTTCGTAAGCTCACACTGTTGCTAGGAGTGGTACATCAATAATACTGAATTACCCAAATAGTAGACTTTTATATTCGTAATTAAATCATATACACTGTCAATCATTAGTTTGTTTTGCACATCCATTCATAATTCAAGTTCTCTCTCAATGCAATAGTGGAAGATCATATCATTTTAACTACAACATTTCAGTCATAAAAGTTTCCTAGAGGTGTGTGTAGGTGTTTAAAGTTTATATTAAGGCATGCGTGCAATGACTCACCATTATAAGTTTTTGAAGAGGTGAGTAGGTGAGTCAACAATTGACAAACACATTTAACTGTTTGCCCTATCTCTCCCAATTGTACTCTTATATAGATGAGAGTGTGTCACTTATTTACACTAACTTAACGTCAATCCAGTCAGTTGACATAAAAGGTGAGACCATGTCAGCGGTGACCTTGATTCCTGCGGATGGCGCTGTTGTTATGGATATTGATGTTAGAAGAGGACTAGTAAGTATCTGTAGTTAGTGATCTTTACGTGCTTATAATTTGACCCATTTCATTTCATCAACTTCTGTTTTCTTATATTTGCAGGGCAAATTTTGCTTTGCTGAGAATATCCACAGGGTCCATTTCCCTCCCAAAATGAACAAAAAAAAAAGTTAATGTGTAAACCAGGGTGAAAAATATGGGAAAAAAATTTCAGTGGGTTTTTTTTACAAATGTTTGGGATACCCCCCTCCTAAAACAGATTTGGTGACTTTTGGGAGTCCAAAGGGGCTAATTTTATTTGGCATTTGGAGGGTGATGGCTGTGTACCTGATATGCTGGCTACAACCTGTATCTGTATAGATGCAGGGTGTGGTTAAAATATGTGACAAGCCTGTGTATGTGGAACTCACTTGATATATAAAATCACAGGTTAGACACAAATTTACTTGCTTTAACTTTACAGTATGCCATTTGTCTCACACACCTTACAGCAGTAACTTGAGGCAAGTCTAGTAAGCTGCCATTCATTAAAGCAAATCAATTCATGTCTTCAAATCAATGCCATAAGTTTGTAGTCTTATGAATTTTGAAAAGTAGCCGGGGATTGGATAAGGAGAGGGAAAAGTGGACCCTGCAGGAATGTTGAAGAATGGAGTGGGATTAAAAAAGAAAAAATAGCAAATAGACAATTCAAAGTGGATGAGGAAAACTGTAACCATTAATTTATTACCCCCCCCCCCAGTAATTTGAGGGGTGTGGGATATTCTCTTCTAAGTCTTCAAGGTTTTACTTTGCAACTCTCAGACTTTAAAGGTAGGCTACATGCCTGAATTGGTAGTAATTGTAGTGGTAGTAATTTTTGTTGATCTAACCATTTAATAGTTACTGTGGTTTGTTTAACAGATGGTAGTGACATATAAGCTTCCTTTCAAGTTATGTTTTACATTTTGATCTCCCTCTAGATATGCTGGATCGTGTATGGTCTCCGTGATGATGAGCTGAGGTGTTCTTCCATGGATAACATCACCTACTCTGAAACCATCACTCTTAATATTGATCTTAAAAGTGAGTATCAAGAGATGATTTACTTATTTTACTTAGAGCATATTCTTGATTTTTTCACATTTAGTTTGATGGTCAGTATTTAGTTTTGAGTTCTAGTCCAGTTGGAATTGCAAAGTTCCCTATGAAATGAGAACATGCAATTTGCAGACTTAGATCTACCTCTTCCCTTTTCTAATATGTGTTGAAGGAGATGAAAGGAATTACATTCCAGTAACATTAAAGAAGATTAGAGGTATCTTAAAATTGCAATAACAGTAGATGGGTTAACCAACCAATGCAGTGTTTTACCTTAAAAATGTCAGCTGAAAATTCTGTGCAGCTCCATCACAAGCTCTTCTGCAGTCTGGTTGCAATCTCTTCTACAGCCCAGTGGGAAGCTCTTCAGATCGGTTGGATGCTATTTTATATCCATGCTGCAATTTAAGAAGGCTTGTGAAATAGAAAGTTGTGGAAGGGATGCCAAGAATATGCCATTGAGGAAGCATTTTTCTGCTTTTGTAGCTGAAATTTGCCATTCCAACCTGTGATCTTTTTCAATTTTCACATGTGAAGCTGAAACATTCTCTCTGTTTTATCAATATTGGATAGCTTATTTGTCATATCGTAAAGGTCTGTAGTCATGTTTGTGTCATACCTACATATTTGAAGTAAAAAGCATTAAAATCATTTAAAGTAGTCACAGTTTGTTATCAAAATCCATCAGACATCGACCATTTTACAAGACTGTTACTGAATAAACATGATTTATGTATGCAAATTTGTGGTGTGGAAAGATAGACTCATGACATATGTGTTATGGGTATCCTTGGTTAAACGTTCATTCCGAGTACAGTTGTTATGGCAGTAGTATACTCCCAGTGGTTTCTTTGGAAGTAACTATTGCCTACTTTGCAAATATCTGACGTAAACACCATCTAGAAAATAACTGGCATATATAATAAAGTTTGATATTTCATGAAGGGTTACCAAATACAGACACTGTGCAACACTCCACTTCATAATGTTAGCATGGCTAATATGCAGGCATCACACTGTCTCAAACTTGACACCAGATGGAAACAAGATAAAGGAAATGTTCAAATTTGGCTTTGATTGTAAAAACATCGAGACATTCGTGAGGGCATCTTAAGCCATTTTATGACCTCCGGTGGAGTTTCTCGGGCTCCGGGAGTAACTTCATGAGCAGTGGCAAAATCCTTGGCATGCCAAAAACTTGCCAAAGCCCTTTCAAAGGTTCATATTCTTGTGTCCATCTGGTCAATTTTGGGACAGTGTGACGCCTGCAATAAGAAATGTCAGAAAGGGTATATCTTGAGAACATTAAAAGATATTTAATTTCAACTGACTTTTCATCAGGGAATCTTAACTGTTGTTGTGTTGACTACATGTTTGCATACCTTGAAGAGGTGTTCCTTTATTTCGTTCTGGCAACTTGACTGCCTTCTGACATGCACATGGTTCCCACACAACAGGGAGTATAGGACGATCAGCTTTAATTCCAAAAAGGGCAGTTAAATGCTAATTTAAAACAGTATGTGTATAAACAAAGGTCTGGAAATGTTGTATGGTTTGAAAGTTGTCAAGATTAAGGTTATTTGTTTGGAAAAGTTGAAATAATGTCTGGAAAACTGAAAATGTTACTTACTCTGCTTCATGTTGATGCAGTGATTAAGTGTTACAAACTGTTCGTGAAGAAAAACATAAAATCCTGTGCTCCTGTAGGATCGACTGAACACATTTCACAAATGCTCTCAGAGACTGACGAGTGTTTTAGTAATGAATATACTGTTAGCATGTAGATAAGATCATGAGAAATATTTCATGATCAAGAACAATTCAGTTTTCTTCCCAGTATAAATTTTCCACTCTTGAGGCTTCAAAGGTCTGTCTTCATCTCAAAATAGTCTCGAAAATGTCTTGCATTTAATTATCTCAAATTTGTAGGAATGCTCTTGGTAGGCACTTATTTAGTTCCCTACTGTTACATTCTAGTATAACTCATCACTTCTCCACCTTTTGGCAAAGCTTGTGTGTAGTATCTGTTCTTTTCAGCTGGTTTGAGTCTGCAATGGAGCCATGGATGGCAGATATATGTAAGGGTCTGAATACAGGGTTCAAAGGTAACCTGGAAATCAGGAAAAACCAAGAAAATAAATAAGTTTATCTTTTTCCAGTCGGGGAAATATCGGGAAATTTGACCGTAGCAAGGAAGTGATTGTTTGCTATGTTTTGTTTCATGTCCAAACAGGGTAAAGAAATGGTAAACCAGGATAAGGACAAAATTATTATCCTGAAATTTAAAAAAAATGGTAGGAAAAAGTCAGACAAAAATCATTGATTATTTTTCTGAAAAGCTGTGAACCCTGTGAATGTCAGTTCGTTGGTAAAGTTCATGTTTGTTTTTGTTGTATGTATGTTAATGTTGGGTGAAACCTTTTTTTTAACCCCTTAAGCCTTGGTTGTTGTAGAAAGAAACAATCTAATCTAACCAGACTTCAGTCTTTAGCTTGGCATGCAGCACCTTTCTGCTCAGATGACTGGAGCTTAATTTTTGATATAACCTCTAATCAATGTTTTGAGTTTACTGGACATTTCAGTCTGTTATCTTAATTTAATATGACTGAAAAAGGAATACTTAAATGTTTGAAAATATTTTCTCTCAGATGTATGTCAGTATGTGATGTTTTGCTGTTATGATATGTCCTTATTTTGGCAGAATTATCTTATATTACTTTTTCAGATATCAACAATTTTGCAATAGATTGGGTCACAGGAAACTTGTACTTTGTTGATAACCTTGATCAAATAATTGTGTGTGACACATCAGGAGCACTTTGCATCACTATCATTGATACTGGTATCTCCAAACCAATTGGATTCGCCCTGGATCCTTTAAAAGGGTGAGTCCTTTTTGCTTTGAATAGATCTACAAGTCAAAGAAATGTGATCCTAACAGCCAGCTGGGCTTGATGTCCTGAGAGTTTTTGCTTTCGGTTGCATTTTCTAGGCCATTTTTGAAGATGAGGATCTGAACTTTGGAGAGGATGTGGAAGATGTCATGGGATTTTTACCTGTAAAATTTGTTCTGATCAGTGCTTGGAGTGGCGTTAGCTTATTTTTTAAATTTTAGCCATAAATCCCATCTTCTTCTAGGGATTTTAGTATTTGTGTTTGAAACCTTGCTTAGCCTTCCATAGGTTGTCCATGCACAACAGTGCTTGTGAGCAATTGATATAACAAAAAACGTTTTTAGGGGGCAATCTTGAATCTTAAATTAACCTTCATGAGTTGGAAGGAATTGCTTGTAGTAAAAACAAAAAATGAAAAGTTAACTGATCTGGGCTCCTTTTTAAACTTGTTAGGAATCTGTCCTGAAGATTTTGTTTCAATTGATTAAAGAACCTTGGAGAAAATTTGAAGTAAAATTACCCTCTGTCCATCTGAAGAATTGATTCTTGCCGACGGCATTCTTGATTTGTTGAATGCCAGTGAAGTCATTGGCAATGGTGTATTGTTACATGTACCCACACAAAGCACATTGGTATATCAGTGCAGCAGGAACCAACGGCGGTTGCACTCCAACATCATATGTATCTGGTGTTCAACTTTACGAAATATCCAAATGAGCACTCTCCTGCTACAAATTGGCAAAACCAACAGCTCTGTTGCCAAACTGTAACCAGAGGGCTCGTAGGAGCTATGTATTGTTTTCACTTGTTTTCAACTATGCATGATAAGCTCATGATTGTCTAATAATTTACCAAGTACGTGCCATAGCAGCTAAATTATATCTTCAGGGTATTTTAAGAAAACAAAGAAATTACTGTAGCTGGTACCTGATAGCCTCATCATAGTTGAAGTTTGCACCATTTATGCTCTTGTTTCAGAATTTAATTAAGTCATTTGACACTAGCTATTCACTTTGCAGACATATTGCCCCTTGCTACATCTTATTTGCATTCGGGTAGCTTGGCACGCTACTCAGAGTAATTTTAGCACCACGCCCCCTATGTCCACAAGAGGAAGGTATAGTCGCTTGTGAATATCCACACCAGTATGGTGGAGCGATTCCTTTCTGTCACATACTACTTATGCTTTAACATTTAAAGTCTTTTATGAGATGCAGTTGCTCTTAAAATACAAGTGATTGAATGTGCTGATTGGCTGTATGTTAACATGTAGTTATGTAAATCTTCTGACTCTGCGGGGAGCTGTGGGCAGGGTCATGAATGGGGTCAGGGTGCAAAGACCCATGCTGGCCACTGACACCTGCTTAAAAAACATTGCTGTCAAAACTGTTAGTGGAGGTTGGATGCTGTGAAGGACTAGTACCATGTTCAAACTTTAAAGTGTTTCTATTGAAAATTTGCAGTGCCTTGTGAAAAGTACATAAATGTTAAAGAAAGAAGTAAAATTGTCTTATACACCTCTCATAACCACGAATCACTGCCATTCCTTTTAGGTTCTAATGTATCACTCTGTAAGCATCTTGCGTTGTTTTTTATGTGTACTAAGAATCGCTACCATTCAACTTTAAAGTCTACTGTATCAGTGTTTAAGCCTCCTGCATTGATCTTGGATGTATGTTATAAGACACTACAGCACCAATCATACTGAGGTAAACACTGTTCACATTAATAGACTTGATTGTACCGTCACAAAATACAGTTAGCATTAGAGCTGTACTGTAGTACTATATTTGTGTTCATAATGCTTCTTTCCACTGATTTAGACACAAAAGTTCATGCCGCGCTTACACATGGCATCCAACCAGATGTAACAAAAATATCGGCCAGATCCTCCAAATCATGTCTGTAGAGCGCATTTAGTCTACTTAGTGTTACAGCAACAAAATATGATTTGATAGTGTTGCTCATTTGAAAGGGTCTTAAAAGTTTGGTTCAAATGTTGTTGGGGTAATATATGGTTGGTTTGTGTAATTTGAAGTAGGCTGGCATCTTTGCTATTGCTTAATGTGTTTGCTGTCAATAATAGTCGGAGACAAAACAAAAAATTATGAAATGAAATGAAGTATATGTTTTAAATAGTGGAATTGAACAAAATTTGGATTTTTACATCATGTCACATTTGCAAAGTTAATTTTATGAAATCATATTGTTAGGGAGATTTTAGTTAGAGCATAGTATGGGAGAACTTTCACAAAGTTTTCTAAGTTTGAGCTTGGAAATGTTCACAAGAAAAAAGCTGAAAAAATGGAGAGAAATGTTCCTTGAAGGTTGACAATATTTTATTGTACTCTTGGTTTAAAAACTTCAGTAGAATATGGGAGAATTTACAGGTTGGGAGTGAATTAAAGGCGAGAGTCCTAAACACAGGTGTGAATGAGCTGATTCCTAAAATAAAACAGATTACAAATTGTACCTTGGGCTCTGAAGAACCAAAATTTATGGGAGCCCACGCAAACAGTGGGACAATCTGATTAGTCTAAATGATTATGTCACATGCATAAATTATAATTACACTTTGTGGATGACTAGATTAGACACAAGTTCATGCATTAGGTGGACACACCTGGCATGGGAACCTTTCTATGTATTATATCTCAATAACAATCAGAAAACTCAGTGACATGTGACTTAAGTTGGCAAGGAGCCAAGCCCAAACAGTAAAAAAAGTCAGACAATCCTGACTTTGTGAGTGTGACCTTCAACTCAAGAGTGCAACTAGCAGACATTATACTTTGTTAAGTACAATAAAAGATCACATACATAAAATATTTAAGTCTGAAATTTTTAGGAATGGCTAAGATTACATCTCACAATATTATTATCCTTCATAACAAGCTTATGAGTTAAAATCATCTTTTTACCTTGAAGGGTGATGTTCTTTGGTGGTCAAGGGTCACGTGTGAGGAAGGACCCTCATATCTTTAAATCTAACATGGATGGCTCCAATTTGACCAGGATTGTTTCCACTAAAATCATTTCACCGAGAAGTCTGGCAGTGGACCCATATTTGGAGAGGATTTATTGGTATGATTCCTCTTTGGAACAGATCTGGACTGCTGACTACAATGGAAAACAGAAGAAAGTTCTTGCAAGGGGGGTGTATGTAAGTATAGAAAATTCCTTTATGACTTATTTCATCAACTTTTTTGAATTGATAGGGAGTAACAGGAAAACCATTATTGCAGTTTCTCAACAGTGGTAAAGCTTTGTAACTCAGGTTTGTTAGAATTCGTGGATTAATGGAATGTCTGCCCATGTAAAATGACTCCATTCATAGGAGACTGGTCCAGTTATTGAAAATTCAAGCACTGAGGTTTTAACATTTAATCTCAAACATGGAAATTTGACATGGTTCACAAACTGTACAAAGCTGCACTGTCAAATTTGTAAAGAGTTCACTCCCATTAAATTTGATATCTATGTATCTGAACAATATACCCTTTTTCAAAACTTTTGGATCTGTTTTCCTCATGAAACCTGTAGACTAAAGATATTACTCGATATGCATTGATTCCATCAACGTTCCTCTCCAGAATACTTTACATTGATGAAAGCTTTTGTATGGCATGACTTCGATAGTCATGAAATTTCTACTAATGTAAATCTCAAAAATTTCCTTAGAAATACTTCAAACATTACTAAAATTGTAGGGAATGAACTGTCTTTCATATTTACCGCAGACTGAAGAGAATTTAGGAAATCTACCCAAAATGTGTAAGATTGTATCTAACTTTGATATAATCTCTGCAGGAAAGTTGGGTATTATTACTTGAAATCAACTGAAGACAAATTCCCAGATTATTTTTGGTAGATTAAATAGATAGGTTGAAATTGATTGTTAGGTCAGTATGAAATTTATTGTGAGACAGTTTGAAATTCATTGATTATTAGGTCAATTTGAAATTTATTCTGTGCTAGGTCATTTGAAATTTTTTCTACACAAGGGTAGTTTGAAATTTATTCTCATGTTAATGCAACAATCTCTCTTGTCGTTGTTTCCAGAAAGTGGACCAGATCGCTGTATTTGAAAATTTTCTGTATGCTACAAGGTGGGGGGAAGAGTCAAGTCTGCTGAGGATGGATAGGTTTACCTCTGATGAGGCTCCTTTCATGCAGATTGTTGGAAGACTAAGCCGCCCTGGAGCATTGCGAATTAACCATACCTTAGCTCAGCCAATGGGTGAGATTGTTTATTTTGAGTTTTGAAAATGTTTAAAGTGTTTCATAATTTATTCATATGTACATGGAGACAGTATTAACATGGAAAGAAGCAGCTTGAATGGAAGAATAGGGAAGGGAAGGTGAGAGGATAGTGAGAGAAGACACATTTAAAAGTAAAAAAAAAATTCATTCAGTGAGTGAAGAATACTTGACAATTTTGACTTCATCTTCTGAAATGGTATTGGACCTTTGATGCAAATGGGATTGGGAATAGGTGTTATACTGTGGCCCAGTAGCACCAAAAAATATGAGCATTGCAGCTTGGAAGGAAAATGATAGTGCCACACAGAAGTCAGTAGATTTTCTACTTGTATTGGTCACCACACATAAAATAATGTGCCCTTGTGGAAGTTGCCTGTGATTTCTGGAAAATGTAGAATTTTTATGCTTGTGTTTCATGCAGGGGAGTGTGCTCTCATTCATCCTACCATGATCCTTTAGCACACTTTCATTTTATTAAGATAATGTTTGCACAAAAAAAAAAAAAAAGATTCAGTATTACTTGATTTCAGTGCCGTTCAGAGATACAATAAGTATAATGAAATGAACTAAGATGAAATTGTGACTTTTAAATATGAAAAAGGGGATGCATCCTGAAAAGTTGCCTTCAAATGTCATTTTTATAGGTGACACCACACAGTGTGCATCTGGAAGTAATATGTGCAGTGATTTGTGCATACTTAGTGGACCTGGACAAGACGACAGTGTGTGTCGATGCCAGTTGGGGCTTACTCTTGAGGGCAATACGTGCGTATGTAAGTAGTTACTGGAAATATGTAAGTATAAATAGGAACGTGCAAATGAAAGTATGAAAAAGAATGCAAATAGACTTGTAAATGGGACCGTGCAAATAAAAGTATAAATTGAAATGTGCAAATGTGAGTATACATAGGAATATGCTAATTTTTTGGGTATGAGAAGAAAGTTGCCTTTATTATGTGAAAAAGACTTCAAATGAAAGTATGTATAAATGTGCAACTATGAATATGCAAAGGAATATATCAGTGTGAGTATGAAAAATAATGCAAATGGAAATTTAAATGTCATCTTGCAAATGTGATTATAAATGGAAGCATGTAAATGTGAGTATTGAAAAGGATTATGAAAAAGACTACAAATTTAAGAATAAGCAGGATAGTTCAAGTGTGAGTATGCAGAGTAGCATGCCAGTGTTAGATTGAAGAAGGATGCAAGTGTAAGGATGCAAGTTTAAGTATGCAAAGGCAAGTGCAAATGTATGAATTGGAGTATGCACATGTAAGTATAAATAGGAATGTCTGAATGTGAGTATGAAAAAGAATGCCAATGTAGGTATGAGTACTAACACATGTACAGATGTAAGTATGAAAAAGGAATGTGTGAGTATATGTATCATAAGTGGGAGTACAAACAGATCAGTGAAAGTTGTAAAGAGAACATAGATGTGAATGTGTGAATACAGAAAGAACAGATCAGTGAATATTTAAAATAAATGGTTAATGTGAGTTAAAGAGAGAAGTTAAATGCCATCTAAATGAAAAGGTCAGTGTGACAGTTGAAAGGACATTAAATCCTAGACTTTAATAATCCGTTGGACATTGGTTCAAATCATGTTAACAAAGAAGTTTGCTTTTGGGAGGAGAGAACTAGAATGAGCAAAAGTTTTCTTTCTAATGAAAGCATGGTTAGCTTTGAGAGTGGATATATTGTTGTATTAATTTCTGTTAGCTTGCATTCATCATTGCTGTAATTGGAGGCCTCTTTGAATAAAAAAGTTGACTCAGTTTTTGATTCCTTGCCTGAGGCAAAAAAGAAATCAATGTGTGGGTGGGTGACTGTGTGTGTGCATGTGTATCTAAAGTATGTGCAGGTGCGTGTGTGTGACACTTGGCTTGTAAACACAATATCTCAAGATTGGAATAGTGGATGCTTTTCATACTTGATATCTGGATATATCATATTGAGAGGAAGAACTGTGTTGTTTTTGTTGGAGTTCAGAGGTGATGTCAGGTCACCATAGGTTAAAAACCAAAAATTTGTAAACATGATATCTCAAAGTAGGAAGCATGCATACTTTTCATACTTGGTATGTGGATGCATTATAGTCAGAATATGAACCCTGTTGTTTTTGGTTGAGTTCAAAAGTCATGTGAGGTCACAAGGGGACAAAAACTGAATCCTTTGTTAACAAGATCTGAAGTTAGGAATGGTAGATTTACTTTTCATACTTGGTATATCAATTTATCATATTAAGAGAAAGAATACTATAGTTTTTGGTGGAGGTTGAAGGTCATGTGAGGTCACCAGAGATCAAAAACCAAATCCTTGTAGACACAATATCTCAAGGCAGGAAGCTTGTATACTTTTCATACTTGGTTTGTGGATGCATTACAGTCAGAAGATGAACCCTATCGTTTCTTATTGAGGTCAAAGGTTATATGAGGTCACTGGAAAATAGTAAAAACCTTGGAAATTGCTCGTAAATGCAATAACTCTAGATGCAAAATGTGGATACCTTTCATTTCCTTTCGGCAAGGAATCACTAAGCCTTTTGACGTTCTGGTTTTTTTCTTCTTTTCCACAGGGAAGACACCTACAGAGCCATTCCTTTTGTATGGACAAGGCATCCCAGGATCAGTTCATGGCATTCCATTGACAAAAGAGGATAACCTGAACAAAGAATGTATGAAACCGGTCACCGGCCTGAACAGCCCTAGAGCTGTAGATTTTTATGCAGCTGAAGAATATGTTTACTTTGCTGATTCAGCCCAGTACTTGATTGGCCGAAAGAAACTTAACGAAACTGATGCTGAGGTTATTTACACAAGTAGTAAGTCCTTCACAGCTCTGTATTGAAGAGTTTTCTATAGACAAGCAGGAGCAATTTTTCCCATGGGTTTCTACTTTCCCATCCGAGAAATTTTCTCAAAAAGTACGGTTTTCAATTGTCTGATTTTCAAATTTTTCAAGTTCAAAGCTTTGCCAAAGGTAGCACCATTTGTATGTGAACTACTGTACATAGAGAAAAATTTTGTAAAGGCAGGTGTCCCCTTCCCTTTTATCCTGACCCAGGAGGGTCTTACCCCCTCCCATATAGCAATACCCAGGAGGGTCTTCCCCCTCCCCTATAGCAATAAAAAAAACAAAAGAAAAGCAATGAAAAAAAGAAAAAGAATAAAGAAAAAAACTTGTATTGCAAATATGAAGGAATCTATTAGTTTGGAGATTTTAAGTAAGTTGATTGTAATGGAAGAATCCCACAGGTATGAGTGATTAGAGTGGGTAATGTAAACCTTACTCTCCCTCATCTCACAACTACATGGTAGATAATGTGACAGTCTCTGTGAGATTTTATTGAACATTTTGGCCTTGAAATTTGGATGAGTGAAAAAAGGCTGCAGACTAACCAAAAGTTTGGTTTACTTAGTCTGAAGGCGAGTGAAAACAGAAGCTCAGGAAACTTCCTGTAGATGTCAGACAACATTTCACTTCGTGATTTGTAATGGACACAGTCCTCTGGGCTTGATTTACCCAATGGCAACACTCTTTTCTTCAAGTGAATTTTAACATTTTGACTCTGAAGACTCATCTCTCCCAACATTAAAAAGTTTGCTGTGTGAAGCAAGTTATATCCTCATCTGAGCCCACCACATTTTTTATGTGAGAGAATATTTAAAGTGGGGGGGGGGGGAGGGTGATGCAAAGGGGGACATAGACAAGGATATTGTTGGTGCTAATAAACTGTTTTGGAAATTGATTTGTGGAAAGGGGGCATGCCCCTGTCCCCCCTTTTGCCCTGCCTGTCTGTGTGCCTCAAAGGAAGTTAATGTATTTTTGTACAGAAAATTTTCACTCTTTTAAAACCATGGTTTATGTGTATAGAATGATAGGCAGTTCAGTACAAGGTGGCTTGGTATATCTTTTTCTTCAAGAAATAGGTTCTCATGGAAAGAAATTCACTGTTTTGTATCTCTTGAGTAATTTCTTCCCCAAACTTTCAAATTTTCAAGTGATACATCATTCATAAATATCTTCATTGTAATAGTTTTGGAAAGTGAAGCTGACACTAGAGTTTGTGGCAAGACTAAATGATTTAATGATGACAAAAGTGACTTTCTGTCTGTGTGGATGCAGTGTAACATGTAACGCAACATTTACCTGCTCCTTTTTCCAAATATAGTCAAGTACTGAGTTTATTCTGCTTTGGGTTCTTTATTTTTATAGTAGCAGTATAAGATGGTTTTTCTTTTTTTTAGTGGAGGGGAGTGTTACACTCTTCTTTCAAAAGTTTCCAATTCCTTCTGTTATGTCTATTTTATGTCTGTTTTAGTTAGTGAAGTTCTTCTTTACTTTCAGGTAAATCTCAGCATTACGGGAATCTCGCTTTTATTTACCTTTTGCTAGTATTTGTGTCGTAAATGTATTGTTCAGGATTCAGTGATTTTCAAAGAGTTTAAGTATAGATGTAACTGTCATTACCAATCTTCCCCCCTCCTGTGACCAAGTTTCTCCCCTGCCCACTCTAGGGCCCTCTCTTCACATCATTTGCTCTTCATTCCTTACTTCTTCAGTCTTCCACTCTTAAGTGACCCTTTTAACACCAACTATTACCAGTTGTCTTCATATTTGGCATACTTCTCACCCCTATTTTCTTTTCTTCTTTATTTTTTACCTCCAGTGATAGCAAAGTGCGAAGGTATTTCTGTTGATTGGATCGGTAAGAATCTATATTGGACTGACGATGGTTTGAAGGTGATAGTGGTGGGCAGTTTATATAAAAGCCAAGGTGAAGGCATGAGAAAGATTCTGATAAAGGACAACCTTACTCACCCAAGAGATATAGAAGTTGACCCAATCCATGGGTAAGAGGTCAAAGGTTATGAAGATGGTGACAGTGTAATTCTGATTGCATAATTATTGTTCTGCAAGTCAGATAATGCTTGTACTGGTCATCTTATAACTTGCATATGTATTTGCAAAGATGTAGACATAATGAAACCCGAGTGCTTCCCTTCTCCCTCTCCCCCTTGAAAAAAGTAAAAGTGATGAAAAGTTATCTATTGCAACATTTTAGTCAGTAATACTAGTATTTTTCAAAGAGAGGACTTTTACTCCCCCCCTAAAAACCCCTCAGGGCATATCAAAATGACATAATTTGTCTTTAAAATGAATGTTGAATGAGTAAAGGATCATACTACAAATGTATCTAGAGTCCTTTTTAAAAAGTAGCATACTTAACATATATAAATTAATGATATAAATGTAATATAAAAATTACCCTGCAAAGTTTTTACTGTGCGATGGGTTTTGATGGGAATTTTGACAGTTTTTCTGGTTTTTTGCATGCTTGTGTACTTGTAAAAGTCAACTATGTTATTAAATGTGTCAGATTTTAATTTTTAGACCTTTGCTTTTTCATGTAACACACACGTAAAATGTGTTCATGTTACAAGGTACTTCCATACTCACCAGTAGCTTTGTGTTAAAGTGAAATTCTGTTTCTTAGCTTCCAAATTCACAGAATTCAGAATGTTCTGATTTCTTCTAACACTAATATGAACAATGGCAATACTAAACAGTTAATAGGAAGGTTGATCAGCAACTACAGGGAAAGAGAGAATGGTGCCATCATTTTGGTATATAAGTAATTTTAATATTTAGTATTTAATGCACAGGAATCAGTTCTTTCATGATCCCTCTCACCTCCTAAATCATATAGCCAGGATTCCCAGCCAACCTGGAAGTCTTGGAAAACTTTCAAAAAGAGTTCCCTTTGCTTAGTAGCTTCTGGCAACAAATACACAATGCAGTATTGCAGTAAAAATGGAAGATACTTTACTGTAAGTCTACCACTATTCTGGAGTGAAAGTACACTTGAAGGGGAATGAATAGCCTGAATAGCCGTAAGTGAATAGGATTAGAAGGTGCTGTTCACTTCAGTTTAAGGAATAGCTCTTATATGTGTGGCTCAACTGGTGCTGTGGCTGAGTGGATAAAGGTAGTGGCATTTGATGCGATGAAGCTTAGCAACTGGGAGTTTTGGGGTTCAATCCCTGGCAGGGTCAAAGTAAGGTGGATTTTTCATCCAAGAGCAATCTATGGTTTTCCCATCTGAACTGGCCTTCAAAAGATACCAAATTTGATTAAAATTGGTGAGTTGGTTAGCCACCCGATGTGTAGTTGTAATTTTAACCATATATAGGTTCGTCCCCCATATGTGGTTGCGTAGCGTTGTAAAATAATTGCCCTTCAAGGCCTGAATGATTATTTGCTGTAAAAATTACAGCTGGTACCATCATCAACCATTTTGACATCATTACATATTCATTTCATAGAAACCTTTTACAACCATCACAGTAAGATATCACACAGTATTAATATGGGGCGTCATGTGATACTCAAAGAAAATGTGGACGTATTCTAAGATGGGTTTGATGATTTCTTCTGAAAGATGACTTGATGAAGTGTCAACAAATACCACATTGAATGGCTTGAAGTAGTGAAATTTTATTCAGATGTCATTGTGACAACTCTGAAGATTGCATAAAGTTACGCACAAAATTTGCAGCTTTTTCACTTTGTGAATATCATCTGACCAAGATCTGATGCATAAGTGGGACTTAGGCAACTTTCTGTGCTAACGTAGTCTTTGTGAATATGGCCCCAGGTTACGTGGTATTAGATTCCCCATAGCAGGAATCTCAAAGAATTGTGTTTAATATGGTTTTTGCAAATAAGGCATACTGTTCACTTCCATAACTTGGAGGGAAGGAAGATTAAAATAACAAAAAGTACATAATTACAACAGTGTTAGTAAAAAAATGCATTGATCTAGCTCTTATCTTTCCATTGCCTATCTGAACTGAGATATTTCAACAAAAACATTGACATATTCTAAATTAATATGAACTGTAGACTGTGCAATAATTTGTGATGTGACACGTATACTACTCAGATCATGTCACTTTCCTTTGTTTTCTCATTTTGTTATGTTGTTAATGTTATATTTGTTCTTTCACAGGTACATGTATTGGACTGATTGGGCTGAGAGTAAATACAGTGTAAGCTTAGGCAAGATAATGAAGGCTACCATGGATGGGGCAAATGTCGAAGTATTGATAGATGAGGATCTTCTGTGGCCAAATGGATTGTCATTGGACACTGAAAACCAATATTTGTATTGGTGTGATGCATATTATGACAAAATAGAAAAAATTAATTTGGAAACTGGTGAAAGAAAGGTATGTGATCTGAAGGTATTGTATGGAGGCTGTTAGGTGTGCAGTTACATGGTACAGCTGGTGTCAAACAAACCATTACTCGCTCACTGAATGAAAACAAACATATTGCTTTAGGTCAGTGTGCAATTACTTTTTGGTTTCATTCCAGTTTTAAACAGTGTGATATGACATTCAACAATATCAGTCACAAATATGAACAGGAAATAAGCAGGTTTCATAAAATTACTTTGCCCCCATAGAACCTGGTGCATTGATGTCATGCAAAGTCATTTTAGAGGGCAAAACAATGAACACACTGTACGCACCATGTAGATTTCGCATGCACTGGTAGTGGACATGCGCATGGGTGCACAATCAGCTTTCTGCATTTATGTTGGTGTAAATTGTAATGGCACACTCTACATCAGCCCGAGGGTGCATTTCCTGTTATGTGACATTATATGCATATGGTCTAGTACTAGTTAAATGTTTGGCATTACTTTTTAATGATGGTCTGTTATCGTGACTTTTGATTTTTTTAGGGCAGATTGTTTGCGCAAAGGGTATGTAAAGTTCCTAAGAATTACAATTCACAGGATTCTTTCATAGTGTGTATGCAGAATAAAATAAGGCATGATGAGGGTTTTTTTTATGTTTTCATAATTTGTTTCTTACTTCAGGTAATACTCTCTGAAGAATCACCTGGACTTTTTCTCAAACATCCGTTTGGCATAGCCACTCACAACAATGCCATATTTTGGTCTGAATATAGGTTACGATACATTCACAAGTATGAAGACAACACAACCTCTATCCTCAAACAAGGTGGACTCATGTTTGAAATAAAGGTCTATGATCCAAGTAAACAGTATGGTATGTAGTAGAATATTGTTGGTTTAAAGCATCTTTTTCTTGGAAATGTGACAAAATATAAACTGTAAATATTTGTGTATTCCAGAAAAGATGCAGTGTACATCACAGAATTGCTGAAGGGTGGAATTCTATCATCAGTGACATTAAGGCTGACTCCATGTACCATTTCAATTTTATGATGATAGAATCTAAACCACCATGTAGTCTGAATTGTGAGTTTATTATGAAACAGTCATTCAACTGAAAGTGGTATAAGAATGGAAAATGCAAATGTATTGAACTTTCATGTAAGCTGGATGCATAAAAACATGTCACTATAAATTGTATAAATGTAAGTCGTATCACACAGAGACTTCGAGGTAAACTAAGCAAATTTTTTGAAAGAACTACATCGTGAACTGATAGTCAATAGAACTCATCACTATATAAAAATACCAAAATAGTGGCATAAAATGCCAAATTGTCTAATTTTTGTGTAGCATCAAGCCAGTATTTTTAAGCAAATTCAAACTTGCTATTGCTCATTGTCTGAAGTGTGTATAAAAGTGTCTTAAAATGCTTCAACCTGTCAAGTTCATACTTAACCTAACCAGTATGTAAAAAGTTGCCTTTTTAGGTGGTGACAAAAGTCAGATTAGTGTGTTGAAAGTTTTAGTAATAATTTCAGATGGGAAGAGGGTGGAAGAGGTATGCCTGTTACTCTTTTGGACAATATGTGTCACTCCTTTGTATCTTATATAACCTAATTAATGGACAGCACAGAGGTGGGACCCAGTGGAAGGCGACATGCCTTCCTTTAAGGTTTTGGTAGATGTGGAAGACCTCATTTTATTGGTGGAATTTGTACTTCATGATCACCTGTCTATCGAAAAGTGGTGCATTACCTCTACGGAGTGTTTGCTGGACATGGTATGTGTACTTGCTTACACGAGTGCTATGTAATGTGTACTCATCTCTCACCCTTCCGCATTCACTTTTTTGACTTTTATATGAAGTACAGTATCCACGTATAACATTTTTAAAACATGAGGTTAACACACACACCAAAAAAAGTTTAAACAAAAACTTAAGGTTTTTATGAAAAAAAGGAAACTTTCTCATCTTACCACTGAAGGTACCAATGCTTGTTCTGAATCCAATGGGGGATGTCAAGAGTTTTGTTTAGCAGTACCAGAGGGAAGAGTCTGTGCTTGTAAAGATGGAAACAAGATTTACAATGAAACACAGTGTGTCCGTAAGTTACATTCTACTCATTGTCAGCCTTTCAGATGTATCTTCTTTACAATGAAACACAGTGTGTCTGTAAGTTACATGCATTCTGGTCATTATCAGCCTCACAGATGTATCTTCTTTACAATGAAACACAGTGTGTCTGTAAGTTATATGCATTCTGGTCATTATCAGCCTCACAGATGTATCTTCTTTACAATGAAACACAGTGTGTCTGTAAGTTATATGCATTGTGGTCATTATCAGCCTCACAGATGTATCTTGTTTACAATGAAACACAGTGTGTCCGTAAGTTACATTCTACTCATTTTCAGCCTTTCAGATATATCTTCTTTACAATGAAACACGGTGTGCCTGTAAGTTATATGCATTCTGATCATTATCAGCTCACAGATGTATCTTCTTTACAATGAAACACAGTGTGTCTGTAAGTTACATGCATTCTGGTCATTATTAGCCTCACAGATGTATCTTCTTTACAATGAAACACAGTGTGTCTGTAAGGTATATGCATTCTAAACATTATCAGCTCACAGATGTATCTTCTTTACAATGAAACACAGTGCGTCTGTAAGTTATATGCATTCTGGTCATTATCAGCCTCGCAGATGTATCTCTAGGCCTGTCATTACTCCAAAGAAGACTACAGAACTTTACAATTCTACCGACCATTTTTAAGTCTCATACAAGATTGATCTGTGGTGGCAGAATTGTCTCTGCTGCACTGTATGAAAGCTTGTACTTGTATTGCCATGTCTCTTTGGGAGGTGGTTGTTTCTGAAGATCAGTGAAAACTATTAATTCTTGCATTTGTAAGTTTGGTTTTGTGTCACCTAGATTTTGTCTTTGCTGGTGTAGTCTTGTCCCTTTTCATGGTTGTACATTTTAACTATTTCTAACTCTTTGTTCATAAAGCACTTCTTCTTGCATCTGTAAAGCTTTGGTGAAGATTTGCTTTTTCTTTTGTCTTACAGGTGATGAAAACTACACTAAATTCACAAGATGTAAAGGTAATGATCGTTTCTCGTGCAAGAATGGTCGCTGCATCAGTAGACAGTGGCGTTGTGATGAAGAAAATGACTGCGGAGATGACTCTGATGAAGAAGAGTGCGGTAAGTGGAAGCTCTTGTATGTGGCACAGTCATGACTTCTGCTAATGCATAAAATATGAAGTTCTTAAAATTTCAGTCAAAATTAACCAAAAATGATAAAAGAAGCAAAGAAGGTATCCAAAACTTTAACTGGAGATGATTGAGGTGAAATTGTTACCAGAGTGCAAAGAAATTAATTGCCAATAGTTTTCAAACTATCACATGTCATGTCATATCTTAAGAAGCAAAGTGTAATGTTTTCATTATATTTTGAGTTGAAGAATATTATTTGTGGTTCAGGTCAAAGGTCACCAGAGCTCATCAAAAGTAAATCTTAGATTCTAATTTTTTAAATAGAGTGGTATTGTGAGAAGCAAAACAGTGGTTTATCTGACACACTAAGGATGCTGATGTTCAGTACGAGGGTGATGGTGGCACAATAGGTTAGGAAAATTTGTATGCTTTCATATGGGAGCATTTGAACGTTTTGAGATATGCATATGCATGTTATATATCTCTGATTGGCTAAAACCCTAACCCTAACCCTAATTCTAACCCTGATTGGTCCTAACACTCTGTGCCAACATCGTAGTGGTACTGCATTGAAAAGGATTAATTGTGTTGGATGGGAGTCGAAGGTTATTTGAGGTCAGTAAAGGGCAACATGTAAAAGAAATTATATGCATATTCATGAAATGTAAAATATAGATGCATTTTCCACATGGCAATTGGATGACCTGTATTAAAAAGAATTAGCTTATCATTTTTGATGAAGTCAAAAGGTCATCTGGGTTCAGTAGAGCTCATAGTGTGAAAGTTTTTTAAACATGGTAACTCAAGAAGTGAATCAACAGTTTACCCTATGCTTTTTAGTTGGATACATCATATTGGTTTAGTATGAAGATCAAGGTTATCTTACAGTAGAAATTAAATTGTGAAATGCTTGTGAATACATTATTTAGAAAAAAAAGCAACAACACTAGGTTTTATACCTAGCATACTGGTGCACCATACTAGGTGCAGAGAGCTGATTTGTATGGAAGGCCATTTGAGGTCAGTAGAGGTGAAAATGAAGACAGTAAATGAAACAAAAATGTATATACTCAGTTGTTAGTTGCAAACATTGTGGTAAAACCTGCAAAGTGGTTGACAGTAGTGGCAGAGATTCCTGAATGCATTTTTGTCTCTGTTTAGTTCCAAATAGTATCAAGAATTTACCTGATTTCTTAGTGGTCTACCTTTAACAGCAAATTTTCATGTCCCAGACAGCAATATTGTCCCGATTAAGAAGGGCATGTAACAAAAAGTAATGGTAGATTGTCTCTCCCTACCTCCAGTTTTGCTGTTACAACAAAAATTTTTTTTTTTATTTTTGATTCCTTGACGTAGTCAGAGGAATCTATGCGATAGTGATGCTGTGTGTGTGTGTGTGTGTATGTGACGCTTTGCTTGTAAACACTCTATCTCAAGAAGGGTAACCTGTAGGGATCTCATACTTGGCATGTTGATACCCCTTATTGAGTAGATGATCCCTATTGTTTTTGGTGAAGGCCAAAAGTCATTTGGGGTCACCAGAGGTCATATGGTAAACACCTTGGAAATTGCTTGTAAACACTATATCTCAAGATGTGTAACATCAAGGAATCTCATACTTGGCATGTGCATGGCCCATATTAGGAAGATGATCCCCAACGTTTTTGGTGGAGGTCAAAGGTCATTTGGGGTCACCAGAGCTGAAAAGGGTCAAAATCATCCAAGCACAATATCTTTGAATGTAGAACTTGGTTTAACTTGAAACTTGCTGTGTAACTTGCTTTTATGCATTACATACATGTCCTAAAATTTCATGGAGATTGAAAATCAGTTGAGGTAAAAATTGGCATTTTTTTCAAAGTTTTTATTCTATGGTAGCTCTGATGGACCTCTGGTATCAATGATGTCGTAACGATCTACATATACTTACTATACGCTATGTAAAACTTAATCGTATCCCATGGGCATCCGTATCCAGAAGATCATGATATGCTGTGAGCTGATGGTATTCGGCTCTCCCATTGGATAGTTGTCATGACGTATGATGCTCTCATGATGACAGGCATAACTATCCAGTGGGAGGACCGGATTTTGAAGGGAGGGAAATTCCCTCAATGCATGTGACGTCACCATCGCAACGACTAAACGTGATGTCTGGAAACCAATTTTTCGCGGAGAAACGTTCCTGTTTTTTGTGGTCCAAATGAGTCGTCATACGACTCAAATGATTGGACCGCATGATTGGACCGTTCATGTGTATCGAAAACAGGTAAATAAGGTGAATAAAATAGTGATTCAGTTAGGCAAAGTTGGTACCGAAAGGCCTCGAAGTGCGCTTACCTTTCCACTATTATATAGCCTATATAGGGTATTTACTGTATAACGCTAGGACTGCCTGTGCTTGCATGTAGGCTAATGTCTGATTAGGCCTAGGGTCTAGTAGAGATCAATTAGACCTACCTACGAGTGTAGCCCTAGTCTGGAAAGTTCGTATCTGCTACACAGAATTTTTTCGCCAGTCACCTCTTTTCTCAATTTTTACACCACGCCAAATTGTTGTAGGCCTATTGTGTTTTAAGTACAGTGTGTAGGCCTATGTTAAAGACAAGAAAATCACGCCATCCAATTGGTGTAGGCCTATAGGCCTAAGGTCTTTACTGCACGTCGAAGATCTTTGACGTAACATACATGTTTTCCAGACGGGGTGTAGCCTAGGCCCATACTGGAAAGATCAACAGTTTTCATGCAGATCTGTGGCAAATGAAATTGTATGCCATACTGGCTTTGGTGCACAATGGCGATGTCATTGTGGCATAACAAACACTAATGTTAGCCTAGCCTGCATCCAAAGCTAAATACACAGTATGCCTAGGCCTAGGCCTATGTCTGCAGTAACAAACAGTAATGCACTGTAGTGTCAGGATTATTCTTTCTGAAACAAGTTAAAACGAACATCACAAGCATGGGTGGAAAAAGCTGGGAGGCTCCTTCCCAGGAAATTTTTGCATTTGGAGGGAAATTTTAGCAACTGAAGGGAAATTTTCCTTTTTATACATCAAAATATGGAAAGAACTGAGGAAAATTTTACTCCCTTGCCGGGAAGTAAACATTTTTCCAGCCCTGATCACAAGGGTACTCATTAGCGACGTAGGATAACATTAAAATTAACATTTTCGAGGTGAAATTTGTGATTGGAATGGCAAAAATGATTATCAAACGAACGTTTCATATAAATATTTTAATATAAAAACTCAAGGCAGTTATCCAGTGGATATGGTATTTATATTTCAGTAATATTTCATTCAATTGTATTTTTAAAAAAATATTTTCGCAGTACCGTCGGGTATGGTTCTCAGCGATACCATATGATGTGTGGTAACGTATAGGTACTGGTACATACTGGTACTTACAAAAATACCGGTATACCGTGAAATATAAGTCCTGTTGCATGACATAATTGGTGGCGTACAGCATACAAACTTTTCAGCATGGGTATAGGGGTAGGCCTACTATGTGAATGTGAGAAAGATCGAGACCAGACAAAGCTTTTGATTCCCTGACGTAGTTAGAGGAATCTATGTGACGATGATGCCATGTGTGCTGTATGAATGTTTGTGTATGTCACACTTAGAGCTATCTCAAGAAGGGTAACCTCAAAACATGAGGTTAGGGAGAGAACGTCATCGGCAAATGCTAAAATATGTTCAAATAGTGCTCACCCGTATCATATCCTAGCAATTAGCGCTTCTTGGAAGATTGCTTTTTAAATTTCATTGTCAAGGAATCACTAAGCCTTTTGGCTTTCTGGTTTTATTTTTAGTTTGCATTGTGAAGGCAAAACACTCCAAAATGTTCAGCCAAACTTCGATATTGTTTAGAACCTCACTATCTGAATGGCAAATGTTTCACCATTTCCCAGTTGTTACCATGGACATGCATACATCCATACTGTACAGACATGTAGTGTTGTACCGATACTACAAGTAGCTGATAGTACCAATGCCATTATTACAGTTTTTAATGTCGACTGATACTGATTCAGTACTGATGTTTGAGAAATTGGTGCACAGTACATTAAATCATTTGTTGTTAGGCATTACCACGTACTATTGTGTCACTTTAGTGAGATAAAATATTGGTATTTATAGTCAAATATGCTTAAATGTGACTTTTTTTAAGAAGTGTAGGACAACAAATATTGGTTGGGTAATATTTCAGGGAAATTTTTCCAATAGCAGTACAGGACGAAAATGGCAAATATTGGCTGTAATTGGTCCAATACTACAAACATGTTAATCTGTGTTTGGCTAAATAAGGTGTAATGTGTCTGTATACCTTAGTATGTTCATCTCAAGTGAATGAACAGCTATTTTTAATACAAAAATAAACAAAAAAATGAAAAAGTGACTTTCTCATTCTTTTTTCTAAAATGTAGGACAATCTTTCCTGAAATTTGGGGCAATGCATTTCTTGTTTTTTTTTGCGTCTTTTTGTAATCTGAGCACAAAGTCTGTCTTCTAAACAATGTAGATTTTCCTTTTATCTCACCTTTTACTAATATGCACATGTCTCTAACCAATCAGTTTGGGTCATATTTGATGGCACAGTTTGAGTTTTCCACTTCTTTATGTCAACCGTTGTGCCATCACCAAAAAGTTATTTAGATTTCCCCAAACCTGCAATATATTTGAGGTGATGAGCATGTAACTTTAGACGAATTTGTCTGCTTACTGCCAACAGATTCCGGTTACCAGGACTGCCCAAAAGATAAATTTAGATGTGACAATACCCACTGTATCAATGAAGATTGGAAGTGTGATGGAGACGATGACTGCGGCGACAACTCTGATGAAAATGACTGTGGAGGTAGTTACTGCCTTCTTACATATTTCCACCGGAAGGAGGGGGGTTCACGAGTATTCATGTGTTCTCAGTGGTACATGCTTCTCTTGAGCAATGCGTCTAGCTCTTTTGTTATTTAATGGTCTGTACAAAATAAGGTGCTTAGTACTGTTATGACTTTGGCAAGTCCAACAACCTTGAATGTTAGCATCTGCAGCCTTGAGAGTCACAATTCTACATGCATTACTGACTTATGATGACATCATAACCAATGCTTTCTTGGAACCTCTCTTTTCTGTCAAAGAAAATACCATTTTAGCCATAGAAGAGATTAATCAAGATTAAATGTTTCCTGAATGCGTCATACATAAAATGTAATATTTGCTATGTAACTTAGTTTCATGTGCCAAAAGGTTATTCATTGGCAGACTGCCATGTCATCTTTGCAAGATTTCTAACAATGAATTCAGACAAAACAAAAAAAAGAAACAACAAAAAATAGGATATCAATTGATGACTGTAGACGGTACTGTGCAGTAGTTAATACAATTGTAGTATTTAAGTGTCAATGTGACAGGTATTTCCCATTACCTACTCTAACCCTATCTGCCAAAGGCAACTCGGGGAAGTAGGATCAGGCCACCTTATTGATTTGTTTGCTTAGTGGTTTCCTTCTCACAACTGCTGGAGAGACTCTCCCATTCAGGCTCAGCACAGCTATTCAGTGTGTCATGCATGAGTGACCTTCAACAATACAAGTTCTCAGGTGTCAAGATTAGGTTTATGTCTGTCAGGAAGTTGAGCTGCACAGTTTATTTACTAAGAGGATTAGTTGTGGTTGGAGTTTTACTCAATCCTGGCTAATGGACATTTACTCTAATGAACTAGGAGTGACTGAGATAGTTTGAGTACTCCAGCTTAATATGTATGCATGATGATCATACTTTAATTGTACACCTTAAGTATTGATATGCTGGTGTGCATGAAGCTGATCTAGGTCAGATTCAAAGGTTGTTCCCAGTTCCCAGACTACAGCAGAAGACTGTTTACTTTAGTCAAGTCAGTCTTCCTGCCTTTTAGTGACAAATTCCATCCTTTGCCATAAGTATTACAAAAACACGCTGGAGATGGCATTCTAAAGATATGCTATAGAGGGATTTCAGTCACGTGACTTTAACCAACTAGACGCAATTTTGAAGGGCAAGATCGCGCGTCTTTTTTGTTTTGACGAGCACGCGTCCATTGTGTCACAGTAGTATCTATGGTTATGCCGTGCGCGTGAGCTGTAAATTCGCTTACTGCATGTGTGTTTTGCCCTTCAATGCCTGGGAATCCATTGCGCGTGATGTCACATGAAATCCCTCTATAGCATTCCCTATAACACTACTTTAATGGTACAGAATGAGATCAAGATGCAAAATTTTGTGATGGCTTCATGAGGCACACCATCTGCAGTTTGCACGCTTGTGATGTATGGAAATTTACGCCGATGCCATGATGTAGCATGTTCATCTGTTTGTTGGGTGTTTTGATCTTAAGTGATCATTTTACTACAATGTTTTTCAGGATTCTGATGTTAAATACTGTTTATACAACAGCTATGCTTAAACTATGACTGGCAGCAAAGTGTTGTCAAAACCATGTAATGTCATGTGACAATCCCTTGTATGAATTCTCTCCACCTTCCACAGACTGCAGATTCTGCTTGTGGATATATCGCCAAAAATTATGGAAGCATTTGATAAAGTAATGCCCATAGCCCTAGCACATCCTTTTTGTCATCTCCCATCTTGCTGCCTGTCCTTTTGTCATCTTTTCCACCTTTTTTCCTCTCACAGATCAACCTTGTGCCGGTTATCGATGTCCTGAAGGAAGGTGTCTTTCACAAGCTTGGGTGTGTGATGGGGATGATGACTGCGGGGACGGAAGTGATGAATCTGACTGTTGTAAGTCTTTATACAGCTTGGTTCAGAACTTTTTTGATGGAGTATTTGACAAGTGGTCCCATAAATGTTTACATCTATGCTTTCCTAGTTGAAATCTTTCTTACACATTGATGAAGCAAAGTGTTTTATAATTTCACTTGTTTTCTAGTAGAGCGAAAGTCAGAATTTGGGTTATTATGATATATTCCTTTACTTGCAGTTCAACTAAGACTTGGTGTATTGCAGGTTGAATTAGCCTCTTAAGTACATTCTAGTAGCATTCAATATACAGTTTCTTTCCCTTTATTATGGCTTGCCATTTGAATGAGTAACCTTTTCATGCTCAGTCAAGAAGCCCCTCCACCCCCTACCCCTTCCAACCTTCTTCATGCTTCTTGAGAGATCTCTGCTACAAAGTCACAGCAATGTTGTATTTTAACATAAAAGATCGGAAACCCTGAGTGACAAATTTGATTGTTTTTACAGCTCCTACAGAGAGGCCAGAGTGTGATGAGGGATTGTTTCAGTGCTACTCAGGGAGCTGTATCAGCAACTTATGGCTATGTGATGGAGGTAACAATATGCTTTGTGATGTTAGATTTAAGCATCATATCAAAATGTAAGGCTGCAGCTGGCTGCAGCTGTTATAGCAGAGATGCAGGGACTACAGTTATGCATTCCTGCTACACACATTACAAAAGTAGGATTGAAGTAGTGCTATTCTTGTAATAACAAAACATGGCTGCAGGTTCTACAGTTTTGCTGAGGGGGCTGAAGGTTCTCCAGCTTTGCTGAGGGAGCTGAAGGTTCTACAGCTTTTCTGAGGGAGCTGAAGGTTCTACAGCTTTGCTGAGGGAGCTGAAGGTTCTGCAGCTTTGCTGAGGGAGCTGAAAGTTCTCCAGCTTTGCTGAGGGAGCTGAGGGTTCTCCAGCTTTGCTGAGGGAGCTGAAGGTTCTACAGCTTTGCTGAGGGAGCTGAAGGTTCTACAGCTTTACTGAGGGAGCTGAAGGTTCTACAGCTTTGCTGAGGGAGCTGAAGGTTCTACAGCTTTGCTGAGGGAGCTGAAGGTTCTACAGCTTTTCTGAGGGAGCTGAAGGTTCTACAGCTTTGCTGAGGGAGCTGAAGGTTCTACAGCTTTGCTGAGGGAGCTGAAGGTTCTACAGCTTTGCTGAGGGAGCTGAAGGTTCTACAGCTTTGCTGAGGGAGCTGAAGGTTCTCCAGCTTTGCTGAGGGAGCTGAAGGTTCTACAGCTTTGCTGAGGGAGCTGAAGGTTCTACAGCTTTGCTGAGGGAGCTGAAGATTCTACAACTTTGCTGAGGGGGCTGAAGGTTCTCCAACTTTGCTGAGGGGGCTGTAGGTTCTACAGCTTTTCTGAATGAGCTGGAGGTTCTACAACTTTGCTGAGGGAGCTGAAGGTTCTACAGCTTTGCTGAGGGGGCTGAAGGTTCTCCAACTTTGCTGAGGGGGCTGTAGGTGCTACAGCTTTTCTGAATGAGCTGGAGGTTCTACAGCTTTGCTGAGGGAGCTGAAGGTTCTACAACTTTGCTGAGGGGGCTGAAGGTTCTCCAACTTTGCTGAGGGGGCTGTAGGTTCTACAGCTTTTCTGAATGAGCTGGAGGTTCTACAACTTTGCTGAGGGAGCTGAAGGTTCTCCAACTTTGCTGAGGGGGCTGAAGGTTCTACAGCTTTGCTGAGGGAGCTGAAGGTTGTACAGCTTTGCTGAGGGAGATGAAGGTTCTACAGCTTTTCTGAATGAGCTGAAGGTTCTACAACTTTGCTGAGGGAGCTGAAGGTTCTCCAGCTTTGCTGAGGGAGCTGTAGGTTCTACAACTTTGCTGAGGGAGCTGAAGGTTCTGCAGCTTTGCTGCAGCATGGGGATCTTTACATGGTGTCATTGTATCAGTGCTGCTAGTTTCACTTTCCAGGCCCAGAAAAGAAAAAAAAAACATGTGAAAATGAGAGTCATGCAAGAGTCAGGTATTCCCTAAGTGTCTGTAACCTCTCTTTAATGCATAAGCAATGCACATCCGTATCTCAGATTTTTGCTGAGAACTAGATGATGGATATTTCATAAATGTGATCTTGAAAATGTGCTATGAGTTTGATTGTCCTCAAGGTGCAGGCACCCTGTAAGATCCAAGCACTCCCCTTTCACACTTCTAGTCAAGTTCATCACACTGTTTTGACAGTACCTGATTATTGAAGGTATGGAAGTAAAAATTTGCCTCAAACTGAGAAATAAGGCTTTAATGGAAATGAAAAAGACAGTAATAAGTGACGGACAGGGTGGCCAATATCTTCTTCTATCAGTGTGCTGTATTTTATGTCAAAATACCAACTGATAACAATCCATGAGTGTAGATTTGTGCAGTAAGTGCAAGGTAATGAAACTTTAGGCTGTTATGGGCACATTGTATGCTGCCACTCTGCCACTCTGCCATTAGCACGTAGTTCCAGTATAAATGTAGTTAATTTAGTAGGCTGTATACAAAGCAGTGCTTGTAAGTGTAGAAAGCTGCAGGATATAACCAACAAGTGTCATTCTAAATCAGCTTAAATACTGAGAGATATTATCAGACATAAATAAGTAAAACAAACTTTGTGGTACAGCAGTATTGACTGCGTAGCACAGGTCTGCGTTTTAAGTAAATTAAACAAGTAATGATGTTGGATCAGTATGATAAATATCAGCTGATAAGTGATGTTGAATACATAGGCCTGTCAACAAAGAAAACTGCCCTTTAAAGGTATTGGCCTTCAAGATGAAAGCATCTTTCTGCTTTTGATAGCACGCAGTCTCTCAGAATATACTTTCATTATCATTCTGATCCTTCATCTTAATTTAGGTTGGTGGTTGATTTTCTGTAGAAAACTGATGTCAGGCACTTATCATGGACATGTTTAATCACCTCAAGACATAAAATATCCTAAAATATCTCTGATTTCTCAGTCAGAACCTGTAATGACGCCCTTCATGATTGAAATCATGTGATAGCTTCAAGTATGATATGTGACACCTGCCACTAAATGAACAAATATATTTTCATACAATTTATTAACAGATGACTTAAATCAGTGCAGTGTAAGATTTGCAGTACAAGAATTGCATATGCCCCCAAAAAGAGAGAATGCCAGCCTGTCTCCAAAATATTCAGGCCTCTAACAAAGTAAAATTCAAATATTGTAGTTGTCTCAATGTTTACTGCTTGTGGTTGTATAATTGAGGGAAACAGTGCACATATCCTTCCACCCCAATCTTCAAAAGAGTTGCTGGTAAGTCCATGATAACTGCATAATGTTCTCATTAAATTTTATTTCTTTTGTGTAATTTGTCTTTCAGAGGATGACTGCGGGGATATGTCAGATGAATCAGAGTGCATAAATTGCACACAGCCAGACTATTTTAGATGTGAAGTGATCAAATCAGACTGTATTAGAAGTAGTCTTGTTTGCGATGGCAAGGATGATTGCATAGATGGAACAGATGACTCTCGTAACCTTGGCTGCAGTATGTATTAAATTGTGTTGCCTGTTTTATTTCTTTACAAACATCTTCAGTGAAAAAGAAACTTTTAGTTCAATTTAGATCAGATCATTCTTCAAGACATTTTAGGGAAGAGAATGTGGAACAGGTTAAATGTGGAGTATGTGTAGATAAAAGCATAGTGCTGATCCAAGGCTTGTACAATAAATGGAGATATTTACGTGTGGTCTTAAAGCACCATAGCCACTATTTTAGAGAAAAAATTCAGGGGCGGTATTCACTAACATTTGCGTAAGTTCTTGCGTAAGTCAAAATACTTACGAACTGCGTAAGTACTTTCTTAAGTGGTATTCACGAAAACAACTTACGCAGTTCGTAAAGATACGCAGCGTAACTACAATACATGTGCATGAGCCAATCGTGTGTGCGGTTAAATCTTGCTTTGTTACATTTTGAACCAATCACATTGACTGTTATTGTTAGAACGACGCACACGGTTCTGTGGCTAGACGCGCGGTCCTACAATCTACACAACTGTACACAATGCGTGCTTTTGTATGTGTTACTATGGATATTTTGTACTTACGACAACTCTGAAATTTGCGTAAAGTTACGCAAAATATTTACGCACTTTTCTCTTCGTGAATACCGACTAAGCAAGATACGCTTCGTAAGTCTGACTTACGCAAGTTTTTGTGCGTAAGTATTCTTTGTGAATCCGGCCCCTGTCTTCTTGGATAATTATTGTCATCTGTCAGGACATACTGTAACTTTAATACATTTCAAGTAGCTTATATTGAAAGATGACTTGCAGAGATTTTTAATTTCAGTAATCAATCAACACACATTCAACATGATACGTTTTTGAATTGCACAGAATCTTTGGTAAGTTTTGAGTTGCTAGATTATGGAATCATAGCTATATAATTGGTAGTAGTAAGAAGTAACCTGGATAAAGGCTTGTCTGTGTAAGCTCTGTAGATTTTTTTATTGCTAAGGATCACAAATGGGGAGTTTAAACTCCTGTATCATGCCAACACAAAAGTGAGATTCCTTTATCTTTAATATGCATTGTCTTCCCAGCTGTGCCAAACTATGTAGAAGGAATTTGTGGGAAAACTGATGGGGTAATTATATGAGGCTTAAAACCATCTTCAACATTATGTGGTAATAATGGATAAAATTCTTATGCACAAAAAACTGCAATTTCTTACAATGAATATACGCAAACTCAGCTACCCATTTTTGGTGTGTGACCCATGGTTTGGGAAATGCTGGACTACAATGCCAATGGTGGTATATTGAGGCCTTTTGTAACAAGTTGTAGGCTGTTTTATGAAGCAGCATTAACATCATGCAGTATAATTCTGGTTAATAATTGTGGATAAAATCTGCTTCTGCTGGCTAGAGACTGAAATTTATAGTTCCTTTTGTTTCTTAGTAAGTAGAGATGCTGTGGCCCTCCTGACATAGTGCTGTAATGATGAAGGCAGTCCATAACCATGGCATGAACACCATTTTTGTAAATTGGCATTTATTCTTTTCAACAACAGGCACTGTATGCGATGATAATTTCTTTAGTTGCTTGGATGGTAACTGCTTACCTAACACAGTTAAATGTAATGGAGAGTTTGACTGTGCCAATGGCTTAGATGAGTTCAATTGTCCTGGTAAGTGGAATTTTTTATTTACGTTAAAATTACATGCCTGGCTTCAGAGACACATAACTGTTAACTTAATCTTCCTTGTTTGAAGGCTTTGTAATTGCATCAGACTTGAAAAAAAAGTTGCAGATGTTGATGGGGAGACAGAGTAAGTGAATTATTGAGTCCTTGTTCAATCAAGTGGTTAGAGCATCCGACTTGCAGCCGGAAGGTCTGGGGTTCGACTCCTGGCCAGGCCATACCAAAGACTTTAAAAATGGAAATTATTGCCATTGTGCTTGGTGCTGAGAATAAGTAATGGAGTAAGGAAAACAAGCCAGTTGGCCACGAGTGGAAAAAGGCCGTGGCTGGCCTGACTTAAACCAATTGGTTAGAAACTGAGCCGTAAAACTTCTTCTAACTCTAACGCTAACCCTTGTTCAAATCTATAGAAATCAAACACCTGATTTTGTTTATGGGGCGTAATACAAGATCAACTTAGTACAGTGTAAGTACAGTGCAAGTAGACTTTCCACGAGTGCATGCTATGGTGTTGTTTATTATGAGAATGAGTACCAGTGTAGTGTGTTTTTACACCAAGGTAATTTTAAGATTTTTGAAAGGGCTCTAAGACAACTTGCAAAATTACTTGAGGGCACCAAGGCACTTTTATGAAACAAACAAAATGACTTCATGTGTAAAACAGAATGAAACCTCAGGTTGCCATACACTGTACTGTTTAGTAGTTGCAACAGAGAAATGGCTGTTTAAGTCATACATCTGAAAATAGTAATGGAAGGGCTATTCTTGGGGAAGTATGTTTTTTTTTTTTTTTATAACAGCAGTTGCAGTGTACTACAGTGTTTGATGTTACTAACAAGGTAGATTCAGTAGTTTAAGGGCATCAAAGATGATCCAAAAGGGGCAAAGCAGTAAATTGCTATTTGGGTGACTCTACTAAACAGAGGGAAATATTGTGAGAAGTAGGGGCGCAGGCAGTATTTGCCCTGTAAGTATGAGTACAAAGGTATTATGTATGATGGTTAGTATGAGTTTAAGTATATTGTGTGTGATTTTATAAATACATAGCTGTTGTTTATGATGGTGAGTATGAGTTCAAGTATATTGTGTGTGATTGTATAAATACATAGCTATTGTGTGTGATGGTTAGTATGAGTTCAAGTATATTGTGTGTGATTGTATAAATACATAGCTATTGTGTGTGATGGTTAGTATGAGTTCAAGTATATTGTGTGTGATTGTATAAATACATAGCTGTTGTTTATGATGGTGAGTATGAGTTTAAGTATATTGTGTGTGATTGTATAAATACAGAGGTATTGTGTATGATGGTTAGTATGAGTTTAAGTATATTGTGTGTGATTGTATGAATACAGAGGTATTGTGTATGATGGTTAGTATGAGTTCAAGTATATTGTGTGTGATTGTATAAATACATAGCTGTTGTTTATGATGGTGAGTATGAGTTTAAGTATATTGTGTGTGATTGTATGAATACAGAGGTATTGTGTGTGATGGTTAGTATGAGTTTGTGATTGTGAGTATGAGTACAGAGGTGTTGTGTGTTATGTACTTATAAATTCAGTGTTGTACCCCACAGCCCTAGGGCATGGTCAGTTAAATTTTAGCCATTGACCAGTGACGATGTAACTTACATTTTCATCATTGTACTGGTATTGTCAGTCACTACTATTGATACACACTCTGTAGTGCTAAGGTGAAGGTGTATAATGGGGGAGGACTTTTGTGTAATTATTTTGTGGTAAGTACTTTGGGTGATGGGAGAGTCCAGTAATGTTGCTAATATTTTCTTTTCACAGACTGTCCTTTGAACACATTCGGATGCTATAATGACAGTACCTGTATTCCCACCGAGAAAGTTTGCGATGGTAAAAATAATTGTGCAGATAATTCAGATGAAGCTGACTGCCGTAAGTTTTCATCATTTAAACCTGATATGGAATGGTGATGTTCACTCTTTAGATAGGGACCATGGCAGAATGAGACCATATGGTAGTGATTTTTAAATCTGCTTTGCCCCTCATTACCTCCTATTTACATATGTAATCCCCACTTACCTGCAGTTTTGGGGAATTTGTTCAGTTTCATGGATCTTCAGTTAATCTCATGATACTTTGCACTTCTCTAATGCCTCCCCTTTTGTAAAAAAAAAATGAATAGCCACAAGAAGGAACAGGGTAGGATATCCTGATGCCCTCATTAAGAAAATTTGCTACATAGATAAGAAATTGGTCATTTTTCAGTATTTAGATTTGAAGAAGACAGTTCACAGAATTCAGTTCTGTTCTCTGTTGCAACTGTCATACCAAGAGACATTGCTTTCTTCACACTACAAATGTTTACCTTGTTGGTCATTATCACATACAGTTTTTAGTCTCCTATCAGTTTAGTCTGATTGAAAATTTGTGTTCTCTTGAAGACTGCTAGGAATGTTCACCTAAGCAAATTAATGTGGTGCTGATCTTTTTCTAGATTTGTGATGGAGAATAGCCACATCAAACTGGTTCAGACAATAAACTTTATATTCATGTAATTTCTAGTGTGTCCCATAATATCATAATTTTATTTATATTAGCAAACCTGTGTCATCTTGGCTTGCTTGAGCCTGTTAGAGTTTGGTGCCCACAGGCTGTAGAAAGTCTGGGGTCTTACTGAAAATGTTTTACCTTAAGTTCATGCATTATTGTGTAATGAATGTTTCATGTATTATGCAGCTGACATGAAATTGAATATATGTGCCATAGGAAACAAAGTGCAAACATTAAGGACACTGGTATAGGCTTTCCTGCTTTCTGCCATTGATATGGTACCCCATTTATATGCATTTATGACTTGTTGAGGAAGGGGCCAACACAACGTCGGATGCAGAGAGATTTACCCAACCTGGGGTAAAGTATGGCCAAATAAGGAAATAATGTGTTCATTTTTTTCAGAGCTGGCGCCATGTCCAAAGGGGACCTACAAGTGTAAAGACGAGCCTCGTTGCTTACCCTATGAAAACCTGTGTAACCAGGAGGTTGATTGTGTGGGAGGTGATGACGAGGGCAATTTTTGCAGTAAGTGCAGGAAACGTTGTGCCATTGGGGGCACCCTTACCCCAACAGGGCTCCTGTCATCAGTCCACCTAGCATTATGTATCCAATTTTTTTACTTTGCAGTAATATTAAGTGATTTTTTCTAATGTAAATATGACTTGTTTCTGGTTTGATTGTTACTTCAGATATGAAACTTAGTTTTCTGTTTTGATTGACACTTTAGATGAAGAGCTTAGTTTTCTGGTTTGATTTACACTTTAGGTAAGAAAACTTAGTTTTTTGTTCTGATGGACAGTTTAGATATAAGACTTAGTTTCTGATTTGATTGAAACTTCAGATTATAAGGCAGTTTTTCTCTTTTTGATTGACTTTTCAGATGTAACATGTGATCCTAAGGAAGACAATACAGATTGTGCAATCTGCTACAGAAGCCCAGACGGGCCATTTTGCCACTGTCCTGATGGACAGGTGATGACTGGCCATCTGAATACAACTTGTGTCCCAGGTTAGTTTTGATGACACTACATCTGAGTTTTACTGTGACCTCTTTCTGTTTGAACTGCATGGTTGTATCTGCTTGAGGTGGTTTTATGGTTTTAGCAGTTATGTACCTTATGGTTTTAGCAGGTTTGTTTTTTACTGTATTAGCAAGTATACATATATGTATATATATATATATATATATATATATATATATATATATATATATATATATGCTAAAACTGTAAAAAACAAAACATATAAACAGTAAAAAACAATATATATATTATATATATATATATATATATATATATATATATATATATATATATATATAATATATATATATAATATAATATATAACGCTAATTCCTACTGTACGGGGAAATCGATATATCGCGGTTTTTCGTTAAGGCGAAGAAAAAACAATAAATACATTAAAAAATATTTCCCCTTTTGGAAACCAGATATACAACAACGCTTTTTCAATGGCCCACCATCCGTACGTGTTAAAAGATACGGGTACGTATCTTGGGCAACATGGAAGGAATAGCATGTAAATCATGTAGTGATACGGACGTTACCTTCCGTTTACGTATTCCTGTAGTGTGATTTCGCAAAGGACCTGATTTTTTCCCCTTTTAGACGATTTCCCCTTTAATTAGCAATATATATATATATATATATATATATATATATATATATATATATATTGTGGTATTAAGCAAGTATGTCTTGTAGTGTATTAGCAAGTATATATGTATTTTATTTTTATTTTTTCCAGAGGAATTTTCACTTTTTCTCTAAATTCCATCCACAGATATGAACATGTGTCGTATGGATGGTAGGTGTAGTCAAATCTGCACAAACGGCTATGACAGAGATCAAAATGTGGGATTATTTTTCTGTTCATGTTACCCAGGCTATGCTTTAGAGAAGAGTGATGCCCGAAGCTGTAAATATACAGGTATTTCATTTTTGCTTGATTCTTCAGATGAGTTTCCTCTTTGGTGCTCTATCAGCTTACTTGCTCAAATAATATTTGCATGGAAAAATACCTGTACATCAAACACATAGTTCTCAAAGAATAATCACTACCTTCTTGGATTTAAGATTTTTTACCCCAAATATGTAATTTTTTCCAACAAAATGACTCCTTTAAGAGTGAAGTTTTAAGATTTCATCATTAGTTCTGTGTTCTGTTGAGTACATCAAATGATAAGCATCTAATATGTTCATTGCTGTAGGAAAAGTAAAAGACTCAGTACATTAGGAAGGCAGTATCATTTACCTAGCCCCTTAAAATCACACTTGGCAGGCTTCCCCATTTGCTGTGATTCTTAGACTGAGAAGGACCCAAATTTGATATAAATGTGTAAGTTCACTAGCCATACGTAGTGAAGGTGTAATTTAAGGGCCAGTGGCATCCTCCACATTTGTAGTCACCTAGCGGCATAATGTAATATTCCCTTCAGGGCAAACACTTGTATATTTTGAATTAAATCTTTATGGTTTCGCTGTTTCTGTACACAGGAAGCGAAGATCCATACATCATATTCTCTAACAGGAATCAACTCAGGCGGTACAACCTCAGAACAAAGGAATATAATATATTAGTCTTCAACCTACGAAACAGCGTAGCACTAGACTTCGATTACAATAACAGTCACATTTATTGGACAGATGTAGCCGATGACAAAATCTACCGTGGAACTGTGGATAAAGAATCTCCCAATGCAGGTTTGTAAACCTATCTGTCGAGTACGATGCACCCATTGTAGATGAAGTATTTTTGCAGGGTTAAGAATAATTTCACGTTTTTCTGAGGGGGGCTATTTTACCTCTGTTTCTAGAAAACCCCCCTGTGAATGTATTCAAAAGGGTTTTTTGGTAGTCATGATAGCTACTCTTATAATTTTGGTACATGGTTTCTTTTGGATCCCAGAATAGATGGGGTTTAATGCAAGGGCAATTTGGAAAGGTTGAATTTTTTCTTAATCCTCATAAATATCTTTTTGTCCAAAAAGCTGTTTTGAAATTTGGGGACCAATCACTCTCACTCCTCACCTGTTTCCTCCCCTAGTAGGGTAGGGTTCAAATCCTGGCTGGGTCATACCAAAGACTTTGAAAATGGAACCTACTGCCTGTGTGCTTGGTGCTCAGCATAAGCAGTGGAGTACGGAAAACAAGCCAGTGAGCCACAACTGGAAAAAAAGGCCGTGGTCGTCTCGACTTGAACCAATTGGTTGGAAACTGGGACGTTAAACCTCATCTAACTAACCTACCCTAGTATTATGTGAACCTAAATGCAGTCAAGCTACAGTTCCTATCAAGTTTTCATTTTTGTAAATTGATTAAAATAAGGCTAATTTCACCCACCTTTGGAAAAACATTGGAAACTTATATACCTACAATGTTGACCTCAAAACAAACAGGTTCTGTCTGCCTAAAAAAGTCTTTTAAAGTCATAGAATTTTATAGAATTTTATTTTAACATTCTAGGCCCAAGAATTTTTTGAAAAAATGGCAGGAGTCATGCCAAAGTGAAAGAACTGTGTTGAGATTGTGAAACTTCCTTAAATGCATGTAGAATGAATACTTTTATTTTTAAGTTTTATGTCAAAAAATGCATGACATCATGGATATTTCATAATGTGGTCATAGAAAAGTCATGGAATTTTTGCCTAAACATGCAGGATGTCTGAAGAAAGCTTTTGATATGCTTACATGAATGGTAGTGAAAGCTAGATGTGGTCAGTATTTGATGTAATACTTTAATTTTGCTGTGATGCCTGATGAATACTAATAGTAAGGATAAGGGGAATAGGGAAGTAGGGATATGGTGAAGGTAGGTGGTATGTTTACCGTAGGAACATTTGTATGAAGAGTTAGTTATTTAGTTAGATGAAATTTAACGACACACCAACACAAATGTGTTATATAGTGTCAACCATAGTTTAAATACAGTGCAAGTCCTTCCCTTTAGTCGCCTCTTACGACAGGTGGGAAATACCGTGGGCATATTCTACAACCCCCAGCCCACAGGGGGCGTTGTATGAAGAGAAGTATAGTGTGAAGTATGGGAGGTATACAATGGATGGTGTAAAATAGTGAAGATGGTAATGAAAACGTGAAGAAAAGCAAAGGTGTAGGATTCAGATGAAAGTATCACTTAAAGTAAAGAATAATGAATAGCAATTAATTCTTTGAGCTTTAGTTCTAAAATAAGAAATCAGTTGAAAAACCCCAATACCCAGTCTGTTCTTTGCATTAGTTTGCAGTGTTCTACCTAGTATATGGAAGATGACTCTGAGGGTCTAAATGTTTTTTGAAAAATTCCTTTTCAGGATTACGAGATATTACAACTGTCATCCAGTCTGGACTGGGATCTAGTGAGGGCTTGGCTGTGGACTGGATTGGCCAGAATTTATACTGGGTGGAGAGCATTCTGGACCAGATTGAAGTGGCTGACTTAAATGGAACCTATCGGAAAACCCTGCTGGCAGATGATATCGAAAATCCAAGAGCAATTGCCTTGGACCCAAGAGATGGGTAAAGCTGTCCTTTTTTTTGGAGGGTGGGGGGGGGGGGCTGTAGGAGACTCATCTAATGTAAGAATGTAGTTTAAGTAAATACTGTAAATGTATCCTCCTTAAAATATGTTTGACCAAGTGGTAAGAGCATCTGCCTGGAAGCTGGAAGGCGGAGTTGAACCCGGTGGCAGTCATTACAGAGTTGAAAAGAAAAGTAACTTGTTTTACTTTTGCTCAGTGCTGAGCATAGGAATTTGGAACAGGAATGATGATACAATATAGTTCTGAAATGGTCAATGGAGGGATGGAGGTTTGAATAATCTTGTGGATCTTGAGATGGATGTTTTCAAGGAACAGATTGTAAATGATTATGTGGAGTGCCTTGAGCTTTGTCATTGATTGATGTGTGTCCTTTAAGGATCCTGTATAGTATTATTAGTTACCAGTTCACTTGCATTGGTTAGGTTAGGTTAGATGAGGTTTAATGTCCCAGTTTCCAACCAGTTGGTTTAAGTCGAGACGACCACGGCCTTTTTTCCTGTTGTGGCTCACTGGTTTGTTTTCCCTACTCCATTGTTCATGCTGAGCACCAAGCACAAAGGCAGTAGGTTCCGTTTTTAAAGTCTTTGGTATGACCCCGCCAGGATTTGAACCCTAGACCTTCCAACTGCAAGTCGGATGCTCTAACCACTCGCCCATTGCAGTCGGTCCTTCACTTGCATTGGATATTGTTAGCAAATCATGTTCATTTTAAGCTTTTGACGCTTCTCACAATTTCATGAAGCTTCCACCTTCCATTTAAAGTGATAAGCAGCATTGTGAGATAGCTTTACTTGATCATGTTATGTAGAAATACAGACATGAAATCATGCAGTAGACTGCTAAATACATTTCAAGATTTAACTTTTACCCTTTTTAATTTCATTTGAGATCGAGGTGGGTATCTTTATCAAAAATCTATGTGAAAGTAAATCAAGATTACTTTGGAGTTTGGCTAAAAACTATTGTTCAAGCAACAAAACTCTTTCCATTCACCCTCTAGACTTTTGTTTTGGAGTGACTGGGAGGAAGCTAAACCCCGTATTGAGAGAGCCACCATGGCTGGCAAAGACAGGAAAGTGATCTTCAATGTGTCAGATATTTCTGGAGGATGGCCTAATGGTTTAACATTGGACTACTGGGAGAGGAGAGTTTACTGGATTGATGCTAAGTGAGTTACTGCTTTTGGAAAAAAAATATATCTTGTTGGTTATATCCATGGAGGGGTAAGATGCCATGATGTGACATGGAGGGTAAGATGCCATGATGTGGCATGGAGGGTAAGATGCCATGATTTGGCATGGAGGGGTGAGATGCCATGATGTGACATGGAGGGGGTAAGATGCCATGATATGGCATAGAGGGTAAGATGCCATGATGTGACATGGAGGGTAAGATGCTGTGATGTGGTATGGAGGGTTAAGATGCTGTGATGTGACAAGGAGGGTAAGATGCCATGATGTGACATGGAGGGTAAAGATGCTGTGATGTGACATGGAGGGTAAGATGCCGTGATGTGGCATGGAGGGGTAAGATGCCATGATGTGGCGTGGAGGGGTAAGCTGCTGTGATGCTGGAATAGTAAGGGTTGAGTCTTTACAACAATGAAGTTACATAATTATTTGTATAACCTAAGTGTGCACTTTTGAGAGTTTGAGATAAACTTAGCATTAGCTAAATTAGCTCTCCCAAGGTGCCTTAATTTGTTGGGAAATTTCCAGTGAGTTATCTGCTCATATCTTAAAAAATTTTAAACGAAGAATCAAAGATTTTGGAATACATGAGTAGAGCATGTACTTTCCCATCAGTTCAGTGAAGTATTCTCTAATGAGAATGTTCAATGAATCACACCTTTATGTGTGAATAGTTTGATGCCTATGCTGGGCTTCACCTGCATCCTAAAGTTAGACTCCTTAATTTGGGAGTTTTGCTACAAGTGACCAAATTGTAGTAAATGCTTCCAACAGCTTGTAAGCAATAGTAACAGCTCAAAACATCAACACTACTTGAAAACTCTGTCTCTTCTAGTAGTAGAAATATTGAACATATCCAGAATTCTCTTAATTATGTCCTAGCTGGTACACAATGGTAGCATGTCGGTATGGGGCTTGACAGTTTTCCTAACATCTTATAATTCCTTAAGATCTTGGTAGAGAATTTTCACTTCATTGGAGTTTGCATGTACTTCCATGAACCCTTACAAGTTTAATACAAAGGATTTGATGCATATTTCATGCTTCTCCTGGTGGCCTTTATTGTTAAGTAGCAACATGCTTGTAACAAGTTTGAAGCCATGAAAAATGGTATTCCTCACAATGGCTTACACATATTCGACCATGAACTGCTTTGAGTTGATCATTGCAATAACTTTTACCAGCAGGAAATTGTATGGGTCCAGCTTAAATTCATTTTAAGTTGCCTCAAAAATTAGAAAAGAGGATAAACACTACATAGAAGATACATACACAATCTAATGCTATCATGTTCACATAGTGTCAAGCAGCAGGCTTGCAGTGATGGCTCTTGTGCTTAAATTATAAGACTACGTTCTTGGGAATGAACTTCTACTCATATTCGTACTCACAATAGTAAGTAGGAAAAGTTATAACATCAGTGTTTGGTGTTCATGCTTAGAAAATGATCTGTACCTTAAAAAACAAAGACTCTTTTGTATTGGTGCACATGGCATTGTACTCACACTATACAAGTCTGGTACTAAGAAATCTGTGCTGTGATATATATAACCAAAGATTTCTTTGTTGAACCATCAAACAATATATCCTTCCTTTCTTCTGCAGGTCAGATACCATTCATTCTAGTGACTACAATGGTAATCACATGAAATGGGTTCATCGTAGAAGTCAGTCCATACTCCATCCCTTCTCAATTACTATTTTTGAGGATAGAGTTTACTGGACTGACTGGAGGAACATTGGGGTGTACAGTGCTAACAAGTGGACCGGTGAAGATGAGACAGAGGTCCAACAGGTGGCCATGCACCCGTTTGGTATCCATGTCTATCATCCTACTAAACAACCTACAGGTACTCAGTGTAAACTTGTTTCCATGGCAACTGTTAAACATATTCCGTTTCTCTTGTTGAATGTTGTGATGTAACCCATTTTCCTTGTAAATGTATTGATCCAGATTTGGTAATTCAGTTAAAAAAATTAAGAATAAATCCTTTGTGCTTCTGTTTCCCAAGTCAAATTATTAAACGAATATTCCACACATATGGTTGATTGATTTAATCAAGCAGATTAAAATCACGCATAAAATCATGATTTTAATTGAAAAAAAATCATGATTTAAATTGATTTATTTGATTTGAATCGATACATTTGATGTAAATCATGATTTTTTAAAAAAAAAATAAAAAAATCACCAACCATATCCACACACAAGTTAGGATTTGATATGTTAAACAGGGAGTTAATCTTAGCATTATGTTAAAACTTGCATTTATTTGCATTTATGGTCTGTGTCTTTGAAATATGGGCAGTTAAAATAATAACATTTTCTTCTAAAAGTGAATTTGTAGTAAGCAAATGTCTTAGTTTCATGTTGAGAGATGTTTTGACCTTGAATTGGACAGGGTAGCCTTACTATGATGCATTCATATAATGAATGAACCAGTTATTGATAATAAAAGTTATCAGTGTTTATACTTTGTGGTCTCAATTTACTTGTAATGCAGTACCTGTTTTCTTCTCCCCCTCCCCTTCAACAGCTGTCAATCCTTGTGAAAGTAACCCCTGTTCTCACCTTTGTCTCATCAATGGTAGTGACTCGTATGAATGTGCCTGCCCCCATCTCACAAAACTCGATGAAGATAGTGTCACTTGTCTCAGTAAGTCTTGCTTTCTACTTTATAGCATTGTGGATAAGTGGTGAAGACAACCTGTGATACAAGGACTGTTGGATGGTTTGTTTTTCACCATAAACAAAAAAAACAAAAAAAATAATTAACCAGTGTCACTTACAGAAGTACCCAAGAGGATCATGTGTGTCTTTCACAGGAAGTCCTGGGTATTTTCAATGAAAATTTGCAGCACACCACGTAGGTGGTAAAGGGAACATGTGTGGTAACTTGTCATTTTGGCCTGGTGCTAACTGCAGGAGGTATAACATGTGTGTTGCACCGTTTCATTAGGATTAAGTTACTTGCTATTGGTTCAATAGAATTATTTGTTATTTCCATTTTTGGTTTCGATGATAAGAGAAACCTATGCATTCATGATGGTGTGTGTATGTGCATGTGAGGGTGTGTGTATGTGTGTGATGTTTAGGGACATCATGGCATTATTTGGAATAGAACATATATCATCGAACCTCAATGCATTTTTGCATTCTGGTTTAAAAATTCTGTTACTTATAAAGGTAAATATGACAGGTAGACTTGTTTTCATTTTAGGGGTTGCTTAGCAACTCCCTGTTTTTTCTTGAGGTTGTTTGTGGTTCCATTTTCTTAAAGAAAACAAAAATCCTGTCAGAAATGATTCTGGAGGAGCTAGTAACCTGGCAAGAAGCAAAGGGGTAAAGGTATTGCAGCATGTTTACACAATTTACGTGTTGTTTGCTGAATTGCTAGAGCAGTCATGCCAAACAGATTGCAAACAGGAGTCAGGTTACTGAGATTGTAGGTAGGCTATAGCCAGGTAGGGTGAGAGATCTCAGGCCAGAAAGGCTGCAGCCAGACCAAGAAGACTGCAGTCTGACCAAGAAGGCTTCAACGCGATCAGTTAGCTGAACGAAAACAGTTGTGGTCAGGTCTGAGAAATTACTGTTGCAGCTAACCAAGAAGGTTGCAGCCTGACCAAGAAGGCTGCATCCTGGCTAAGAAGGCTTCAGCCAGCTCACAAAGGCTGCAGCCAAAAGGAAATGGTTGTAGTCAGTCAGAAAGATTTGCGCGCCAGGCCAGTCATACTGCAGATGTACCACGAAGGTAACAGTCAGTCTAGGGTGTTTGAAGCATTTGAGGATACTACAGGAAACACTGCATAAATATGCTAATACAATATTTTGAAATGAACAAGGTATTAAGTATGCTTAAAAAACTTTTTGTGTTATGATGAGAGCATAATAGGTTGCTAAAGGGGAAGGCTTGTCTTATCTTTTGTATCTTTGATGTCATTATAGGAATTATAAATTTTGTTTTTCATGATTTTATGTAAGTCGTGCATTGTAATAGTCATACAAGTTCATCTATTCCATCTATGTGTTTCTTGCTTTCGGCAGATTCCTCTGTCTTTTTGGTCTTTGCACGAAACACTGAGATTCGTGGTGTTGAACTTGAACAAAGCATGTTCAATGTGATACCTGCACTGACTAGTCCAAAAATAGCCAAGGTAACATCTGTGGACCATGATGTAGTAAATGAACACATCTACTGGACTGACCTCCAAAGGAGAACAGTCAACCGTGTGAACATCAGGACTTTTATAGTGGAGACTGTAATGGAGGGTAAGAGTAAAAAGGTGGGAGGGTTAAGGGATAAGGGGTAAGGATTAAAGTGGTGGTAGGGGATTGGGATTATAGTGGGGCTAGAGATTAGGATTACAGTGGGGGTATTAAGGGCCAGGGTGGTGGTTAGGATTAGATGGGGGTGGACATTAGATCGAAAAGAAAAGATTAGACTGGTAATGGTTTAGACTGAGAGGTAAGGAAAAAACTAGGGATAAAGATTAGAATTAGGGGTTAGAATAGTAGCATGTTGCTGATTAAAATGGGTGTAGGGATTAGCATGGAAAATAAGGATTAGAATAAGGGGGGTCATAGTTTTATTGATTTAACACAAAGGATTTTGACAAATTGACAGGTTTTGTTTCGAGTTATTTGAGACAAGTTTTAGACATTTAGTTTAGAAATCAAAGTGTGGGTAGTTTAATGATGGTCATTTTTTTCTCTGTGAAGAAGCATTATGAAAAAGTGTTCTCAGCTTGTAGTAGCTTTAACCGTGTAAAATGATTTGAATGTGAAATGGTGAAGAAGCAAAAGGAAAGGAACTTTTTTTAAGAGCCTACTCCTTAAGAACTGATACTGGAATCTTTTCATTGTATTTGCAAAATGAATTATCACTTAAGTTTGTGTTTGGTGCTGTGGGTAACAGACAAAGGTAATTTTGTATGAAACAATAAGGCTTTTAGTAATAGGAAGGGGGAGGGGGCTGTCAGTGAATCAGTCCTGAGTCATACTGAAGTGGGTATTCCAACCATGACTAGTTGACTTTATTATATAAGCAAGATTTACTCATGTAAAAGAATCCATATTTGAACTAATATGCCAAATTGGAGCTACCTGATGTGAAATATGAGATACTCACAGATATTTTTGTCATTTAATGACATAAAATAATTGCCCTTCAGAGTCTGTAATTTTAAGGATAATGTGAAGTACCCAGCAATCCTGAATATAAGTGAAAGTCTTGGATTTTAGAAAAATTGCCTCTTATTTTGAAAGACTCAGGAAATTAGGTTGTCCCAAAAGAGATAGTGGTCAGCTAATATTTTGTCATATGTCCAAAAACTGCATCCTCCGAATGATTTGCTATGGCATTTTTTTTAATGTATCAAAGTTTTAAAATGCAAAAGTAGTTTCCCTGGAATTTAGAAATTCATGAGGGTAAACCAAGGGAATTTGTTCTCATGAAATGATTTAACCACTTGTGTTTTAGTATACAGGGTCGGTGTAATCATTACTTTCTGTTCTAGGTCAATAAGACGCTTGTATTTATACCTGCAGGGCTGGCTGATATCCATCAGGTAGCTGTGGACTGGGTATCTAGGAATGTTTATTGGATGCTACGTAAGGAGGAAAACAGCGTCCTCTATGCTTCCAACCTTAATGGGAGTTTTCAGATGGAACTGGGTGTCAACCTCTCACGCTACTCCCACAGTCTTATATTAGACCCAGTCAATGGGTGAGTTATACCTTTAGAATGCTTATTGCAGGGTGTGCTAACTTAGTCCATAATAAAATTAGTTTACTGTTGGATTTAAAGAACTAGGCAATTCGATTTGTTACTGTTGTCAAGTTATCAAAAATCAATCAAGAACTAAAGTGAAAAATTGTTGGTAACATAGGTGATTCAAATTTCTATATGTTTTCATCACATGCCATGGATTAATTGTCATATTTATTTGGAAGTTTGAAAATGTTTTATAGGTAGGGCAAGGAATGCTATGGGGAGATTATTATGCAACATGTGTACTAATCAAAGAAGAAATGAATAGTGTGGGATAGTTTGATCTTTAGCGCAGGCAGCAGGCAATACTTTGGGCATATTATTGTACAATAACAATACTAATCCAAGAAGAAATGAGTAGTGGTTTGAGTATATCTGTCACTGTTAGTGCAAACCATGGTGGTTTGTGTTTTGACCTTTGTTTTCCACAAAGATTCAAAAGATGGTGAGAACAGTTTCATGTGATGTAACCAACTGTTGGCCTAGTGATTACCATTTGGCATAGAGGTTACTGTTTGGCCTGGGGTTCTTTTTGGCCCAGTGGTTACAGTTTGGCCCAGTGGTTACTGTTTGGCCTAGTGGTTATAGTTTGGCCTAGTGGTTACAGTTTGGCCTAGATGTTACCTTGTGCCAAGTGGTTACTGCTTGGCCTAGTGGTTACCGTTTGGCCTAGTGGTTAGAGCATCTGCCTCACAGCTGGAACATCCAGGATCCCAGTTGAGTCATATCAAAGACTTCATGTATGAAACCTGTTGCCTTCTTGTTTGGAGCATAGCATAAGAGATTGGTATAGGGTAGTAATACATAACAAGTGTTAAACTATGAGCACTGATATTGTAGCTTAGTTGTATGGCCGTAGGGGCTTGAGGTGGATATATGGAATGTACAGATTGTGAATGATTTATGTGTAGCTCCTAAAGCATTCCACAGAATGGATATGTATGCTTTATATATCCAAGTTATTAGTATTATTATTATCTTTGTCACTTATGCAGTTACATGTACTGGATGGATGGACATCATGAAGACCATCAGCCATCTTTAAATAGAGCAGAAATGGATGGAACTAACCAAGAAGTTTTAATCAGTACTGGCCTTGCCAACCCCAAAGGTATGTATAAAGGTCTGCTACACTTGATAATGAGTAGGTATGTTGTTCCTGGTTGGAAGGTGTGCCCTATTGCAATAGATAAGTGTGAGAATTGTTTTAAAGGCTGCATGCTAAGACCACCTTCATGCTTAAACCTTTCTAAATGGGTTAAAACAACCAACATAATTATTAAACTTCATTTGTAAGTACAAAAATACTCAAAGGAATCTGTATTACTATTAAGTGTTTGACATGGCAACCTAGATGAAAATGTGGTCAACATAAAGATAAATTCTTTGACTTAAAAGTAGCTTTCATGATCTACTTTTTTGACTCTACAATACTTCACATTAGCTTAAAGCATTTTTATTTCAAGTTTTAAAAAATATTAAGATGACACCAGTTTATGGCATTGTAACAGTTGTAGAGCTTTCTCTTGTTTCATGTCAGTACAGAGGTATCAACACTGGAAAGAAATCATGAAAGCTATGTCTTGTCAATGTGCCCATATGACATTGCAGATTTCTCATCAAACACTGCATTTGCCAGGAGTGACATTTCCCTTGAAAATGATATCTACTATGCCCAGCATTCTATTGAGAGTATCATTATTTACAGGAAAGACTTAGTGCTTATTTTTTGACACCGTCCAATGCTTTTACCGTTTCGATGTTATTTCAATAGCTAACAGAGGTGTACAATTACCATAAAATTAGGTTTACCAGTCTTTGTTAGTCAGTTTTATTGAATTTGCAATTGATAATTTACTATACTAGGGCTTGCATTGGACCGAGAGAATTCCGTACTGTACTGGACAGAAGCTGGCAGTGAGTCCACACCTCCTGGGATTTTCAGGAGTTCCATCAACAATCCAGAGGCTACCATGTTAGTACAGTTGGAGGAAACGGACTCACCACATACCATCACTGTCTACAAGGGCATGGTGAGATTTATTTTTTATTTTTTGTTGTTGTTTATTTTGTCAAAAAATGAGATATGGATATAAATGGGTTTCCATAGTAATAGTAAATGTTGGTTCATTATTCCATGACTGTAATTCGTTGCATGAAGTAAAACTGGCTGATAGCGTGATTACCATGTAGTAAGTGCAAACAAAAAGTACCTCTATTCTTTAGAATAAGTACAATTAGTTAGAGTACAACATTTCACAGTGGAATTTATTCATAGCTGTCAATGTCTCTTAGATTTTGGTCACATGTGTGTGATACCAATGTTTTATTGTACATGGCAGTTGTTTGGGAGTTGATTTCTGAACTTTGATGGGATACCATTGAATGGGACTTGAGTCTGTGAACCACCTGCTTTTAACTGAGTTTTATCAGCAAGTATGATCCGATAGCATCACTAATTACTTAAAGTCTTGCTGGCTTCTTGTTGTTCAATGAAAAAAAGCTGACAGACAGCTGAACAACCTACTCAGTGGACTTCCTACTAGGACTAGAAGTGGACACCCCTTTATCATTTAACTCGAGGTGGCTACTTAACAATTACTTGAAAAATATTTACGATAATTATTACCATGATATTTTATAATGTCAAGGTTAACCATTCAGAGTGTTACAGAATGGTGAAAAGGTTCATACTAAAGGAATGGTATGTACAGCACTGACCGAGCCTATAGACAATACTGGGTACAGTATTTTTTGCCAATTCTTTTTCATATTTTTCCAGTGATGACAAAAAAAGATTAAACTGAAAGTATTCCTCATTTTGATAGTTGAAATATATATTAGACATAACAAAGGCCATGGGGCAGTTATGTTACAACACTTAATGACCTCAAGAGTGGAAGTGAGAGAAATCTGTCATGGCTTTTAAGAATGACTTAGTTTTAGGTGGTTTTTTCAAATAACAACCTAATGTCAAGTGGCTCACAGTAAGTTACAACTTAGTGTCAGGCTTTCAGTTATAACTGACTGGCAGGTTGTTTGCTGTGCAGTTACAACTTAGTGCCAGGCTTTAAATTACAACTGAGTATCTGGTGGCTTGCTGTAAGTTACAACTTAGTGTCAGGCTTTAAATAACAACTGAGTGTCAGGTGGCTTGCTGGAAGTTACAACTTAGTGTCAGGCTTTACATTATACCGAGTGTCAGGTGGTTTGCTTTAAGTTACAAGTTAGTTTCAGGTGGCTTTCAATTCATCATTCAAAGCTTCAAATTGGAATCTTTTGATTGTAAAAGCTCAGTTCATATGGATACATTGCCCTAGGATATAAAACACACCATAGTTTGACAGGATAGGCTATTGAAGCTGCAACTTGTGGATTGCTAATACTCATACTTCAGTTGCATCCTCCACTATTCACACCACCATGGCAATCGTGACATTTTAATTAACCTTTAGAAGGTTAGTAGTTTACAAGCTGTGATTTTTTTTCATTTTCCTTTTTTTTTCCTATTATAGATTTACTGGGCTGACAAAGAAGATGAGGACAAAGTTGGTAGTATTAAAGCTATACCATATGACTCTACTAATAGTTCATACATTAAAACTCTTAGGTCCACGGTATCCAACATCAAAGGACTGTTTGTATATGATCCAGACAGCAAGAAAGGTAAGACAGAAATGTAGTCAGCTATTGTTGAAAGCCAGACACATACATTTGTGAGTTTATAGCTATGCAAGTGGCTACCTTGTTGTAGCCCCTGCCAAGGGTATCGATAGCTTTGAAGGACGTAAAACAGATTTCTACTATCACAATGTCTCACTAGGTCTTTATAATGTCAGGAATTTTGAACCGTGTGAAAAACTCACAAGTATCTCCAGTCTTCTAAGAATTAACAACATGATTGCTCGGGGCTGACAAGTGTTCCTAATAACCCTCAAGAATTAGTAAGAGCTTCGTAGCAAATTTCATTACAACTTGATGTGAGTTCGTACTGCTCCAGATTAGCTAAATACATTTTAAGTGGAAGGAGCTCTGTATTTTTCAGTTTGTAACTACCTGTAAGAGTTTGTAATGCTCACAACAAATGGCACCAATTCAACTGTTATCTACTTTGAGATTTTGCTGGTAAGAACATGCAACCAACTTGCAATCACCTTGTTACAAAGTGAGCCCTGTTTCTGTGGTTGATATGGTATGTGCCTAGACACTCAGAACACTTTGCTATGAGTAGTAGGTATGTCAGACGGAAGACAGCCTTCCTATGCAGCAGTACTTCAGTACCTGTCTATATGGCTTGGGCAACTCTAATCCCTTCAGATTTGCAACACTGAAGTCAGAATTCTGAATGAAGATGTGACTCTTACAATAATGTTATAATTGCTTCATTCACATACACAACATCAACTATAATTGCTGAGTGCTAGCCTACCAATGAGTGTAAATAAAACAAGTAGGGCTATACTACAAGGCCTTTCATGGGCCGAGGAGTCAAATAGAGAAGCACACTACACTTGATTTAAGGAGAAAACTAGTGAAAAAGAAAGTAACAAAATACAAGAAGACTAAAAGATCCACATTCGGTTGCATTTAACTTTGAGTGCCTGTTTCTTCTGTTTGACTTATACAGATGACACAAATGGATGCTCCAATGATAATGGAGGCTGTAATCAGCTTTGTTTCCCAAAGCCAGCAGGGACGGTTCGGGTATGCGCCTGCACAGCTGGCTACTACATCTCATCCAGTGGGGAGTCAAACAAAACCAACTGTGTCGGTGAGTAGACAGTACTGTTAAAATTATTTCCTTGCACACAAAGTGTGTAGTCTTAATTTTAACAAGGTCATAGAGTTGGTTAAAGTTAGTTTGCTTTTAGGTCAAGTGAAACCATCAGTTGTCCATTGATGTGGGAAGTTGCAAGGCTGTCTGGAAGAGTCCCAAGAGACATGTGTGACCATTTGATGAGGTTTTCTCCTAGCATTCTGGTTTTACAGGTTGACCCCTGAGTGCTTGGTTCAACCACCTCACAGAAAATTGCTATGATTGCTGCCTCACTTAGACTATGTTTGAGCCATTTTGGCATTTGACTTTTGATGGAGATTAGAGTAACAATTATACTGCACTGTACTTAAGTAGTATCGGTGGTAGTTACTCAGTTGGTACCTTGGGTGCCATGTAACTGCAATAGACTCTTACCACCCCATATAATTTGAAACTGAAGGGAACCCTAGTGTTTATGCAAAGCTGTTTCTTTATTATGTGAGGTGTACCCTTCTTTATTGGCGAGGTTTACACCTCTTTATTATGTGAGGTGTACACTTCTTTATTGTGTGAGGTGCACACTTCTTTATTTTGTGAGGTGTACACTTCTTTATTGTGTGAGGTGTACACTTCTTTATTTTGTGAGGTGTACACTTCTTCATTATGTAAGGTGTACACTTATTGTATTGTGTGAGGTGTACACTTGTGTGAGGTGTACACTTGGTTATTGTGTGAGGCGTACATTGCCTTTTTGCCATGAAAGTTTTTAAATTTGAGTAAAATATGTTCACCCCAATTTGAACTGGTATATCTGCTGTCCTAATTCATGTGGTGCTCCTTTCAATTATTTTACCATATTTGTGAACATAACTGTTGAATTAATGCCTAGCAATTCTTTGGTGTACTTTAAAGGGAAAATGCAGTCATCCCGATCAGAATTAGTATACCCCATTATCTTAATGCAGGAGTGGCTTTTTTGACCATGTGACAATATTTTGTAACTGGATTGTTAAATTCATGAAGAATAGTAACCTTTTGTTTGTAAAAGTTATTTTTAAAAGCATCTTCAGAAGTACTTGTAAGGCAGATATGAGAAGATTTGCTAGAGTTTGCTGATTTTTCAAAGCAATTTTGAGGTGGCTGCCTTTTGCCTTTAAATGTGCAATAATTATGGTGTGGAACTTCATGCAAGACTCTTTTTAGGAAAATAAACAAAACTGTAGATTTATTTAGCTGATGTTAACTGCCTCTTTAACTCCAGTTTCATTCATGTTGTGGGTGAAGGTAGATAATGGTGTTTTCGTATTTGAAGGTTCCATCACTTTTGAATTCAGTCCCTTCCATAGACCTTTTCCAAATAGTAATTACAAAGAATTGTGGGATAGTGTTTTTGTATGCATCGTTTTTCGCCACAGTAATATACCCCTGACAAAAACGACGCATACCAAACTCTATCCCACAATCCTTTGTAATTGTTATTTGGAAAAGGGTCTATTACAAGAAGTTGTTTATTAAAGTTGAAGTCAGTGTCTTGTTTCGTTGACTTACCTGATTCATGTTTCACTAAAGTGTTATATTGTTTGCATCCTGGCAGATATAACAGAAAGTCATCAATCCTGTGTCCTATAAATCTACATAGCTTGTTATACTGTCTGTCCCCTGTATAGTGAGATACCCAAGGGCCATGCGTTTGTGTAGCCAGTCTGGAGTCATCTATATTAAGTTGATGAAAATTCAGCTATGTTCTAACTGTGGTTTACATTGTAAAATATTGTATAAGCTGACATATTGTAAAAACTTTCCACACCGTGTGCAGAATGTATAGTAGCCTTGCCTTAAGGGAATTTAGCTGTCACTATGAGCACCACAGCTGGAGTTAGTTGTCTGCAGTTTGTAGACTGTACATAAATGAAATTTTCTTCAGATGTTTGAAGGAGTTGAAATCAAGATTTAGCCAAGGCTAGTTTATGAAGTTATTAAAGGATGAGTTTACAAACTGCCTCTGCCTTGTAAAGCAGTGTCCTGATGTAAAGGCTGAGTTAATGATGAGGTTTCATGCAGTCGCATAAGAAGTTAATTTATTTTTCCTTTTAATTGTTATTTTGTTTGACAGGTGTAGACAAATTTATTGTGTACTCCACCCCATCAACCATTCAGGGTATCTCAGCAGATGCCAGTAACCTGAAGAGTCATTTACCTCCAGTTACAGGCCAGGCATCTGTACAATCCATTGACTTTTATGCAAGTAGGTGTAACATTATGCTTTTGACTTACTATGACTAACACAACTAAAATGACAACACTGAGAAGATTTTCTCCTCATCTTACTGCAAGTAGGCTTTCTGAGGCAAATGCTTTAGTTCACGGTCACATTTCTTGTTGGACACTTGAGTATCAATTCCACTTTGCTTTAACTGAACAGTTCCTTCTACAAGCCAGTGAGCCACAACTGGAAAAAAGGCAGTGGCTGGCCCGACTTCAACCAATTGGTTAGAAACTGAGCTGTAAAACCTCATCTAACTTTACAATGATAAAGTTACGTACTGATTAAATTACAATGATAAAATTACGTAAAGTTAGTATTCAGTTTCTTATACCTTCTCTTTTGATTTTGTGGTAAAAAATAAAAAATACCAATCTGTCAACAAATAACCCTTTTCAAGCATAGCTTTATTAAAGAGGGTAAACAAAACATTTATGAAACTTTTGAATATAAATTTATTCTAGACAGTAAGTGGTAGATTTTATTATCATTACTGGTAACATAATTGACATACCATTAAGAGTAGCAACTCATACATTACATATGACATAATTACAGTAGAAATGGCCATAAATTATTTTAAAAATGCTCTAATTATAATAGATTGTGTAACTTTATGAAGAAATTACCTTAAATTATAGTATTAGCCTTATTTACCCCATGTTCTGTTTTTTTTTTTTTTTGGTTACAGTGCCCTTGTTGGTGTGTGCATATGTATATGTGTGCATGCATGTGTGTTTGTCTTTGTATATGACAGCCAGTGTATTGTACAGTCTCATAGTAGGAAAGGTCTGCAGTGCACAACAACCCTGGCACAAAGCTGTGCCCTATTGCTTTTGTTGCTAATATCATACATAGTAATGAGTGGGAAGGGCTTGACTTTAAAATTGTAAAATAGCATTTTCTTTCAGTCAGGACGACTGATTAGCTTAATATTTGGCATGGGCATGTTTATAGGTAGAGATAATAGCTTTTTAGTAACAGTTCATCATCTTCATAAATATTCACGAGTTGGGGAGGGGGGTAGGTTCATTTTTGAAAATGGCTGAAAATGGGTGTGTACAAGCAATACCACAGTAGGAGAGGTTTGTACATGATGTTTGGTAGGTATGGTATGTTGACCTTGGGGTGAAGTTGTGTACTAGTGCTTTTGTTGCCACTATCTTGTATGGTATTGAGTAGGCCATCAGGATGGCTGATTAGCTTCTTATTTGGCATGGGTAGGCTAATAGGTAGAGATAATAGTTTGTGGCTGCTATATGTTGACCTTGGTAGTCAACATATTGATAACTTTTCACAAGTAGCACTTAGTATCTTCTTGATTACTCTACAATACCTCACCTTTGCTTTAAGACGTATTACATACAAAATTTAACAAAAAATAAAATGACACCAGTTTTTGGTTTTATGACTGTTGGAGAGTTGTCACTTGTCTTGTAATTTCAGAAGAGGAGATGATTTACTGGGTGGACACTGCAGCCCAGACCATCTACCAAATCGAGAGAGGCCACACAGAAAGGAAAGCAGTCATTACATCTGGTCTTGGTTATGTGGAGGCCATCTCTGTGGACCCTGTTGCAGGTCAGTTGTTAGTCAATTGAAATCCAGGGCTGGGTAACAGAAGTAAAAAGGGGAATGCCCAATATTTTTTATCTGGCAGTAATTCACAGGAGACGAATGTTAAGCAAGGAGTTAAATGGTGTATTTTATAAACTGAGTGGTAATAATAAATGAATTAATGTATAACAATAATAATAAAATTAATAAATGAATCCGTCTTTAAATATGGTAAGACAAACTAAAAATGATCCATATTCAGAAGTTGTTTGAAAAAGTAGTCAGTGGGCCACAGGCCTGTTAGTAAATGTACTGTCAGCAAAGTTAATCCTCTTTGCTCAATTGTCCAGATTAAGATGTGTCCGGTACCTTCCCTTTAGAAGTTAATTTGGATAGCATTAAACATATAACTATTACAAAAAAGTAAATAAAAAGTTAAGGTTGTCCAGAATCATGGTAATGTTCAAGGTAAGGTGCAGCATCTAAAAAGATGTGCTAAATGTGAAATTTTGGAAACATTTTGTAAAAGATAAACTTTATTCAAGTAGTCTGGTGAATTATTACTAATGCTAATGCCCAACTTTCAAAATCTGTGTGAGTACAGATCCATTAGTGCTTAGCATGAGTGCAGGCAAGAATGCCAAACATGTGCATGTTTTATATTCAAATCTACCTTCCAGACAAGTTTTTGTTTTCATTTATGCATAGGTAATTCCACCAAGTGGTTATTTCTGCAAAATCTGGAGCTGAACTTGTTACATGAATGAAAATAGTGACAGATTTGTCCAAAGATTCAGAGTAAAGTCCAGATATATGACTGAAACTTCAAGAAAATCCATGTGTTTCTATAGCTTTAACGGTTGCTTTGCAAAAATGCAAAACCACAGAATTCCATGGGCCTTGAAAAAATGTTGAAGATTTAGCTGATATTTTAGTTACATCAAGGTATTTTTGATGATTCATTGCAGGTAATATTTACTGGGCAGATCAAAGGACAAAAACGATAGGCGTAGCTAAGATTGGTCAATGGGAACAGTACCTGGTAGTGAGAGAAAGTACGGATGTTGTCAAAAGTATTGCTGTACATCCAACCAAAGGGTGAGTTAACCTGATATGGAATTTTTTTTTTTTTTTGGGGGGGGGGGGTTGTTTTATCTTTTATTCTTTTTTTCTAGAGATTATTGAATTTCAAGGTCAGTCAAGTGACCCCAAGTTACATTGTCATGGAATTCTGGTCAAACCTTGTGGGGAAGTGAAATGGAAAATTGTAATGAGAGAAGGGATAGGGAAGACAATTAGAGGAAAGTGATGGGGGAAGATAGATGGAGGGAAGTGATGAAAAAGATAGGGGAGGGGGGAGAAGCAGAAGGTGAGATGTGATAGAAAGAGAGAGAACAAGCTTCAGGACAAATCTTGAAGCTTACATTAATTTATTTCACTTAACTCATAACTTAACTCTTCTATTGCATCATCTGTAAGGGGGGGTGTTAGGGTAACAAGAAGAGTGGAAAGGTTAGGCACTTTGGAAATTCGGGAAATTCATGAGATTGGTAAATGAACTGAATACTTGGCAACAACATTTTCTAGTGTGTACAGACCAGTTTGGCCTAAGGCCTGCTTCTACTTCGCTGACTACATGCTTCTTAACGTGGTATTTTTTTTTACAGAAAGGCAATTGTGGTACACTGTTTATACTTTGTTCCTTTGTACAGGTTTTTGTTCTGGACAAATAGTTCTCCATCAAACCCAGCAGTTAGACGAGCCTACCTGGATGGTTCTGGCAATATCACCATTCTTAATGACACTATCACTGAACCAGTATATTTAGCTGTGGATGTGGAGGAGGATAAAATCTATGTTTCTGGAGGAAATAAAATATTACGGATGGACCTGAATGGTACAAACCAAGAGCTTATCATCGAGGGCAATTCAACTATGAATATTTCCAAGATTGCAGTAGATTCAGATAACATTTACTGGCTTGATAGGTGAGAGGGATAAGATAGGTGATTCATAATTAAACATTTGTGTCAAGGTTGACTTCCATGGCACAAAAAATACAACTTACATGATCCCCTGGCTATTTCTTTTACCACATCTGTCACTTAGTTGTTGTTTATATCAATTTCATATGCCATCATATGTATGGGTTTCCCACAGAGGTTTGCTGCAACTTGTCACTGAATGTATGGACCTCAGGCTCTTAAGTGTACAGCATTTCTCTGACCAACCATCTACACTAGCTGTGTTCAGTCACTCTGGTTCTGTCCTCTTTTACTCATGCTGCCATGCTCACAGGCCCTCAGTGGCTTACCCGAGGTCCTTTGTGATCCTCTGTTCTCCAAAAGTGAGCTCATATGTATCTACTCCCCCATGATTGGGGAAGAACCTCTCCACCTTGTCATGGTACCTGGTCCCCTTTTTCCCTGCAAAACTGAGGTGATGAACAATTTGACTCCCATAAATTTTGTGGAGTAAGGGAAAACAAGCCAGTGAGCCACAACTAGAAAAAAGGCCGTGGCCGGCTTGACTCGAACTAGTTGGTTGGAAACTGGGCCGTTAAACCTCATCAAACTAACCCATAAATTTTGCTAACCAAATCAGTGTAAAAGCTTTTCTTAGTATCGAGAACATCCCATCTTGTGGAAATTAATTGCTAAAGCATTCAAGTTACAAGGAATTCATTGTCACACCTGTGCTTGACATCCCAGCAAAAGAAAAAGGACAAAAAAGTTATACTTCCACAGTTTTACATCAAAAGCTTTCTGACAATGTTAATTTGATCTCTCACCTCTGAGTGTGTGTGGTAGGACTTGTGATTACATATTCCAACCGTACCCAAACTAGACCCTGGTTCTCTCAGTGTTACATAATTAAGTAATGCAGGGAATGACTTTCACAAAGGCCATTACGTAAATCGGCCTTACGTTCTTTCAAATCTTGCATTGTACTGGCCAAAAAATTGAAGCATCTTTTCACAAAGAAACATTAGACGTGTGTTCACATTCTTGTGCAGAAATTGACAGGCCATGGAAGTGTCTAAAAATAATAATACAGCTTTTAAACATAAACCTCTCTATCAAGAGGAATGTGCACTGATTTAAGTCACCATAAAGAATATTGTAATGTAACACTCTACCTTAAAGGTGTGTGGAAAGTCTTCTCCTAATGGAAATATGCTATAGGGCTTGGAAAATGAATATCGAGTGATCCAACTCCCATCGTCATGCATACTTAGGTACTGAGATTGAAAGGTTTGTTTACATAAATTAATAAAAGCTTGTTGTGGGAAAACTTGTGATCATGTGATGTCCTTCTTGTGCAATCACATTACATGTTTTTGTTTCCTTTTTAAATCAAAACATTTATATCACCTTGAAAAAAATCATGCTCTCCTCTTGCATAGCATGTTGTGGAATGAAGGCTTTTATAGTCAGGTCATTCTATAAATAAAAGCCTTTGATTACATTTTGAGGATAAGGTGAAGTAGCTTTAGGAAATAATTAAGAAAAAGAAAGATGGCCATTTGAGTGGTATGAGAGTGAAATTACAAATTTTTGTGCAGTGTATCACTTTAAAGTGAGTGCATAAATTTCAATATTTTTAAGTTTGGCCACATGCGCAAAAAGGGAGCAGATGTACCAATGGGACCTATTTCTTAATCTTTTCAGTATATCTTTTTGTAAGTTTAGACTTAAGGAACACTTAATGAACAAGATCTGTTGAACAAGATCTGTCAAAGGAAAAAGACCATCATAAATGACTGTATGATTGTACAAAACTTTGATCATGTAGAAAATTTGTGTTTTTTCCTGATTTTCAGGACTCATTTATCACGTTCAATCGTTCGGGTCAGTAAGGCCAATCCAGTACTGAATGAGAGTCAACCATTAAGGTGGAATTTGTCAGAAAGCACCTCACAGAGACAGGAGACAGATTTGACTGTGTACAGGACAACTTCCATGGAAGGTTTGTAAGCTTAGGAAAGCACTTGATTGTAGGTTGATATAGTTACTCTTTGCCAGTAACTCACAGGAATTAACATCAGTCAGTGTCAGTGCCATAAAGTTTCAAAATCACCTGGTGATCTTACAGTCTCATTCTGAGTTAAATGTTGGTGCAAATATACTTTCAGTATATCTGTACTTTTCATAATGTAGAAAAACAAATGAAATGAAACAGAACGAATGTTAATGTGCAATTAATGAAATGTGGAATTATATAGTTGAGTAATAATTGGTGCTACTTTAATCATTACAGATGTGTATGAGCTACAGCAGCATTGCTGCTCTAGTACATGCCCTTGGTCTATGTCTGTATCTGTAGTAATATTGGAAATTTTCTTTTCAGTGATATTCGTGTATTTTTAGAAAGATTTCATGTTACAGTGAAAAGGAATTCAGGGTGATATCAGATTTAAAGCAAGGGAATGGAATATTGTTGTCCTGTTAATAATTATTTTTCAGCAGCATAAACTGTGCAAACACCAATAATATATTGAGATCTGTTAAATGAATAAACTAGACCATGATAAAGTATTGGGGGTTGTAGGGTGGCATTGTCAAGCCCTGTCTACAGGATCATACATTTGTTCAAATACATCTCCATATTGTATGACATTGCTCATAGGCAAATGTATGATCATGTGACTGCTTTCAGAACAAATTTGGACAATGCCCGACATGTATTGAAGGTGTTTGAGCTTTGAGTGGCATGTTTCATCTTCCCAACAAGTGTTTAAATATTTGTATGATGATATTTGTGAACATATGTATGGTATTGTAGATGGGCATTTAGATTAAAACATGTTCCTAATGATACTGACAAATCAAGTAAGGATACTGCAGGAAAACTTTTCATGTGGTAAATGTCAGAGTGACAACCATTGGAATAAAAAAATCAAGATTATTGTTTGCTGATAATATTGTTGGGAATTAAAAGTCAAATATATGTTAACCTGAATATCTAAGAACTCTTTTCATTACTTTCTATGTATACTTTTGTGTTGTTTGCATGACAATGATCAAAGAGAGGTCCATTGTTGTGAAAAATATTTTTTTCATTTTGCAGGAACAAATGCTTGTAGTGTGAACAATGGTGGTTGCCAGCAACTCTGCTTTTTTGTGGGTGACCACCGTAGATGTGCCTGTGCCTATGACAAACTTGACAAAGACAATGTTTCTTGCAAAGGTAAGACTTAGTTTTAAGAGAAGAGCTGATAAATTTTGTGGCTGGAAATAGACATTTTGCATTCAATAAATCTCCTAATAAAATCCAGGTGAAACAGTCTTTGCAGTGGTGGTGGTCATGGGAGTAAAAAAAAAAAGACATTTGACAAAAAATGATAAATTAGGAAAGTTATTTTGGTAGTCTAACTCAGATGTGGTCATAATGGCATATTCAGGTCTAATTCTGTCAAGGTTGTAAAGAGCAAGTGTCTACTGGCCCATACAGTCTTTAGGAAAGTAGCTAGAGACTAGCATTTCCTCCTTATTTGTTAGGTAAGAATGGTAAAAATTATTAGTACACCCTATCTTGTTATCCTTTGAATAGAACTACAAAAGAGAATCCATATTCTGTACATTCACCCACAGACTACATTTTGTAGGGTCTGAGTCTAGTTGTCTTCCTGGCCATTGCATACTTTACGGGAAATTTGAAACTGATGGATTTTGTATTTTAAAACTTTAAAGACAGGCACTCAGTATCCCAAACTACATTTTTACTTAGGGAAAAGCAAGATTCTGAGTTGGTGATTGCTCTTTGATTGATGTCAAGTTCAAAAGATGCAGAGTAGCTCACATTACACAGCATGCAAAGAGTGTTCTGATAACACATGATGGCCTTGTATTTTCATCAGGATATGCCCTTAAGCAATAATCTAGGTTTGTGTCTGCACAAGGAGATAAAAACAGTTATGGGAGTGGCTAGATGTGACTTAGTTGGGAGAATTGGAACTATCTGGGATGAGAAGACTTGCCCTTTAAGAAGCGAGGAATGACAAATAGTGAAGGGGGAGAGTGGATAAGATGGTGTATGAGTAAACTACAGTTGAAGTAACAGGTGCAGGTGCAACAATTTACTACACCAGACTCAGATGTGGATTCATGGACAGTATCAGATACTGTGTTGAAGATGAATGCCACCTTTGATATAATGGAGATGGGACTAAGATCTAGTCTTCTGGCCATAATTTTTGCTAGGAGGGAGGATTTGTCCTGGAGGGTGAGGTCAAGCTTTTAGTGTAAAATGCTCTATGATGAACAGTAACCTTAAAGTTATCATGACATGCCACCAAAAGGAGCTGTTTTTACCTGGCAGTTAAAGAATAAAATCCCCCAATGAAAGATCTGTTGGAATTATTTCAGTACCTTTTATCCTTCTCAAGATATACCTCATCAAAGTTTGATGGTTTCTGAAATAACTCATTGCCTATGCAAAAATAATGATGCGGAGTGTTGCACACTGTTAAGATTTCTTTTGTTAACCCTACATAAATTATCTCTTAATTACTGATCAGATAGTTTACAATTCGGCAAGAGATATAAATATTTTTCAAGGAAACAATATTAACTTCCATAATAAATCCCTCATGGGATAACAATGCTACAAGTGTCCTTGAAATGAAGGTCGAAAAAGCAAGGCTAACATTAGCCATACTTGGTATGTCTATCTTTTGAGTCACAAATTTGCATATAAACAAGTGTGGAATAGAACTACCCATTAAAATGGTCAATATTTGATTGACTTTGATGGGAATTGTGGCTATTTTCTGGATTTTTAATGCTTTTTGCATCAAATATCCAACTATGTAATTTTTATGTCACCAGACCTTTAAATCAATGGCCACATCTTCATATAATGTCACAGCTTTGGAAATGTCCATGTGCGGCACCTGAATGTGTAGGTGAAGGAGAAGTAAAAATGTGTTAATATCAGTGCATGTATTGGTTCACTAGTCATGTGATTTACCAATAACATCTTGCCACTTCTAATTCTCTTCATTTCAGAATACGATGCATACATTATTTACTCTCAGAGGAAGAGTATCCAGAGAATACCTTTGGGGGAAAATCATAAAGACTCTATTCGACCTTTGACTAATGCAGACAATGTGATTGGTATTGCTCCTGTCTACTCAAGGACAGGAATCTTTTTTACTGATATACACAATGGTTCCATCCTCTACAGTTCATTGATAACAGAAAATGCTACCACAGTTACAATACGTGAAGGTAAGCAGGGGTTGGTAGAATTTTCAAAAGGGGTTAGAAAAATGGTGGCTGTAACTCTGCCGTGATCTCTGCAATAGCACCCCCAGTGTAGGGGTCCTGTCAATGACTCCTTGGAAAATTGTTTAAAAGCAACATCAAATCCTGTAATGGGTTGGAGTCTCTTTGAAACTCATAGAACCCTCGAGCTACCACCATAAGAAAGCTTAAGATTAAATCACTTTGGGTCTGGTGGTGTGGTAACAGAGAGGCATTAGTATACTGTAATCAAATACTACCATGTATTGGTATCTTTAAGGCAAGCTACATTGATGTTAGCATAGAATTATTGTGGTATGCAGGCGTATAGGCTAGAGAGCATACTTTTAGACCAATGCTGGCTTTGGGTCCTCCAAACACATCTCATATTGCACAGCTGTACCTACCTGGAAAGTTTACATATTGGTATGGAATGAGTTATGTGCAAATTACCAATGTATCAGTATCGATATTATTTGAAAGCCCGTGCTGTCAGTAACATTCTGCCAGCAAACAATTTGGAGTGTATAAATGTACTGTGGGACATTTGGATGTGTTATACCAAAAATAAACTATCAGAATTTAAGATTAAAATACAAAGTTAGAGATGTTGCTCTGAGACAGATTGTTTTACCTTTAATAAGAACAATAATATAGTGAGTAGGTACTGTGGTGACACTCCCACATTTGTCAATGGTGGTGAAAATGGATTTGTCCTAGATTTTCAAAGCCAAGAATTGGTGCCCATGCAAAATTTTGTACTGATACTCATGAAAAAGAATTGTACTTGTATTTAAAACCAGAGATGTCTAAATTGTACTGGTACTGAAGAGAAAATGGCACTTAACCTCTCACTCAAAACCAGAGATTCTTTAATAGTATAGGATAAGTAGTATTCATAAAATTGTAATTGCATAATTTTTTTTTTTTTATTTTGAATCTTGAATTTTGAGCAGGATATATTTCTGAGCTGGGAGTTACAAATGGTCCTTGGACTATAACTGCTAGCCTAGGACCCAACCAGCAGATACCAAGTTCTATGTCATTTGTAAATACTGATTGGTCAGTTAACCCATGTTTGAATCAAGTATATAGTTATAGGGTTTAGGAAGAGCAAATTTGTGATGAACAGTCACAGTAGGATTATGTATGATTATGTATTTGATGATGAATGATTTCTTTGATGTGTGAATAAGGCTATAAATAGGTGTTGTCCTAAGATCTAGATTGTGAAATTGTGAGGTTTGCCATTTTAATATACATCTAAACCATTTAGAGCAGCTTCCAGACCTTGTGTGGTTCTGGGTGGGATACCATTTCTGTGGTTACAGACAATGACATACCAAACGGTAAAAATTGTTATATAAATAACCCTGTAGGATGTCATAGGAGTGTGAGTATTTGTGTCCTCAAATTCCATTAAAATATGAAAAAAAAAATCAGGTGATGCCCATAGCACGTACAATTTCAAACCAGAGAAAAATACATGGGAACGACATGGGATGGAATTTCTATGCTCTTTGGTAGCAATTCGAAACTATGACTGAGCAAATTCCATTGACTGTACAACTTTCATACTAAGTTACTGACTGCCACCATGTCAAGTCACTCTGGTTTTGATCTAAAAAAGAATCCTGAAATCGTCAAGACAGAGACATGAGTCTAGATGAGATGGAGGTTGCATTGTTGCATTTTAGCATCCAGATATGTTATACCTTTATTCCGGTGTATGGCGTAAACTACAAGCTATGCCTGGCGTCTTTGGATCCGGTTTGGTTCCATAATTTTAAAACTGATTCCCAGTCAGTTCGGAGAAACCTTGTACACTTATTAATTACGTGTTTAGGCTGTTGGTCATAAGGCTCCCTACAAGGGCTAGTAAATCTTGTCATTTTGGCATTTGCTAAAGTATGCCTTGTAGGGAACTCCTGATGTAGCATGTTTGAAAATCAGTTGATAGCGTTCTGTACAGTAGTAGAGATTCATGTGAAAAAGTGGGCGGGGGGGGGGAGAATAATGGGGCCTTGAGGCAAAATTACTGTGTGAGGAAGTGACAGTTGATAGGGGCATTTCCAAACAGTGGGGAGGATATATCCCCCCATCCTCCCGGGATTACTGCCTTTGAAGACGGCATAGTGTGTGCTTAGCCTAGCCCTAGCCAAGTTTGGTGGTATGCATAAACAGTGATATTACCAGTGATGTAATTAGTTTCATTTGTATAATGTCCTGTCCATTGTTTTCAGGTATTGGATCTGTGGAAGGTATTGCTTATAACCACATCACTAATGAAATCTTCTGGACAAGCTACACCAATTCCTCCATCAGTCGCATGAGAGTGTTCCCCCATAGCCGTGCAAGTGAGGAAGTGGTAGTCAGTATGTCTGGGAGTGATCACCCCAGGGGAATAGCCCTTGATGTCTGTAACAGGTACAGCTGTTTGGTTTGTACATCACAGTGTTTGTAAAGTTCTGCAGTAGAATCAAACTTGTCACAAGTTGTGTAGTAATCTGAAAATTAGTGAGTATGTTTGTGAAGGGGATTGAGCAGTATTCATTTCAGTTTTATTTAATATTTTTTGAAAGATCATGACCTTATTGTAGAGTATCAGTTCTAGTACAAAATAATTCTAAGTTAATTGTTAATTTATTTACCCTCATTGCAGTCAACATCACTCCTACAGAAGATAAGTTTGACCATAGGGACTTGTGAAGTCCTACCAAAGATGGACCCAACCTCAAATAACCAAACTTTCAGACTAGGAATATCAAGTTGGAAAGCATAAGCAACTTCTTGTTTAAAATTAAAATTTGTTCTCTAGAATCAATTCCAGGATTTCTCTCCTCGTTTTAGAAATTTTAAATAGTTTGCAAAAAGTTTTTGGAGGAGGCAGAAGGTAGGTGGAGGGGGGTGGGGGGGGGGGGCAGGGGGGTGAGGTTATTAGCTCAGCTGAAAGCAACCTGTTCTTGCTTATAGTTGAATGCATGAAACCTTAAACCAGATCCTTGAGGTGGGAGGAGAGTTGCCCCACCCCTCCCCCTCCCTGTGAAGCTTATCTCCCCTTTCTATGAACTTTGAGTTTTCTTTACTATCACAAGAGGATGATAGTGTTATTGTGAAGGATCAAAAAACAAATATACAAAAACTACCAATTCAAAACCATATACACCATGCAGATCTTTTATGATGTTGTCAATGGAAATATCAAGTTTAGGACTTGAATCTTGTCCAAAAGTTGGGTAAAAAAAGAAACTTATAGCAAAACTTTGGGAATTGACTAACTGTTAAGTTTAACTAGGTTGATAACATTGCCCCATACCACAGAACCATCCTTTGCTCTCATTGATTTCATTTGATAAATTAAACCTTCACCAAGTGTTTCAACATTGTATTTCTTTCCATTGATGTGATTTTACTATTTAGTGTGGTACTGATATCACACACAGTGGCTTTTGTTGATCTCTGGTATTTTATGTTTCAGTATCAGCTAGTATGGGATAATACCATTTCAATATGTTTTAGTTGTAAACATTCTCTACACATAACCCTGAGCTATTGGGAAGTGTTTACCATTACTTCCCCATCTAACTTGTAAGTTTCAAGTACAAACATTGTTGAATGAATGATGCACAAGATCAGCGTACTGGCAATAAAATGTACTGCTTTAGAATAAGTGGTGTTTAATAGTACCAAGGATTATCAATTGTTTAATAAATGAGCTGGAATCTTGTGAATAATCAGACATCATTTAATAAAGCAACTGTTGGTTTAGAGTATAGGTGTAGTTATACCAGCTGGTTAGTAACAATGATATAGATTAATTGTACTAATTCTTTTCACGACATGTATTGTTAATATGATGTTACGTAAATCGTTTTTGCATGTATGATTATTGTTGTGAAAAGAAACAATAAATGAAATGAAATGAAAAATGAATTCTGCTTTCACAGCACTATGAGAACATTGGCTAATACTGGCAGTTAACATGTCACTGATACCCCACCAGTGTGACACCTGTTGGGTAATAATGGCAGTCAATCTGTCTGTTTTGTGGGTCTTAACCTAGCATTCTTTCTCCACAGTTCAATATATTGGACAAACTGGAATGACCTTCACCCATGTATAATGACATCTAGTATGACTGGTAAAGATGTTCGTGCTATTATTGAAACGGATATTCGAACTCCAAATGGCATTGCAATTGACGGCTATGCAAGAAAACTGTACTGGTGTGACGCGAGGTTGGACAAGATTGAAAGAGCTGATTTAGATGGGACCAACAGAGTTGTGAGTTCAGAAATTGAATGTTATTTGTCTCTCTGTACTCACAAAAAGTGAAAATTTTATAATTAAGTAACAGTTTGGTATTTTCACAACTGTTCTAAATAAACTTAACTTATTGATCAATAACTGATGTACCTATCGTTTTACCTTTTATCATCTTATAGTTGGGTCATTATGATGTTTGAAATTGTTTGATATCTTTACAAAATTTTGTATGTAGCTCATAATTGATTTCAGTGTCATATCAATCTTCACTGTATCCTTAGTGTAGGTCTTGATTGATGTTCAGCATCATTCAGCATCTTTACTCTATCTCTTCTTTATCGTTGTATCTCCATCATTGATATTCAGTATCAATTTTTGTCTGTATGATCTATTTAGCTCACAGTGATATTTTACATCATTTTCCAATCATCCTCTTCCCGAACCTGCAGTTATTGATTGTGTAATTAGTCTTTGCTATAGAGAAGGTTTGCAACATTATGTGAAAAATGTACCGTATTTCCTTCCTTAAAATAAATGTTACTTATTTGAATGTTTTAAACTACAAGACTGAAAAATAATCAGTTCATGTACTATATTTGTATATATGTGCAGTTACATTTGCAAAGTTGCTATGGAATCAGAAAAATGAAAATGAAATTCTGTTTTTCTGCTCCATCGTCTATTTAGGTCATAATTGATGCAGACCCTGTTCATCCATTTGGCTTGGCCATTCATGAAGATCGACTTTACTGGACCGACTGGGTTCGTCTCATGGTGATACGTGTTGATAAATACACAGGTGGAAACCTGACTGTTCTGAGATCTGAACTGAATCAACAGCCAATGGGTATTGCAATCTTTGTGGAGCCACATAATTGTAAGTTACCATGTTGGAGATTCTTTTCCACTCTCATCTTGGTTATATGGAAGCCTGCATTAATTTGCAGGCTTTGCAAATGTATCAGTTTTCAGACGAGGCTATTTGATCTTTATGTTTTCCCGATGAGGGCATTGAGGCTATCCAGTGGGGTACCAAAGGATTAAATTTGTGGTAGGGCACCATTTTCAAACTCAGTTGAAGCGTTGTTTCACACTGAGGATAAATTTCTACTTACTTCATAGCCTGCTTAGTGCATGTATGCAACCAGGCAAGTTACTTGTAACATGATATACTGCTTTTTGATAGAGCAAGAGAAAAAGTGTGTGAAAGGAAAGTGCTGAATTTTTGAGGGAAAAAATGAGTTGGAGCATTTTGCACATTGGCTTGCAGAATGAATGAGGGTGGTCATTGCAGCCATGTTTGGTGTAAGATTTTGTAGGGCCATCTCAGCTGTTATTGACCAATTACTTCCAGCCTGGAATTTCATTTTAAATTCATTGTTTTTTTTTTTGTCTTAATATATATGTCATCAGGTATGGGAGACTTATTGTTCAATTTATGCTAACAAATAATGGTATGGCTTTAGAGATATATCAGGACATGGGGTTTAGATAGAGCGTGGTTGCTTCAGTCCATTTCATATTTTTATTTTGAGTTCATCATGTCGATCAGGGCTTCTGAAATATAATGGGAGTAAGGCCAATTTAACTTAAGCTGATATTTTTTTTTTTTTTTTTGCATAGTGCTAGTTTCATAACCTCTACCCTAGCTGTAATATTGATACAAAATTTCAGGTTCCTGGAATCTACCAATGGCCATTTATAGAGCACTTTGCATTCTGTAGTGGCCCAGTGGCTGCTACTTCAGATCATGGGCTCAGGACTTAAACTCATTTGTATGTAGTAATCTTTCTCTTCTCATCTTACAACCTTTGCATAGCTGCTAATGTTTATTTTGTTTTTTTCACAGATGTGTGAGTGTCTAAGGAACTTGAAAATTTCTGTATTTAATTTTAAATTCAGTTTCTTGATTGGTAGTGACACTGTTGCTCAGATGTTCTTGACTCTTCAGTTTGTATTGTGTTCTTGCCAACCACAATAGGTAGTGCATGGCCATGTGCCACATACAATGGAGGCTGTGAAGAAATTTGTGATACAGATGAGTATGGAACAATAACTTGCAACTGCAGTGAAGGAAAAACTCTGGCCAGTGATAGACAGAGGTGTTTACCCCGTGAGTAGAAGACAGTTATTCATACTTCATCTTTAGTGTTCAAGAAAATATATCTGGAAAAGTTATGTGGCTGGTAGATATCATGTTATCCATGTCCCTATTAACTGGTTTGTTGTATTAGTCTGGGACAACCTTGAAGAAAGATCATTCAATCAATATTACCCGATGGACTTCAAGTCCTCATCTCAGCTCAGATCTCATTGCATAATTGGTTATAGAGTAGAGATGCTGCTGGTTCTTGGGCGAGACTGACTCATAAAAGTTACACAAGGCAGTCTTGCCAGTGCTTTTAATCCAGTCACAGTTTAGAATATTGGCATGTTGCCCAACCAACCACATCCTTGCCTTTACGTCCTGTTCCAGGAATCTCTGGAAAAACATTAAAGATATATTTGCATTTATCAATGTGTATGTAAAGGGTCAGGTTTTTCTATATTGATGCCATTTGAGCATAATGCAATACATTGCATTCATGTTGGTCTCTAGATTAAATCCTGCTGTAACTGTCCTGGTATCTTTCTTGAGAATAAACTACGTGTGCAGTAGATCTTTTTACATTGTTTGTGAGGGCTTTCAAAAGGGATGAGTGTAAAAGCTCGCTGGTTGTCTGATTCAGGTCTTGTTTACTTTGATTTGAGTCATAAATTTGCTCACCATGGTTTTCAGGCTCAGGTAGTAGTACAGAGCAAGGGCCTTCATCCCCCCTTCCCCCTCCCTTATGTGAGTCTTTGGAGAAGTGAATAAAGACTTGAAAGAAGCTCTAATACATTAGCTAGGAATGTTACATAGCAACAGTCATCGGAACAGTATCGGGAGTGATTAAGATATACCTGATTAACTACGCTGTTTAAGCTAGTCAAAATGGAAATTGATCTTGCTGGGTATTCAGACCTAATCTACTCACTAGGGTTGTTGATGAGTTTGTGATGAGCGCCCTGCTTGAGATTTGAACTAGACACAGTACAAAGTGGTTATTAAACACAAATTTGTTCAGTGCTAGGCTATGATTCGATAGAACAAAGCAGTGGAATCCTCTCTGTAAATATTAAAAATGTGTAATTCCATTGGGTATGATGCAGTTGCTTTACCTTACAACTGAAGTATGTAAATGAAATTCACCAAGGATTTATTTGATACAGTAAGGTTCAGGGTTGGGGGAGGAGGGAAGTAAAAAAGTTACCTAAACAATCCCCTCTTCCACTGTAATGGGAATCATCACATCAGGAATTGAAGTCTTTTTATGATTTTTTCTTTTTTTTTCTAGGTTTCCAGCTGCCATTGTCTTTCCCCCATCTCCTACCCCTTCCTCTTCCCTTTTCTCTCCACAAGGCCCCCTCTGCTCTCCCAACTTGCACCTCAACTAGTCTTTGTTTGCATCAGTAAGATTGGTAAAGTGATAACTAATTATTGAGAAAGGATGGAAGTTACTTCCCTCCGAAGTAAGATCGGGCCAGTTGACATTATTAACTAACAAAAATGATCAAAATCAAGTCTGTATGATTTGGATTTTTAAAGGATTAAAAACATGAAGCATATTTTCTATTCAGTATTCAAAGTAAAACCAGTAGTTACTGTTCTTTTGAATTTAACAGCTGTTACTCAAAAATGTGACACAAATCAGTTTTTGTGTAGCAATGGGACACAGTGCATTCCTTTCAACCAAACTTGCGATGGAACGCCGCAGTGTGATGATTCCTCTGATGAAGGACAGAATTATTGTTGTAAGTTAGACATCAAATGTACTTGCCTGAATTTACAATTTAATGAATGTTTTTAAATTACTGTACCTATTTGCTCAAGTAATCAACACAATTTACTGCTACAGTAAAACCCCGTTTATCCGAACACATCGGGACCGAAGGTTGTTCGGATAACGAAAAAGTTCGGATAATCGGGGTTCCAAGTTTTTGCCTTAAGTACGGTACACTGGGTCCATATAAGACGGCGTGTCAACACATTTCGAAAATAATTCCACAAAGGCTTAAAATTGCAAGCAACACCCCCCAAAATATTTCGTTACTATTTTTCGTGACCGATGATATGACAAATAAATTTTAAGAGGTCTAAAACAGAGAGATTTTATTCCAAAAATTTGAGCCTTCGCTCGACTGAACGACCAATGCTTTCTACACACTAAATGAATGTGTGTGCTGAAGAAAAGCTGTAACGATCTGGAGAGGTATCTAGAGTATAAATTCTGCAAAAATTTCAAAAAATGTTAGAGACACATGTGTAGGAGACTCTCAAACAGCAGTTCGCAATGTTTTTGTAAGATCTTCTTTCATTATTTTTAGGTATGAAGCTCACTACGTTACTAACTTTTCAGATTTAGTGAAACTAAGACTTACGCTAGCCTAACGTATTTTTGTATGAGAGGATATTGAGCCTATACCGACTCATGGTTCCTAACAAGAACTCCAAAGCAAATACGTACCATATTTCTTCCAAATTTGACAAAGAGATAACAGATTGTTTTCTATGTCCACATGTCGGCTGTTTTAGCCATCGTGACATCTTTCCATTACTTTAAAAGTCCCGAGAAAAACTAGTGCATTTCTGCAAAAATTTACGTGGAATTTTGCCTTGTAAAGCACTTAAAACTTGGTGTATACTACTGTAATTGTGTTGACTATTATTGTTGTTAAATCTGACGGCTAGTTCGGATAAACGGGGTTTGGGATAAACGGGGTTCGGATAAACGGGGTTTTACTGTATGTTCCCAAGTTACTTTATGTAAAATGCAGTTATTTTCTGAATTACAGTAAATTGCTATTATTTTATCAGTCATATAAATGGACCTGTTTCCAAATTTAAGTTCAATATTGGATAACATTGAAACTTTCCATGAAGGAACCATAATAAAAATTTTGCTTTGCAGAAATTTGCTTTCTTTTGGGAAGATGTTTCATTCTTCTGTGGAATCACAGGCAGATGTTAACACTCTCTTTCGCAGCTGGTCTTGCGAGCTCACAAGTTATTTAACCCTTGTACACTTAGGCGCCATGTCGAAAGTTTTTGCACCGGCCGCCCCCTAGCCGCCGCGATAATGCTGCGGCCATATCGGCGTGGCCGACCCATGGCCAATGTAATTTGTGAACAAAAGACTGTCCTAGCAACGGACGCAAGAATCCTCCTGCAGACTGCTTACCGTTATATTCGTCAACGAACAATAGTCCTCTCTGGTAATCCGTTCGCGGCCGCTTGACGGCGGCTGTGACTTCTATACGAAGCAGAAAATATCGAATAGACAGTAAAAATAGCCTGCAGTACTAAAGTTCGCGAGAAAATGGTGTAATGAACAGTTTACATGTTTTGGTCTGTAAATGGTCGTCGATCAGCCCCACAGGCTAAGGGTGGAATTTGGACGTGGAACCCGAATGTTAGAACGACCCTCAATTAACATCGTACGGTACGTTGTAATAATGCCACGGCATGCTGAACCGCAGTTTTTCTTTGAACGTTGTAAGATTCCCTGAAGAAAATACTCTATTAATACTCAGCAATTGGAGACTTCCCCGTGTTTAAAAAACTAATGGGTGTGCACTTTGATATCTGTTACTGTTTTGTGATCATAGTAATGGCAAAGCCTGCAACGCGTGAATATTTACCAATTTAATGGCGGACCCGCCCAAACACTTAACACACAAAGAAAAACGGTCTGGGTACTGGTGTCCTTTCCCGATTTCCGTTATAGTACAAGATGTGTAGAATGAACTCGATACTGACGCCTCATTTGAAGAAGGGAATATTTCAAACACTGGAAAACACCTTTTACGCCCATTTCTGAATATTTTGCGGGACCCCAGCCCTTGCTTATTTGTACTAGGAACGCCGTACTGTTTTCGCAAATTGACGAAATTGTCAGTGTTCTGGTCCTGTGCACGCTGATGGTGTGTGCGGCGAACTAGATCCCAATGCACAGTGCACACAGCCTATATTGCCAGGCTGCCTTTGTAAGCATCGTAGGAAACTTCTAGAACGATTCGATGACGTCATTCAGACGATCCATTACTGGTGAAGTTCAAATTAAATGAAGCACATTTAATATCAAAGACAGTTTTTCAGCATTTTTTGAAAAAAATGCATGGTGCTTGCGTTATTGTAAAATAAAAAAAAACTAACAAAAACCCAGACAATAGGAGGGGAGCTTTTTTGTTTCGAATAGATACTAGCCACTTCGTTATAACATCATGTACTTCCACTTTGACATCCCTTCAGTCACTAGTACACGATCTTGATCAAAATTTTCCTCGTAACAATTTAAGATTGATGAAAAAATTTGAATAAACCAGTGAATGATATTATAGTGATATACTAGTCTTTGGCTATGGCAACGATTTTACAACGTTTTAAGCCCCCCCCCCCCCCCACGGAAGAAATTTCAGCCCGAAATGCATGCTTCGATCAAACAAGGGAGGTGCTGCTGTCTGCATACACTTTTGTACTAACTAATACTACCTTACTTTACGAAGCAGAATCTATAATTGAAAAGCGTCGACGATACTCCAAATGGTCAAGAATGCCGAAAACATTTACATGGCATGTGCAAAAGACCCTTAATTACCAATCTGTGATACGTTTGGAAGCTTTAGATGGAAACTTTTTCTCTACTATTTAATTTTCTTCAGCTTGTCTTGGCACGTTTGCCGTTGCCTAACTGCACATATGTACAAAGAGAACCTAACCTACACATGTGTATCTGCAATAATCTCCTTACTTTAAGAGCTGTTCAGACGTTAATATTTTTCTAATTATTTTTATTGATGAGTGTCTACCAAAGTTATGCTTGTTCTTTAACGTGCTCCTAAGCATGCAGGGTCTTATTTAATCGACAGGGTGGTGGCATCCTTGCATGTCAAAACTTAAAAAAATTCACAAATTTCCCCCTATATATCACTGTTACGAGAAGCTACTATAAGCCCAGGTCATTAGTCTCCAAGTTAATTTGAACCAAACCCAATGGAGTTGGAGCCTCGCACCATCTCAATTAAAGGTGAGTCCATAGCCATAGGGCAGGGGATAGAATTTATGAACCCCTGCGCCTCCTCCACATTCAAGGTGCCAATGAGGGCATGGCCGTACGGGACTGTTTTTCTCTGGGAGGGCGGTGATTTTTGGCCGAGTCCAGACCTAATATAACTGTCCAATTTTTCGCCCGACTGAGACAAAATATCTGCCCCATTCAGTCAGGTTTCTGACATTGGGGGGGGGGGCGCCCCTGCCCCCGGCCCGTACGGCCATGAATGAGGGCAATCCAAAGCTGCTGTATACATGCACCCACCCCCTCCATTCCCATCCAAGTTTTTCAGAGATAGAATGACCACATCGTGCTTAATACTGCGTCAGGCGCGGATCGGGGGGGGGGGCTTTCCCGGCCTCAGCCCCCCCTTGCCACATCAACAATACCGAATACGCGAAAATTAGCATAATGTATATCTAGGAGTATATAGCCCCCCCCCCCCTTGAAATGTCTCTGGATCCGCGCCTGTGCGTTGTGTTACACCAAATGTTCTTCGTCTTACTTCCTGTCTCTTACATTTTGAATTTCTTTTACTAATTGCACAAGTAGGCCTACATGCAGGGAACAGTAGTTTCTTTTGAAAAATTAAAAACAGCCTCCAGACAACGGTAAAACAGCTCCGGGAAAACTTCAAAAAGAAGGTTGTCAGAAGATTTTTTAGCTCCAGAGCAGGAAAGCTAATTTTCAAGCCCTACCAGTTTTTTTAAGCGTCAGTTTTTACATTTTCTTTTCGTATATTGTTTGGACTTATCAAAGCAATGCTCACTTAACCAGCAAGCCTCATTTACGTTCATTTTCATGACAAGCTTGTAGCGGGACTCAAGTAATGAAACCTCCTGACCATGGGCGTCAATCCTGGGGGGGGGGGGCACGTGGACACGTTCCCCCCCCCCCATTTTGGAATTACAGCCGTTGTCTATTTGTGGGATCGTAATGATAATCTCGGTATTTTTTTTTTTGGGGGGGGGGGAGGTTAAATTTGCAGACTTGCCAACAAAAAAATAGCAAACCTTGAGGTTTTCGCATAAAAATCTGTAAATCACATCTCAAACCTGAAGATTTTAAACAAGTCTCATGCGGGCGTACGACAGTGTGAAAAACCAAACATTGAAACACAAAGTATGGCTGTTAAAGTTGTATCGATGGTCGCTAAGGTTACCAGATTGGAATGTCAGTTTAAAGCTAGAAGAAACTGACTGCTTGCGGGAAAATAGCCTGAATATTGTTATCATCCCTAGAAAATCTCTTGCAAAATTAGTCTCTTTTTCTGATGACGATACATTTGTGATTCAATAATAACTTAACCAGCGATAGAAAGCACTGATCTTGGTCTAAATAAGGAGACTTACCTGGCGTTGTCTCAAGCATAGAACCAATACAAAGGGTGGACCTGCTAGTCCCAGGTAATGCTCTGGTCTTAGGTATTTGCTCGAAAATTTTCCCAAAAGAAAAGGTACTTGAGACTTCCTGCTTCGTGCACAACATATAGGGCCTATTTTCAAATTTTCATGAAGGTTTTAAATTCAAGTAAACATCTTCTGATCCATCACCAACCCTGACTGGGGGATCCCACTTGCTCATGCATTACATGATGGATTCAGGCCACTAAGCCCGTATGCAGAGAAAGGGCCGGGAGGGGCACAGGAAAAAAGTTTCGCCCTCCCTAGAAAATGAATGTAAAACTTTGCCTCAATGCGGTTTTGTGTATCTCAGTCTTGAAAAAAAAATATTTAGTCCTTCTGGAAAAGGTCTTGCCCTTTCCCCCTCCCATCTTCAGTATCTTGTCAGAAAGCCACTTCCAAGACAACAGTTGGGAAAGACAGTCCGACTAGCCACCAAGCTTTTGAAGCAGCAAATAATTTTTCGGGAGCTAATGGTTGGGCGCCATCAAAACATTTATGAATGTAAAACTACATTACCCCTTTTAAAACCTTTCTAACTTCAGACCTGGGTGCGGCGCCTCCTACCCTCCCCTCCCCTCCCCCCCCCCCACACACACACATATTGTCAGCCCTGCAGTGTCCGCATTACTACAAACTTGACCGCCTAAGGCCAGGCTCCTTTGGATGTCTGTCCACATACACAGTGTTTTATCTCCCCCATCCGACCAGTTCAACCTCCCCTCCTAATGGAACCTTACAATTTACTGCATGGTACGGGCCAACGAATAATGTAAACAATCCATTATCATCCATTTATGTTCATTGGACTTCGCTAGCGCATGTACAGCTGTAGTCAGAGTAACCCTGAACTAAGGGAACGTGTTTTACATGTGGTCTTTTCTATTATCCCCGACAAGGTAAAGTAGAAGTGAAAACACCCAATGGAAACACGTTATAGTCGGCACGGTTACTCTGACTGCTGCCGATGAACGGTCCTACTACCACTTCCGCGTATAGGCCTGTGTAGCTAACCTAACAAAGAAAACTTCATATCCTGTACAATGTGCACTATCCCTCGTGTTCAGGCCAGCTGCCAAAGGCGAAATTAAAATACGTGAAATATCGGCAATTTTAGCAATTACCATCCAGATTCATACCGAACGTTATTCTTGGTTTTAAATTTAGTCCGATACTGCTAAAGGTATTCAGAAACCGTGTAGTACAGGGTGAAATAACGTAAAATTGTAAACCCCAAAATGGCGCCGACCTTCAACAATGGCAAAATGTATTCCAGGTCCAAGTGAGTGACGTCACTTGTGTTTGAAGCCGTCTGTCGGAGATCATGGTCGCCATTTTTGATAAAAGTAAATTGCTCGAAAAAGTAGCACATTGGGCATCTTTTCAAAATGTGTTTACATGGATGTTAGTTTTAAAATATTTGATACATGGTAATGGGCGTGCTTTGCATAGAATGCGTAATTCGCTGCAAATTCATGTCACTGAATTTTTGTCCGGGCAGCATGCTTCGTAATGACGCAGTTCGGAAGTTCTGTTAGGCTATGTTCACTTGAAGCCCATTCTATGTTGACCTATACCCGGAAGGAAACAGGATGCAACGTCACTTAAACATTGCAAGGGATCTTTCCAAGATCTTGGGAATATGGCGCATGAAATGGGAATTAGACAAATTTTTTCGGGAATGTGTACTGCCAATTTTATAGGTTACATTGGCCATGTCGATTGACAGTTTTCTCCTTAGGTCCCGTGACAGTGACTCTCCGTGGCCCAGCTCAAGTTTACTGAGCCTGTTTCATGTGAAAAAATGCTGAAACCGATAAAATAGCACCCTTCCTAAGATCCCACTAAATTTTTTAAGTAATTGCCATACCACATTTTTACACATGTTGGTGGACGTGCACGTTCAGTGCTGTGGGGAAGGGGATTCGTGGGGGTTTAACCTTTTATTAAACAAAACTCCGTTTTCATACGCAAAAATATTCAAAAACTACTTCAGTTTTAATGAACGATACTAAAACTTATATTTTTGGGAAGCCTAGCGTAGAAAGATCTGATCTCAGTTGGGGGAAGGGGTCTGAGCTGAACATTGTGTTGGACCACCGTCCTGGAGAATGGGTCCAAGGGAATGCTTGACCCCAAGCCCGTACCCGAGGGTGAGCCCTAGAAAAAAAAATCGCCCCTGCAAAATTCAATGTAACCATTGTGTCATCGCAGTTTGAATGTCTCTCTCCTAATAAAATATCACACCCCCCCCCAGGAAACTGTTTCTTCCTCCTTCAGCACCTTGATTGGCTACGGGCCTGGATGTCCCCCTCCCCTTGGCGAATTTTTTAGCACTTGACTGAGTACTTGATGCAACTTTGGTCCATGAGCTAATTTAAAAGGTACGGGTAATTTGTTGTATCGAGTGTAACATTATTTTTACAGAGGGAACAAATAGGGAGTTTTTGTCAGTCCTGGCCGGAACAAATCTGGAGCATATGCACACTCTTGTCCCCGCACAATTTTGACAAAACGGACTAAATCCCCCACCACCCCTCACCCCGGCTTCTTACATCTCTGTACGGAAGGGAAGTCTGCTTCTCACATCGAAACGCTATCAACTAATTTTCTTTCCTTTCACATCATACTTTGCGGCTTCCCCAGCTATCTGATATGTAGGCGTACATTCTAGTCTGTGTGGGTGGTACCCTCACCCTTCCTCCTCCTCAACAAAATAGTAAATTTCAGGTCGAAAAATGTCGCTTCTTTGCAACGTTAATCTCATGAGTCATGATCGTTTGCTACTCAGGAAATTTTCATTGCGGCACTGACTACAAAAGCTCATAGCAACATACTTAGGAAAATTTCGGCTATTTCCATTGCGCATTTTCTTGTGTTTTAACGAAAAAAAAAAACAAAGAGAAAGAAAAAATGAATAAATAACCCAGCGAGTATGGCCACAAACATGCAACATACCGCCAATGTGGCACTTTGACTGTTTGAACCTTGTGCATTTAAAGGCCTGCGTGTACAGTAGCTTACTGAGCCGTTAAAATTAAGGAAATAAATGAGTACAGACCACCTTCGAAAAATTGCCAAAAAAACTGGCGAAACATCGGTTAAGATGTAATAGACGTTCAAATACGAGAAACAGTAAGGAGAAACCATGAAAGACACAATATGGTAAAATATCTTCCCAGTTTCTCAACTTAGTAACCTGCATCTGGGTTTTTAAGACCTAGCCTAGTCTATGGTTGTGCGAGTTCCCGCAATCGGATCGAGGCGCGTTTAAGTTTTCAGTTTCCAATTACCGACCTTAACTTCAAAGTATACTTGGTATGAGATGCTGTGTTTTCGTTTTTTATAATTAAATAAACATTTTCAATGTCAAAAATACTAACACTTAGTTACGTGTCAAGCGTCTGTAAGTGAAAAAGTGTTGTTACGATAACGCGGGCTATGTACAGAAGAATTTTTTTTAGTTCCGTTGCATTTTTCGCCGCTAATGCAAGCATCTCACTAAGGCCGTAATCTCCTGGCTGATCGGCTATCTTTTGCATCAGAATATCATTGAAACTTGACGTTGGGTTGATTTTGGCAACTGCAGCATTACAACGTAACATCATTATCGAACTGTGTGGTATGTTACACAGGCCTTACAATAGTGTACTGCAACGACACATCATTCGGTATGAGTTGTATTATACCTGCCCGTGTTGATGAACTGTCCGGCCGTTCATCGGTGGCCGCGATTGATTTCTGTGTCAAAAGTCTTGCTACCTTAGTGTTATGCTCCAGTGAGCAGTCACAATAGCCGCTCAAGTGCTGAGTGCTCATTAATTTTCCAGCAGGGGAAGAGGTGGATTATGCCCGCTATTGTCAAGTTTTTGCCCTTAGTAACGGGCGGCCGCCGTGTAGCCGCCGCAGCGACCGACCGCCTGCCGCGGCGGCCGACAATTTGACATGGTGCCTTAGTGTAAGTTTGGTAGGCTAAAAGCCATTTTAGTGGAGTAAGGGTTAGCTAATGTGATTGCTGCCACTGATTGCTCAAACTGTACTATTCATGGGCATCCGCAGAAAAAATTGGGGGGGGGGCAAAACTTTTAACTGATCATATCAGGTGAAATTTTTACTCCCAGAAAAGAGCTTAATTGCTAAATGGTGGCGCCTTTTACAGGTGTAGCCAGGAATTAGCCAGGGGGGCTAAACCTTGTAGGCAGTCTATGCGTAGTGCCACCATAGTTAAGCACGAAGTGCCAAGAAAATTTTGGCCGAAATGCCTCCCAGATCGCTGAAAATGGCACTTCCCAGGCCTTGTGAGTTGCATCTAATGGTTTTCTATTTTGAAAGCTCATGTGGAAATTTTCTAGAGAAATCATATGAAAAAATGTTGATGTTATTTTCCTTCAAGTTTTTGATTTTCCAGGGGGGGGCAAGTGCCCCCGTTGCCCCCCCCTCCGGATCTCCATAGTACTATTTAATGAGCTTGGACCTTGGTAAAACTAGTGAGCATCATTAAACATGGTTCTGCAGAGATTGCCTTAAATAAAACTGTGTACAACTTGAGCGATTCCTATTATTTGTAATGCCTATGTTCCCAAGGGGAAGCCTGGTATGAGCTCTAGAATGGCTTTCAGAATGTTGAAGGAGCCCAAGATTTAAATGAGAAAGGAAATTATTTAATTCATGCATGGCTACTGCAACTGCTGTGAAGTAAGAACTCAAGTACCTCGTAGTTCCAATTATTTGAGAACCCCTGGTGTGACCTTATACAGTGGAAACCAGAAACACTAGCTAAAATCTCAATGCAAAGATGTATTCTTATCCTTCCAGATGCCCGACTTTGTGGCCGTGACTTATTTAAATGCCAAAACAACAGGTGTATTAGCCTGAAGCTACGATGTAATCGAGAAGATGATTGTGGAGATAACTCTGATGAAGAAAACTGTGGTATATACTTTTTTCTTTTGCTTTTTTTTTCTTTTTGACTAGTGTTTGCACTGGGCCCAAAATTCGGAACCGGGTACCCGAAGTCAATGGTCGGTCAGGTACCTGAAAATATAACTTCTGTTTGGCTACAGTTTTGTTGTAAAGTCATAATAAGAAATTTTGCTTTGCAAGTTGATATAATATAACACCAACGTATCTTACGTATGGGCATGACAAGTGTTCTTAGGTGTGTGTGTGATAAATTTTGCCAGGAAAAAAGTAACATGTTAGGTGTTCTGTCACACATGCAATCTGTGTTAGTGACACTTTGGATCCGGGTAGCAATTTCAGAACCGGGTCCTGACATCGTCGGTCGGGTACCCGGTGCAAACACTGTTTTTGATTACTGGCCTGTAAATCTTGGGAAAGACTGTAACTTTCAAATCTTTTATGTCAGGAAAAGATGTGTTGGTCTACTCACACAATGTGAGTGCTTGGAACTGGCTACTTCCCCAAGTTCAGAAATTTGGTCACAAAGCTGATTAGTGAAGCAGGTAGAAGTGTTAGGTTTTTGTGTTATTTCTCTTGTCTATGATTGTAGTTAAGCAAGATGTGTGGTCAGTAAAGTAGTCCTGTTATTACTTTGGTACAGAAAATTAGCTCGTATGAAATGATAGTGATAGATAGGCAAACGTTGTACCTATCAAAGTGAGCCACTTTGTTATGTACTCAACAGTAGTAGCAAGGGCAGTGATGTTAGAAAAATAAAGGATTGGGGATGTTGTCATCACCCACATACCATCTATATAAAGCAATACTTTAGACCCTACAGTCCAAGGATTAGTTGTGGGTAACTACACCAATATAATTATGAGTAAAGTGATAGAAAAATTAAGCTTGCAGTGGCTGTTCCATTCTTTATTAGATTTAATCAATTCATAAATGTGTACATGGAAAATTTATAAACAAAAGTAACAAGCATGAGGGATATTTAGTTCTCAATGCTGTGACCACACTTCATTTTATTCTGATTTGTTGTTTTTCCTATATCAATAAATAGTACCAGTGGACAAAATACCCCCCCCCCTCCTAAAAAAAAAAATGAACCAACAAGGGAACAAACAAACAGAGGAATGAACAGTTGGATGATGTATATGAATAGCAAGCATCTAAGCAGATTTTCATCCTTCAAAAATGTCAATTCACAAATAGAAAAGTACTGAAGAATGAAAGAGGAAGTAGGCAAACCAAACAAAAGTTGCTTGCTATTGCATATACTGGTTTCAGTACCCCACCTACCCTCACCCCCACCCCCACCCCCCATCTACTGTCACAAACCAAACCCTTCAGATGTTGACATTGTGAGGCTCTGAAGTAAATCCATGTAATATATGTTCTTTAAAATGTAAGGATGTAAGGAAAAAACATGTAACATTTGTATTTAGTGATATTTACCTTCACCCGTAGACTGCCGTCCAGATGAATTTCAGTGTAGCTATGGCAAATGTATAAGCCGGGAGAGAAAATGTAATCACATCCTAGATTGTGACGAAGCTGAAGATGAAATTAATTGTGGTAAGCATGACTGGCGTTTTTACGAAAATGGCTTAAGTTTCCAACATAAAAGTTGAAAACCTTTGCAGTTATGAATGCCTGTACATGTTTTAAGGGCAAGCAAGTTGCATTTAGGCATAAGGTGGGCCTCACAGTCTGAAAAGGCTTCTGAAATGTCAGAAATTTGCTGTTTTGTTTAGTAAATCTGTATTGTCAGCATCTTGGAAACATGCTTGTCAAGTTCTTTTTGGTCTTTGTAATCATAGTGCTTTGTCACAGCTTTGCAAATAGGACCTTGCAGCTTTCTGTCAGTTAAGACCCTGCTATGTCTAAATATAACACCTCACCAGGTGGGGGGGGGAAAGGATGGGGGAAGGGGGAGGAGGATGAAAATTGATTCAATTTATCCTGACCAATGCAGTCTATGAGTTTTGTCTGTCATTGTGAGGTGAACAAATATAAGGAAGGAGGTAAGCATTGTTTCTTCTTATTCTTTCTCCATCAAGGTGATTTCAATTGTAGTTTGTGGATGCCTACTCCTGAAGTGACCTGGACAAATTGTAGGACAACGTCAGTTTGTATTTCATCTTTACAAAGATGTGATGGTGTGAACGATTGTGGTGATAACAGTGACGAGGAATTGTGTGATATAGGTAGGTCAAAAGAGAAAGAGGGGCAGGTAATGGGGGTGAGGGGGTGGGGTGTGCGGGGTTGTAGCTAGCCTAATTTTAGTGCTGTCTAAAATTCTTGGGGGAAGACCCGCATAGGGGCAACAATGTATGGAAATGAAGAACTGATCAGGATAATGAACGCTAGGTCACACAATACAAGTGCTTAGCCTAGCCTTATGAAATCTGTGCTGAAATGGGATTTGCAATATGCATCGAACATGCAGTTTGCACTAATTATAGCGAAAATATTTGTTGTTGACATTTTGTTAGCATGTTGAACTGATGCAACACTGGATTTTTGCCGTGGATATTGTGCTCTGTAGTCAGAATATACTAAGGGAACAATTTTATTTGGTATACCACCAATTTTAGGAAATCAGGTGTCGATTGGTAAGCTGACAAATTACTTTGAGTGACAGTTGATAAGCTTGGGTGCCGGTTCCCCCGACCGGTGCCAACTGGCATAGGTACAACCCTAGGGGTATGATGGCTGGGAGATACTATGGAAGGCATGCGAGGGACCAAAAACTTGTGAGCAAAATGGCATCACCCCAATTCCATTTTCCATATGCTTGCCATGAATGTTGTTACAGGTGCCTTCCTTCAACTTATCAGCAAAGAAATTTCATTCATCCTGTGTTATCAAAAGATTTCATTGCATTGGAAGTTGCTAATCGTCTCATGTTTGTCTTGGTCATTATAGGGAAGTAACTGTGGAATTAGTAATGTCTTCAAAAAATTTAAATTTATTAGTTGGGAAGAGGCTAGGGTGTTTCTTAAGACAGATCTTGGAAATATTTACCAAAAGGAGGTTTGGAAAAGTGATAGGGAATAATTGAACAAGGAGAGAAGAAAGTGAAATAAGGCAATGGGCCAGTGGAAGGAAACATATGAGTGGGGGGGGGGGGGGGGGGGGGGTAGGCTGTTCGAGAAACAAGTCTCAGTCCTCACAGCCCGACTAAGATTAAAAAGTGTTAAAAGTGGAGAGGAAGAGAGATGAGAAGTCAGTAGATAACTGAGTGTGTAAATGTTATGGCATATAGCTATCGCAAAATGGGAATTCAGCCAAGCCAATGCTACACATTTTTTGCAGACTTATGTTTCACATTTAATGGTAATGAAATTCTGAAAATTTCATTGTCCTGATTATGATTTGGAAGGCCCTCAGACAATGGAGGATCTGCATCACCCCTTGTGACCTCCTATACTTACATTTTCCTCACATACCCACAGTAAGTACTTGGAAGAAGTTGATAGCCCAGTGTTCAGAGAGGCCCTCGACTAGAGGGTGCTTTTTCTCTTCTTTCTTGGCTGCAGCAGTGTGCTTCAGTATTAGGGCTCATAGATTCTCACATGAGGGAGGTTTGCAGAATCACACGGATGGGCTTCTAGTTACCAGGTTTTCCTGGGGGAAGTTTCCTGAACCCTGTATTCTCTGAATGCACTGTCAGAGCTCTAATGTGAGGACTTCCTGAAGTGACCTCTCTTTTCTCCAGATCCTGGATCCAATCTGGTTTTTACCCTAGTGTTAAAAGAAGGAAAATTACCCCACAGCAATTACCTGTTAAAGTGGGAGTAACATGGAGAATAGGTTACAGAAAGGAGGTGTACAACTGGTAAAGGAGGAACATTTAGAACAAATCTTGCCATCTCCCTGCTGTGGCTGCCAGAAGGGAACATTTTCAGGCACACTGTGTGCTTAAGGGATTCCTAGAGGCTAATTACAGGAATATATCATGCGAAGGTTGAACAATGAAACTCATTGGTCCATCTCTTCACAGAACTTTTCTATACTGAGATAAAATTGTGAAGTTTATTCACTCAGTTTGAGTTGATAGGTCATAGTCATGTATTTGTGATGTCAATGTTTTGCTGTTTAGATGATCATCTTTGATATCTTTTACTTTTCCTAAAAAATGGTCAACTTCTTCCAATATGAAGTCACTCCCTTATCGTTGTAGAGTACAGCGACCCTAGAAACCCTCTTCTCAACAAACAGTTTGCTGGAAAAAGAGTCATTTTCTAGGTCATGTATACATTTTTCAGAAGGAAACAAAAGCAATCAAGAAAAGAAGGAAAATGAAGACATAATAAGTTATTTTGCAATCAACTTTCTTCATACTAGGATAATTAATTGCAATATTTTATATCTCAACAATTGAATAAGGCACAATGATATGGATTACACTTGTTTCGTGTGCCAACAATCTCTGTAAAATATTTGTTGTAATTTTAGACTAAACTACTCCTTTAAAGTCATAGCAATGGGTAATACAGGTGATGTTATATGGCAATAAGTGGTGTGACATTTCACTTTTTAATATAGGCTTTTGCTTTGTCTAGGCATAGTTAGGGAAGGTTAAATTAGTTAATCTAAACTTTTTTTTCCAAACACTCAAGGTTGCATTACCCTTGGAAATATTTTAGAATGCTTGGGTTTGTCATTTTGAGGCATTAAATACACCAGATGGCAGGGTTAGAAGCCCCCTTTTGATAATCCTGCCTACCCCACCTACTGTGATGTAGTTTGGCAATGGAAAAATATGGAAATTGATTCAGTTTCTTATGAAAATGAATTTCTTAGGATGCCCAGAGGGTGACACCTTCTACAGGTGCCGGAACTCCAACTACTGTATACCGAATACCTGGAAGTGTGATGGAGAAGTGGACTGCCCAGATGGAGATGATGAAGGGTCACAATGCAGTAAGTAGTTTACTCACTAGTTATTACACCAGTGGCACTTGGAGGCTGTTTTCAGCAGAGGAGAAGGGGAGGGGGTTATTTTATGCACATTAACCTTCCCTGGGGGGTACACTTTTGTGATGACATTCCCCTACAGAATTTGATGCTCAAGAAGCAGAATGCTGGCTTTATGAGCAATGGACAGGTTTCCAAAGATGGAGTACTTATATTATTTTAGTGTAGCATTTTTCATCAATACAGAATATGGATTCCAGTATTTTTGTGGGGGAGGGGGTTACATACCACCCATAGCTATGCCTATGAAGTTCACTCCCATTGTTATTAAAACTTAATTTAGAGAAGACTTCCTTTTTTCTCGACGAGGTCATTTACCAACAGTGGTCTTTGGGAACATACATTTCTGATGATGATTATGACAACAGTTTTTTGAAAGAGTTCCTTTATTGACAATATAGTTGTAAAACTGCAACCAAGACTGGCTAAAGAGCATAATGTTGCATAAAAGAGAGACTTTTAAATCACAAGATGACCAGGTTTTAAGTTGGTATTGACATTTTGAGTAGGTTTCAGTCTGGTTGCATGATTCTACTTCATCATGGCAACTCCTGGCCAGGAGTGGAGTCAGGAGTGGAGTAGTCACTCCACTTACCTTGGGATTGCAGATCCTTGAGAATGATCAATACAGTAAAAAATAAGCCCCCCCCCCAAAAAAAAAAAAACACACACACACACACACACACACACACAAAGAAAACAAAGTATGTTGCTGAAATTTGTGATTTGCCACAGTTTTTTTTTTATGAAGCATTTTGACAAAACTGAGTTTTGAGTCGTTTGCTGTACTGGATTGCATGTGTTTTTTTCTCAGGTTGACCATTGTGAATCTTACATATGAGAAGTTCAGTGGCTCAGTAAATGGGAAGCTTGTAGTGTAGGCCTACTGGTTGCTGTGGTATTATGTTCCTCCATCAGTTATGAAAGTCATTGTACAAGTTGCAAGTCCATTTAAAGTTGTGACCAATAGGGCTGCAGGGGTTCCTTAACAATTCCCACCAGGATAATTCCCTCCAGACAATGCCCCTGGGACAATTCACATGCAGGCAATTTTGCTCTGGACAATTCTCACACAGGGAAATTCCAAAATTTCTGAAGGGGAGTTTTCCAATGGGGTATTTGTCTTGGTTGGGAATGGGCTTGGTGGGAATTTCTGGGAATTTTTTGAGAACTGGGGAAACTGTCTTAGGGAAGTCTTCCAGGGGCATTTGGGGGGGGGGGGGGGGATTGAACAGGTAAGAATTGTACGGGTGCCTACGAGTTGGTTGGTCTCACAGGCTGCCAGTACCCAACTCAAATATATTCAAGTGATCTAAGCGCAACAGAAAGTATTATTCAGATCTCTACTAATCTAATACATGCTGTCAAGATGTAGTATCACTGCAGTAGTATAAAACTGTAAAGTGTGTCAGAAGCAATAGAGCATATTACAAATCATGAGTTTTGTGTGAAATGTATCAGAGAAAAAAGGGGGAGGAAAAAGCATGATTTGGGGTAAAATATCAAAAAAAAAGGGAAGAATGACAGACATTTGTGGATGCAGTTCTTGTGGAGTGGATAGAAGGCCTGTGTGAATCTCTTTGTGATAGTTGGTTTTAAATATTGTAAAATTTAGGTGGATGTATAAGAATTGGACATAAATGGAAATTTGCGCTACTTTTAAGTAATTGTTACCACTCATTTTAAGATGGATGGTTGCTTTAAAATGCTCTGTTGCCATAGGCAGAAATTAGGGGGGGGGGATGGGGATGATATATTCACCACAGTTTTTGGAAATGCTCCCACTGACTTCACAAAGCAACTTTTGTGTCAAGGGCAGATTATTCCCCCACTTTTGCACACAAATCCCTGCTACTGCCTGTTATTACAGGGGAGCCACAAAGAAGCACTTGTGTCGACTGTTTATCTTTCGTAATTAATATAGAGCCCTGCTTAATTCAAATTCATACGGTTCTATTTTTCATAAACCACTTTGAAGGCTTAGTGTTAGGGCATTCACTTCACTTTACTGAAAGGATTCATGGGTGCAATTCCTGGTCAGGCTATTCCAAAATAATAGCAAACAAAGAGGGGGGGGGGGTTCAATAGGGCTAGTAGTTCAAAGTGTGAGGTTGCAAGTGTGTAACTTAACATATTTTAAGGAGGATGAGGATATTTTGGTGGTTATTATAATTTTAATAACCATTTTTCTTCCAGACAACACTTGCAGTGATTATGAGACTCAGTGCAGAGAGGATGGAAGTCAGTGTATCTTGCTTCACTGGTTGTGTGATGGTGATGAGGACTGCCCTACTGGAAGTGATGAGCAGGACTGTGAAGGTGAGTATACGCTCAGTGTTGTTGTGAAATGGGACTCTTCAGGAAAAGACTAAACCAAACTTTTTATTTTTATTTTTTTTCTTATTTCTAGCTAGCATGGAAAAGTGTCATATAAATTGAAGTTACATCATGGTCAAGAAATTTGAGGGTCTTGAGACAAGAAATTGTTTTGCTCAAAGTTGAAAATATTAAGTTGAAAAGATAAGCAGGGAATGATGGGAGCAAATATTAAGTTAAAAAGATAAGCAGGGAATGATGGGAGCAAATATTAAGTTAAAAAGATAAGCAGGGAATGATGGGAGCAAATATTAAGTTGAAAAGATAAGCAGGGAATGATGGGAGCAAATATTAAGTTGAAAAGATAAGCAGGGAATGATGGGAGCAAATATTAAGTTAAAAAGATAAGCAGGGAATGATGGGAGCAAATATTAAGTTAAAAAGATAAGCAGGGAATGATGGGAGCAAATATTAAGTTAAAAAGATAAGCAGGGAATGATGGGAGCAAATATTAAGTTAAAAAGATAAGCAGGGAATGATGGGAGCAAATATTAAGTTGAAAAGATAAGCAGGGAATGATGGGAGCAAATATTAAGTTAAAAAGATAAGCAGGGAATGATGGGAGCAAATATTAAGTTAAAAAGGTAAGCAGGGAATGATGGGAGCAAATATTAAGTTAAAAAGATAAGCAGGGAATGATGGGAGCAAATATTAAGTTAAAAAGATAAGCAGGGAATGATGGGAGCAAATATTAAGTTGAAAAGATAAGCAGGGAATGATGGGAGCAAATATTAAGTTAAAAAGATAAACAGGGAATGATGGGAGCAAATATTAAGTTGAAAAGATAAGCAGGGAATGATGGGAGCAAATATTAATTTAAAAAGATAAGCAGGGAATGATGGGAGCCTGTTATGTCATCTGCATAATTGATATTTTTAAAACTATCAGCAAGATGTTATTGTGTTCATTCCTCTTTAAGTTTTAACAAGCTTTCATGATCTTCCCTTTATACTTAAAAAGTTTCAGACTTAGTTTACTTAGAATGCTCCTCAGATATCCACTCCAATCAACTTTTTAAGTCCAATTATTGATTTTAAAGAAAAACAGTTTTTTTGGTACAGTTTTTATCACAAGCAGTTAACATCACATGATGTAACCTAAGGAAACTGGACATATTTCATGACCAAAACAGGCAGGTTTTAAAGTTTCTGGGACAATCCTCCCATCCTCCCATCTTACTATTTTCTTACAACTCAACACTCATATAATTTACCAGGCAATAAGGTTGATAATTGTCAAGGGTTGGAATGGTCTGGGTGGACAAAGGCTAGGAAGGGATATTTTTAGATAAGAATGGAGTTGAGACATTCCCTAAATCAGACTGCCCACTTTTTGAAGTCCCTCAACCTGATTATGAAACATCAAGGGTAAATTATGTGCAAAAAATCTTAGTTGTTGTTTTTTAAGTGCACATATCATCAGGAGTCGTAGGTGGTCATAATTACTTGGCATGGAGACATGTGTTTCCACTTGAATTGACACAAATTTTCTAGGTTACCACATTTGCCTCATATTACTAAATATTTTACATGTATAAAGTCATGACAACAGAATCATCACTGACATACCATTCTGTGACAAACATTGGTGTGAAAGTGGAAGTACAAGATATGTCAAACTTGTGATAATACAGGTTGCTTTGTTTCTAGATACACAGGTTTGCTACATGAGTTACCCATGATTACTTGTGATTTCTTTTGTTTACAGCTCAAGATTGTGTTTGTCTACAGACACGGGTAGGCACAAGACAAACGCAATCTGTCGTAAAGGTAAAATCGGCAATTATTAGTGTAATTTTACAGCTGTGACATTGAAAGCAGTACCTCCTTACACTTCTTACAGAACCTGGATCCGAGATGGGAGCAGCATAGTGATACCTGTGATTTCTTTTGTTTTAATAGTACTCTGTGTCCTGTGTGATTGCAGGCACATGTTGACAACTTTATTGTAAGGTTATGATATACATGAATGTGCAGTTTCCAAAGTGTGTTATATTTCATTTCACTTTTAATCTCCAGGGAGTGAAAATTGTGGACCAGACCAGTTTACATGTGTCACAACTCAGAGATGTATCCCAGAAACTTGGCATTGTGATCAGGATGACGATTGTGGGGATAACTCTGATGAAGAAGATTGCTGTAGGTTTTGTTTCAAGTTTAGACATGCATGAATTCTTTATTTTTCTCTTTTCACGTCCCCAGCCCACATAGTACAAACTGATGAGATAGTTTACGTTTTAGTACTTTGTTATTTTTCATCATTTTGGTCATAAATAGAAATAGACTTACATATCATAACCCTCCCTCAGGTGATTGAAGTAATTAAATGATCCCTCCCATGTGTGAAGCCTCTAGTCACTTCCCCCAGTCTTTTCCCAAAGTTCAAAATTACACAGTTGACATACTATTGACCCTCCCAATGGTCCCTTTTGCACCCCCTCCCCCACTAACCCCTTCCCTACTCTCTTAAAACTTTGACCTCCATTGTAATGTTCTGCTGTGGAGCATAGGTTGTTAACAGTTTACTGATTACTAGGCTTTCATGTCACATCTCTAGAAATTGTTTTTGATATTTAATGTTAGCTTTGGAGGTGGGGGGTGGGGGATTGGGAAGGGTGGTGGGATGCTAGCTGAATGGAGGGGAGGGGGTGTTAGATGGTGTAGATTTGAGTGTGGAGAGTGTGGAGATATTTTGAGGGAAGTTTGATTTATGATCTCTGATCTGATAGCAAAACTATCTGTCAGATTACCTGTCTCTATAATGACATTTTTGTCCAGGATATGAATTGCATTCATCTTTCTGTACATTTTCACTGATGACTTAAATATGTTCAAAGCAAGTTCCCCTTTTCATGCATTCTTTATTTCAGATTCTGTCCCATGTGATGGGGAATCAGAGTATGCCTGTCTAAATGGTCAGTGTATCCGTCAAGCTTGGGTCTGTGACCATGACCACGATTGTGCAGACAGTTCAGATGAGCCACCTGACTGTGGTAAGAGGAAAGCTGACTTTGATAGTCTGTCTCAAAATGTGTCTTAACTTTTTTAGTATAATGATTACATCAGTAATAGTAACTATAATTGAAAACCAATAGAGCACACATGTCACATAGTATTAAATGATGCTGAAGGCACTGCACAAGAATTTATGAAAGTAATGGCCTATTGAAGAATACAGAACAAAATTCCATGAAGTAAAATAATAGGAATCAAAGAGCAGGAAAATAACACCTTTATGATGCATGCCAAATACCTTTGAAGTAAAAAAAATCCTTTTAGTGAGAATGGCATTAAAGAAGTATCTATTTAACTAGCTCTGAATACCATTGAAAAAAGTGCAACTTCTTTGCTGAAAAAAAGATGATTTTCCTACTTTAAAAGTAAGCACTGGGAGGGAGCATGGCTTCTGAAGTACAGTTTGTACTCATGTTAAAAGGATTAAAAATGTGGATGTCTCATTACTTCAAAAGCGACCCTTTTATGTACTGAGCTATCATAGCACCTAATTAGTACATGGTATGCAATTATTTCCACAATATCTTATGTATGTAAGATTCACATCTCGGTGGTAGCAGTTATTTCCACAATATCTTATGTATGTATGATTCACATCTCCGTGGTAGCAGTTATTTCCACAAATCTTATGTATGTAAGGTTCACATTCCAGTGCCATGTATTTGTTTTCCTCCTCAGACTATGCCAACTGCTCTGCCAGTGAGTTTAAGTGTACAGATGGGAGATGCATCTGGAAGGATTGGAAGTGTGACGGTCAATTCGATTGTCTCGATAAAAGTGACGAGGTGGATTGTGGTGAGTCAAACATTGAAATTCTGAAAACAAAGCACAATATGAGAATTTCACACCACAAATACTTCTTGAAAGAGAACTAAGCCCAGAATTCATTGGTACAAATATCTTGGTGTATAGTGTTTTTTGAGGGTGTCTTACTCTATGACCCTTTATTGTCTGCCACAGAGGGTTGAAGAAACAGCCGGAAATTGTATTCATGCATTTTTTTTCCCTTTTTGCTTTTTCTTTTTTCTATTTTTTAGAGATAGCCCTGATCCTGATAAGCTCTGCTTTTATCAGGTCTCCTCCACTGTTTTAATAATTATTAGTATAAATTTTTCTTTGCGCGTGCATGACTTATTAATCAGTTTACTCGGTTTTTTTCATATTATGGCAACTTCAGTCTGTCATTCGTTCTTGTATGTTATGTTATTACTTGGAGTGGAAATAAAATATTTTGCAGGGCTGGTCAGGTATTTGGGACATGGCCACTTTTACTAGAGTTGCTTCTTTTTAATTATTATATTAGCAGAATATGTCATAGATTGTGCTTGAGATCAGTGTTCTTAATTTAAATGACACAAGATCTTTGACAGAGCTAATGAGTAACAAATTTACATTTTTATAACTCTGTTTACTGCCTTTTAAAAGCCCTCCCCCTCCAAAAAAGAAAAAGAAAAAAAAGGGAAAATTATGGGCAGCCATTTGAAAATCTGTGGTGTACTGATTTGAAAGTTGTAGCTTTACATTTGTTTATTTAATGCTAGCTACTAATATTCAGAAGCAGTCATCCAAAAAATTTCCTCCTTGTGGAAGCTTCCTGTCTCAACAATTCCCATAAATCTTTAATTCCACATAATAGTGTTGAGTATAGTGAAGCCACAACCAACCACATTATAAGACTAAGTCTTGGTACTACTATAAAAACAAGACAGAAATATAGAGTGTAGGCTTTGATCTTGTTCAACTTTTTGGTTAAAAACAAGCAATGAAGGCATGTATCATCCATGTTTCCAGTGAATTTCATTTCTCTTGAAGAATCATGAAAATGTCATTTTTGATATAATTCCTACTTACACACTCCGTTAATTTTCGGACAAATTTTGGTTGACAGATTTTTGTAAATAGTAATATTTTGCAGATTGAACTCCCTGAATTTGAAATTTGCTTTTAGTTGATTGATTCTTTGTGTAGATAGGTGAAGATATAGCCTAGATTTGAAAACTGCAGCCATGCCTCATGCTTGAAAATGCCCATAAGCCTACAATCCTGAGTAGTCCTGCACAGCCGGGAAAGTCTTATTAGTGATGGTCAGTGACTTTCACATTCTGCGGTTTTAGTCCAGCGAGTTGTATCTTCACAACCGTGCTCAATCCGGACATATGATTTGGCCAAGCCCTATTAGCCACTGGAACTACTTACTAAGCACCACAAGTCATTATTCGCTTAAGCACACATTCTGCTGATAGAGCTGGAGTTTTGTTGCCTTGTTTTGATCCTAGCATCATTAACTGTCGTCAGCTTCTACAACAATTTGGGCTAAAAGGACTTTCATGTCATGTTAAACTCTGAACACTTCCTGAAAAGAGACGGCAAGATTGTATTGTTCATCTATTAAGCTGTTCAATGAGCAGATGGTAGAATGGAAGATGATGTAATATCCATGCCAAAACGAGCTCACACTGAGACTTGAACGTTACATTCTCGGACAGTGTTACATTCTCGGACTAAAGCAAATAAAACTGACCGCAGGATTTCTTGGAGTTACCAAAGTGGCCTCTCACAGTCACACAGGAAATGGGCTGTTTGCCTGTAACCTCCTCCCTGCAGAAATGCATGCCAGTGGCCACAGTATACTATCCTACACAGTCATGCAACAAGTGAAAAAGAATTACATCATAGGTCACTCTCTCTGCAATCTAGGGGAGTACAGGATGTGAAAGAGAACAGCCTGTTTCTACTCTTCTGCAGCTGCAGATGTGGTGAGTCATCACTTTCAAGTGCAGTCATGCATGAAATGATGATTCAACTCGTGCTTATGCTTCGACCTCATGATTCTGTGGGCAAGACCTCATCTCTTCCTAGTAATGATAAAGTAGCCAGTGGTAACAGACGGGCACTTTTACAAAGTGGGTGTATGTACACAGTTTTTTAGTGTGAAGTTTCCACTCGTGTCTTAATCTGCATTATGGGTGATACATGACCTTTGAGCCATATGCCTTTAAGAGTGTGCCTGCCCACAATATTCCGTTGTCAACAGTTGTTATTAGCAACTATCCCTGAAATTTTTTTCTGTTTTCACTAGTATGCAGCAGTGATGAATTCAGATGTGCAAATGGTGACTGCATTCCAGAAGAAGAAAGGTGTAACTTCTTAAATGACTGTGGAGATAACTCAGATGAGCAAGACTGCGGTGAGTTTTCACAAAATGTGGCTGGTAGTGAGTGGTCAGGATTTTGTAAGGAGAATATGACACTTACATATATCCTTTATTGCCACCTACATGTTGACCTTATATCAAGAATTAATTATGTAAACAATGCAAATGACTACAAATGTTGAGGAAGTTTGGTGGTTAGGTGCCTGACAACTTGTATAATTGGACCCCAATAATCGAAATTCGATTATAACTGGTTTTTTCCCTTCATTTTTGCTAAAAATGTGCACCGATTGCAGTGTTGCCAAATCATGTGCGTAGGTGACCTTTATGTGAGTAATAGATAGTCTCGCCATACAAACTTGTCAAGAAATGAGCGCCACAAAATCATCAAAACTGTTATTTGGTCAAAGACATTAGTAGATGCTGTAAAATGATAAAAAAGCTCAAAAACATGGGAACTTTCACTGAATACTCAAAAAGAATAAACCATTCACTTCTTCAGATCGTATCATGAGCCCCATGCTGCAACAAAGGCATTTTGTTTGCAGATTGTCTGTAAAAAAAATAAGAAGGTAATCATTATGTAGTAGCTTGTTCACAAGATTCTGATCAGCCATTGGCTAATTACATTTTCGGTCCGTGAAAAATTAAAGTGTTAAGTAGTAGCCCACATGGCTTTTTACGTATCCAAAAATTTCAATCACTTCAACCATTAAATTTTTCTCATCTAAACCCGAAATTTTTGTGTTGGCCTATCAAAAACATCTGCACCAATTCATTGCGTTTACGAA